>VZTE01001811.1:38471-214600 GCA_013397775.1 Eulacestoma nigropectus
AAAAGAAAGCTTGATTGGTTTTTTGACAAGCAGGTGCGCTATATTACCTGCCACTCTTCTTTTCCCACAGCTTTTTGTGGAGTGAGATGGTGAGACAGCAGTGCAAGGGGCAGGCATGTGGGGGTCATCTCACAGCTCTGTGATGCTCCTGACTATACAGTTTGTGGCTGAATCCTCTTACTTCGTGCAGCACATCCCCTGAAGCCAAAGGGAAGTAACTGGCAGTAATGCTTCCAGGAAGTTAGGATTAATAAAGTTCTTGTCATCTGCTCCTGAAGCCAAAGGCTTGGAATTAAACTCCAAAGCTACACTGAGTCCTCCAAGCTGCTGGTTTAGGCTGCTGTCATATTTGGGTTGACATTAGTATGCCAGTTATAATTTCAGTAGACTCATAGAATTACAGGACGAAGACTTTTGAGTCCAACAATAACACTACCAAGTCTGCCACTAAACCATGTCCCTGAGTACCACCTCTACACAACTTTTAAATACCTCCAGGAATGGTGATTCAACCACTTCCTAGGCAGCCTGTTCCAGTGCTTGACAACCCTTCTGGTGAAGAAATTTCCTAGCATCCAGTCTAAACCTCCCCTGGTACAACTTCAGGCCATTTTCTCCTGTCCTATCACTCATTACATGGGAGAAGAGACTGACCCCTACCTGGCTACATCCTCCTTTCAGGCAGTTGTAGAGAGTGATAAGGTCCCCCCTGAGCCTCCTTTTCTCCAGGATAAACCACACCAGCTCCCTCAGCTACTCCTCATGGGACTTGTGCTCCAGATCTTTCACCAGCTCCATTGCTCTTCTCTGGACACACTCCAGCACCTCAGTGGCTTTCTCATTGGGAACGGCCCTAGAACTGGACATGGGATTTAAGGCACCAGTGTTGACTACAGAAGGACAATCCCTGCCCTGGTCCAGCTGGTCACACTATTTTTGACATAGGCCATGATGCCATTGGCTTTCTTGGCCATCTGGGCACAGGCCTGCTCATGTTCAGCTGCTGTCAACAAGCACGCCTAGGTCCTTTTCCTCCAGGCATCTTTTCAGCCAGGCTTCTGTGGTGCTCAGCCTGTGTCACTGCATGGGGCCATTGTGACCCAGCTGCAGGACCTGCTACTTTGCACTGCTGCCAGCAACGTGTTTATCCCAGTCATACAGGTGAAAAGACCCTCTGCAGTTCTTTCCTTCCTGGAACCAAGAGCATAGACACAAATCTGTAGTCTCTGATGTAAAGATCATTAAACAGTAATCCCCGCTTTCAGTATGGGTGAAGTCCATTTTTACCATGCCTTAGTCCACCTTAGTTATATCATAGACCCATCAGAAGACTTGTCATTTTTGTCACTGACTACTTATGTCAGTGCACTAATATTGCTATGTAAGTGTTTAAAATAATAATTAGAACTCAAGGAATAATGAATAAGCTGAATAATTTATACAAATATATTGAAAAACTTGAACAACTTACTTGATGAATATATTTAATAACTCACTCTGCCCCTATCTTTGTGAATAATATTTTTAAACTAGATGAGTCATTTGTTTTAAAAAATTATAACATTTGTTACATCCATTATCCACTTAATATTATTCAACCAACTCTAAATATAGTGCATTACCAGCAAGTGCATTCTTAAATGGTCACTAGAGGCTCAAATAATCATGTCTGAGCATTCTGGGAAGACTTTTTTGCTTATAAAATACTTACTGTGATTAAATATGATCTTTCTAACTCAGGAACTAATTGTTACTTTTAGTGGAGTAAAAGAAGACCAAGCAGTAACAGAAGGGAATAAGGATGTCCATCCTTTTCCTGAAACCATAGCAACATGCCCATCTTCACGTGGGATGAAAGCTACCACGCATGAAGTAGTACAAGAGGACAGAAATGTAATTATGCCTGTGTCCCTGTTTTCTCATCTCCAGTGTAACACTGGAGACAGAAACTCCAGAGAGAAAGCACTGAGCTCTATAGAAGTGATCCCGAAAGAGAGCGTTGTACCACAGGCTAGAAGGTTTGCAGTGTGTAATTGCAGAGTTAGCATCAATTCAAATCAAGAGAGCTTTCCTCAGTTGGGATATGAAGAGGGAGAACTCCAAGAGAGAAGTGTCAAATAAGCAACCCTTTCACGCAAGGGTATTTCCACAGTGAGAGTCAATGAACTCACGTTAAGACCAAGAAAGCAGTAACTCTTCCTGCTGCCTGATGATCACCAAAGGCCATGGGTGAGAGATTTTCTTCTCTATTGATCCAGTGTACTTTCCCCAAACCTGGATGCCCTTGTTCAGCTCTGATAGATTCTCAGACCCAGGACTGAGCTTCCCCAAGGAGCCACACAGTGTACTTGGTAGCAATCCAGCTTTTGATATTGAAGATAATATTTATTGCTCAGGGAGAAAGAGCTCATATTTTTTTCAACTCCTACCTGGACTGACCTAGTTGGGTTTAGCCTTGAAGAAGAAAAATGTAGCAAAGTGCCCTTAAAGATTAAAATTGATTTTACTTTTTACAGCTTTGCTGTAAAGCCTTGGGCTGAAGTACAATTTGCAGTTACAATTATAGTATTTTAAATACACAATTCTTACTTGTAGTCTTTGTGATTCTGGCTCAGATACCTCTGGATATGTGACCTTAGGAGTTTTATTCAATTTTTCTCTCCATAATCATCTCATTAAAAATTGTATCATGTGAAGACGAAGCTCACAATCCTACTATTCTCAATTACCTGTAAAGCCTTTTGTACAGATAAACCCAAGGGGCCAAGTACACAGTCTCTCCTAGAACCACTGGGCACTGCCATGTGAAATGAAATTCACAAGTTGTTCTTGTTCTGATACGGTTCTTCAGGACCCTCCAAGACAGGCTTTATTTGCTTTGGTCGCCCACTTGTGACCACTAGTATATGTCTTTGACCTTTGAGCATCTATCTGAAGGAAAGTACATGGTGTCTTTTATAAGGTTTGAGAACTGTGTGAAGCTAAATGTCTCAAGGCACCCAGGTCAGTACTGTATGTGAAGTTACAGGGCTGGAGTGCTGGAGCACTCTTGAGCTTTGCCTTAATTCTCTTACCTACAGAGCAAGTTGCCACATTCCAGCCTATAATAAAACATTGTTAACTGAGGAACTGGGGTTCCAGTGTGTGCCCATGTCTTAAGTTAGATGGAACCTTTACACTCAATAGGTTAGTTGCCTGAAGATCATATTTTATTTAGCACACTCTGTGTAAGAACTGGAAGCCTTTTTATATATCCTCACACCTACAAGGATTGTCTCTGCAGCAGTTGGGCTTGAAGAAACATTCAGCCTAGCTGGTCCTGATTACTTGAGAAGAACTTGGAGAAGGAACAATTTCTGTATCAGGCTCAGCTGGATATTTCATACAGAAAAACAAAGTACTTGGATGGAAGAGGCATAAGATGTGTTAATAGCAATGCCTGTGCTGGATTTATAGATATTTCCAGAGGGCTGAACAAGCAATTACAGATGGGAGAATGTGGAACAGCCATAACTCATGTTTTGGGGAAGGTTGACAAGCTTATAGTCAAGTCCTTCCAGCACTGGCAGAATGTTCACACACCACAGACCCTGGAGTCTGTGTGTCCTGCTGCAGGATACCAAGGGAATCTCACTGACTTCAGCTGCTGCAGTTGTAACCAGTGGCAGGAGAATGGCTTTCCCTGACATGAATTTCTCTGTCTGTGAAATGATGGGTTCAAAACATGGATTCCAATGTGAGTTACCTTGTGAGAGTCGCTGCTTTAGGACATGCAGACCTTGACCTCCTCATCTCTTATTTTTGTAAGCTCACCACTCCAGCTCACTCACCTTGAGCCATTGCAAATGCTCTTGAAGAGATCACCCATATTTCCAAGTACTTTAAAAGGTTTAGTTCAGCTGAAACTACACTTCTCATTCGTGTGTACGTCCTGTATAACCTCTCTGTTATTTGAGTGCAAGAGGCATGGAATAAATTCATTCCAGGGATCAGAAAAACTCACAGACTTCCTCCATTTGTGTGTGTGTGTGCACTTTCGTATGTGTGCACGTGCAGGGGCACATTTCTCTGTGGAAACTTTAATTGGGCTCTCAGTCCCCTAAAAACAAGTACAGCCAATGGATTTGTTTATGAAACTCAGCCACTGAATACTTAGTATTAGAAGAGTCAATTTCAAGCTGTGCACTTGCAAAATCAGGCAATGAACCGTACAGACATCTGCTATCTTGCCTTGATTTATACTGCAATGGGAAGCTCTGTAATGCAAAGTGATATTAAACTAACTGGTGTAAAGTGGGCCTCAACCTTTAATTGGCAACCTGGAATGCTTACAGCTCAGCTTGGCTGGACTTCCAGGGATTCAGCCTATGAACTAAACCAGTGCAACCTATCAGCTCCTTCTACAATGTTACTTCAATGTTATTTCACCTCACAAGATAAAATAGGTAAGCAGTCCAATTTGCTGCATATATAGACATGTTTGGGAACTTACTAAATCATTTAAGTTGTCTGCTTTTATGACATAAAATCATGGCAGCTAGGCATACGCAATGTTGTCATCTCAAGCACCTCTGCAATAGTAAATGTTAAATCTATTGTTACAGTTGTATTATTGACTTTTTCCATAATTTCAGTGAACACCTGATACGCACCAAGGTTGGAAAGATTGCCTCATAAGGTGTAGTGCTTGTTTGCTTTCTACAGTACATAATCATGTATTGTCAACAAATGACAAGAACTACTCCATGCTTCCTGTGTTTAACAAATCTACATTTTGCTTTTTCACCAGTGTCTCTTTTCTAGGTTGAAGAGTCAGAGTATATGCTTCCTCAAGCATGTCATTTTTAGTGTAGTCAGAAATATTTGGGGTTTCTGCTATAATTTTGTTGTCTTTGAAGCCTTGTGCTCCTTGTTTTTTCCTTAGCCTTACATAATGATTAGCATCTCTGCTTTTTTGGCATTCAGTTTTTGGTGCCTCTTACTGAACTTCAGCATTCTCAGACAATTGTTCCTGTAGGGTTTTTTTCAGTTTGGTTGTGTTTTTTTTATTTGGTTGGTTTTTGGTTTTAGCTGGACACAGCTTCATGTTTTTTTAATAATTCTTCTTATTCCTAATAAAGCTCCCTTACGCTTCTGCTAAGCCTGGCATGTTATCTTTTGGTCTTTCTCAAACATTTATGGATAGGTTGCTGTGACCATCCACCATGGCATCTTTAAACAACTTCAGTGCTGTCCAAAAAAAAGATTTTTATATATTGTAACCATTTATTTTAGCTTCTTTATTTTTGTGTAGTTAGGATTTTTTTTTAAATTCATCAGTACAATAGCAGACCTCTTGGCTCTTGCAGGAGGATGAGGATGTTGGACATAAATGCGGTATTGCCACCATTCCCAGAAACTCTGTGACAGTCACCAAGTCCCGCACATTGGTGATGACTTCTCGTTTCTTTTCCTTGTATTGTATTTCCATAGAAAAAGAAATTGTTATTGTCTGAAAGTTCAGCCCACACATCACTCCTCACAGTGAAGTTTACCCAGTAAATGAGGGCAATTATAATCTTTTATTGTTCATTCCTGCCTTCCTGGATCTCCATCAGTGCGTCAATCTCTATTACCATCTTCATCAGGCAGTCTGTAATACAGCCTCAGTGTTGTATTTTGCCTACATGGGACTGAATTTTGATTCACAGGGTTTCTATCACTTGCTGCCAAGGCTTGCTTGATTGTTAATTTGGTTTGATTTGAAGTTTCTTTCAGGCTCTACTATGATCCATTCATCTATAGAGATCCTTTTGTCTTTCCTATATAATTTTTCAGATTAGTATTACATTGTCCGTCTGCTTCTCCTTCCACCACATCTCAAATATATTTTTATGTATTTATATTCATTTATATCTAAATATTCCTATCTCCCTTAACTGCTAGTATTAAGGTAGATGTATGCATAAAATTATTTTTCACTTTCTTCTCTCTCTGCCATTGTGCATTTGTTTGTAACTTGGCAATTTCTAGGTTTTGTACTTTGCTTCACCTGAGGATGAAGAGTTCTTGTAATGTCAGGATGTGTTCTCTGAACCCCATGCTCCTCAGCACCCTCCTGTGCACCATCAGCAGCTGGAACTGCCGTGGGCACACTCCTTCGCTTCCAGACATCTCTCTAGTCTTGATGGTTTTGATACCTCTTACGTATATAATTTTCCAAACAGCATTACCTGTTCACATCTGCCTGGCCCAGAGTAGATTACCAGAACTATTTTGGGGAAAGCTGCCAAGGAGTTCCTGATCTTTTACCTCCCTGTATATCACTGGGGATGGTGGCCACCAGCTCCTTCCCAGTATTTCCCTGAACTCTAGCAAAAAACATGTTGAGATCTGATGCTTTTCAACTTACAGGCAAACCAGGAAACAACCTTTGCTGGAACCATAAGCCCAAACAGGGACATGTTTAATAAGCAGTACTCACAACAGAGCTGCCCACTCCAGTCTCTCATATGCAACAGTTTCTTGTAATGTCACCCTCCTCACAAAGGTCCTCAGAAACAAACCTACTTCCACTTCAGGAAGAAGGTTTTCAGACCCACAGGCACACAAACCATAGTAGCAATCACAGACAAATAACAAATAGAGAAGGGAAATGGCAAAGCAACAGTGACAGCCATCACAGTCTCATAGCTCACCACAAATCTGTGAGATGGCAGGATCCCTCATGGACTGAGGAAATTGTTCTTACACCATACAAACACAATATCAATGCACTATGTTTAAAGAAATGGAAAGGTAAAAGCACATCCTGTCTTGAATGAAATCCTTTCCCAGCTGTTTTTCCAGAGCTGACCAAAACAGGCAGGCAGAGATTTTAAACTAGTGCTATTCTGTCTCTCCTCACGCCCTTTGAGGAAGCTTTATGGTGGTGCTGCAAAGACATCCTAGGCCCTCGCACTGCAGCTGGCTTCATGTGCCCTGTTGGGCTACTCAAACTGAAACAATTCCAAGACTTTGTAAATCGTGGGAGACCAATTTTCCACCCCTTTCCTTTCCTTCTTTGCCTCCTCTCCTGAGGCATTAAGCATAAGAGCATTCCCTTTTCAGTTATTTTCTCTGAACTGAGTGGGTGGGGGGGAGAAATGTCACATTTGGGAATACAAAATCTGGCAAGAATGAGGAAAAGAAGGACAGGAAGCAGGCAATTATCCTGGTTAGGCTAAAACCTTGCTTTAGGGGGTAAAATGGTTGTATTGAAAAGGGTTCTGAACTGCTCTGAATTGGGAAATTTTTCATTGGTTTTACAGTTAGGCCCTTGTTGGCAGAAAGACTTCAAATGTAGCAGTAAAAATCCTACATTTGTGATTTTACAGAAACTAGCAGGAGCCTCTCTTTCATCTCAACAGGAATGTCTGTTCTTTGATTTTTCTGTCTTCATTATTGTGTAGTTTCTCCCTTCTTTATCATCTGCTTCTCTCTGTAAGAGGGAGGTACAGCACATCATTAAGAACAAGTAAACACCATTAAAAAAATTCCACCTCATTGTCACTGCATTGTTTTGAATTGGATTATCAACTCTTGAATAATGCCAGGGTTAGAGAGAAGCTGGCAGAAACTAGCTTTAAACCCCTCTAGGTAAACAGCCTGCTTACAGCATCGAAAGAAATGGGTTTACTCTAACTGCATGCTCTAGGTGGGAGAACTTTAAGAGCTTTTCTCAGCTGTAGCTCACACTCAGATGGCCCTGTTTTGGGCAGTTCCTGCTGACTAGCCAATTTTCCTCAAGCAGTGTAAGGAGCATGACATCACAGCACTAGAAGTTTAAGGAAGGGGCTCCATAGCATCTGTAGGAACATGGTGGGAATTAAAACACTAGTCCTTGCTGTGTGACAGATAAAGGATCTCGCAAAAATTCAGAGCGCAGCTGATTTGTGATTTTTTGAGAACATAAAATGGCTCCCTTACAAAAGAACAGAGAGATGGGACACTCTCAGCAATGCTGGGAAGATGTTGTTGTGTGAGCAGGAAGGAAAAATCACTTTAGTCAGGTAGATCCCGTAGCTCCAGGAGGTAGAGGAAAATACTTCCTCCAAGCTCTGATCTAAGGAGAAGATTCTATAGAGTTTCCTTGAATTATTTTCCAGCTCAAGGTGCACTCTTGGGTGAGAGGGAAGATGAGGTCTCTGTCAGACACTGCTACCAGATTGTCTCAGGAAAGGGAACACAAGGAAGAGTGTGAAGAAACTAATCACCTTTATTTAAAAGGAAAGAAAATAAAAAGTAAGTAAATTGTAAATTTGTTGGTAAAGTGGCCCCCTGTGAGTCTTTCACAGACCAAAGTTGTCATATGAGGTCTTTTCTCACAGATCATCTGTCCTTGGGCTCGGGATATGGTGGGACTTGTTCAAATAGCCATTCCTCTCCTCCTTTTGAATCAGTCTGCTTTCAGTTTTGTGTGTAGAGGCTTTCTTTTTTTCATATCAAGAAGCACCATGACATCTTTTAAAAACTGTCTTTGTCATTTTCTAGCACAGACAAGATGGGATCTCAGTTTCTTGAGAGATGATGTGCTCCTGCTGTTTATTCCCTACTTAATCCTCCAAGTGTGACATCAGTCATCTCCATGCTACTCACTGAGACTTCCCAGGCACAGGATTATCAACGATACAGACTCCAGTGGGGAATGCACAGCAGAAGCAGATGCACAGTAGAGGCAGAAAGAGAGAAGCCTGTTTTCATGCAAACACAAACTCATAATAAAGTGGTTTTTGGATGAGAAAAAGTGGAAGCAGCAAATATGTAAAATATTGAAAATGTACCTGATAGCCTGGAAAAGGGAATTGTCAGTGATCCTGGCAATTATAGTTCCATTAATTTAAATTCTATCCTTGGGGTGAAAATGAAGCAAATATGAGAGACAGAAGGAGGAAAGAGAATCACTAACAGCTGGAGATAAAATTTTAGTAATGTAATTTCAGTAACATGACAATGGGTCCTCAGCCCAGTTGGATCCTCTAGGCACCACTAAGTACAAATAATAAAAGAATAAATCTTCACAAACAGATATAAAAGGGTTTAAAATAATTAAAGTAGTAGTGCCTACTGGAAATTCAGTTGCTACTCTGCATTTTGGTTTTCCATAAAGTATTTGATATTGCATCTCCCATGAATGTACTTGAATAATTAATTGAGATTGGCTTCAGTAGGAGTACTGCCATGGGGTCTACAAATTGGCGGAAAGAACATTAGCAAATTGTAATGATAAATGGCAGTGTTTGAATTTGGGGGAGGCAGCTACTGGGGTGCCACAGGGATTGGTGTTATGTCCTACCTCATTTATCACCCTCATTAATTGGTCTGGAAGAAAAACAAACAGCACATTAATGAAACTCACATTCAATGCTGAACTGAGGGGGAGTTTTAAGTCCTTGTAGGGATGAATAAAAAGCAAAATAAAAAACATTCAGAAAAAAAGTGAGGTGCAAGGACAGAGAATTAATTTTTTTTTGTTTTTAAGGAAGTAATCCAAGTGCTAGGTCTTGCTTGGAATATTTAGGGGAAAAATATTGACAAAAACCTGATTCTTTTAAGAAGCCAGGTATTCCAAAGTGTGTGAGCACATGTCCCCTGGAAATGCATCCAGTCTTAATTACAGATCTCAGGTGATGAATTGTAATTATATGTTAAAGTTTTAAAAAAAAAACCTGAAAAAAAAACCAAATTGACCCAGGAGAATTGGTTTATCGACTAACTACAGTACTGAGTGATCAGTCATTAGGCAAAGTATTTTATTACCAATATTGTGGCAACTGTCTTGTTCTGGTGTTTTTTCTTCTCTCTTCTCTTTATATGTGTTCAAACCTTCGCAAACTTGAAGGCTCTTTTTATATTTCCCTTTATTTTTCTCTTATTTTGTTGTCTTTGTCTTTTGCCTATTTTTGATTCTCTTTTCCTGATATGATCTGCAATTAGTCACCAAGAATTAACGTCTTGGACAGACCAATTACTTGATCGATTGCAATGCTTCCAGAGGCCAAATGCATCTGCTGCTCAACAGCCCTAAAAGAAAACTTCTTGGAAAATAGTGGTAGAAGTATAACAAGGCATTTTTGTATTTTCCTTTTGATTGTTCTTAGTATAATATCAAACATATTTTGATGCTAAACCTAGCACATGCTTGGGTTTTCAGGACTGTGCCTTGGTAATTGAATGCTTTCACTTAAGTATGATTCTCAGATTCATTTCTTACTAGATTAAGTAGTAAATGTAAATCAGAAAATATTTCTCAATGTGGTGTACTGCTTTAAAAAAGTCAAAATAGTTTTCGTTTCCTGTACAGAGACTTGGCATCATTGGCTGTTCAGGATTCCAATGGTGTTGCCACCAAAAGGTTGACCAAAGCAGAGAAGAAACAACTAATCCATATTCAGCATTGTGTCACCAGTACCTTCCCAGAAATAGGCAGTATATACTCCTTGAGTGGTACAGCACTGTTTTGTAGGGGGAATCAAGGTATAACATATCCAGAGGAACTTTCCATCAGTTTGACAGCTCTCCAGCACTGAAACCTCCTCTCCCTTGGCTCTTGGAAGTGTTGCAATGAAAGGTGGTAGAATCACAGAATCATCAAATTTGGAAGACACCTTCAAGACCATCTAGTTCAACCACAAACCCAGCACCACCCTAATCACCCCTAAACCATACCCTCAAGTGCCACATCCAGATGCTTCAGATCCTTCTGCAGCTTCTTTGCCCTTCTCTGGACACTCTCCAGCACCTCCTTGTTGCGAGTGGCCTAAAACTGATTCAAAGGGCAGCCTCACCAGTGCTGAGTACAGGGGCACAATCACTACCCTGGACCTGTTGGCCACACTATTGCTGATCCAGACCAGGATACCATTGGCCTTCTTGGCCAGCTGGGCACACCTGGCTCATGCTCAGCCACTGTTGACCAGCACCCCCTTTCTGCTGAGCAGCTCTCAAGCCATGGGGGAATGGGGGGCAATCTCGTTTAAGACATTCTGCAGCAGAGCGGATGAACAAAGAACCTTCTCTACACAGCTGCAAATGCAGCTGGCATTTCCTGTGCTGTTCTGAGCACCACATCACTGGAAAGATACTGAAAAGCTGGAGGGACTTCAGAGAAGAGGCACAATTATTATTATGAGGTAGTAGAAAGGCTTGATTGATATGGAAAGATTAAAAGAGCAAACTATGTACATTTTGGCAAAGCAACAACTAAGAGGAAATATGATAATCACCTCCAAATAAATTCAAGGAAAATCCCAAGAGGAAGGGCCTTTGTGTAGGCTAAGTACAATGGAGCATTGCATAATAGGATGAACTTCAGAGAAGGAAAACTTGAGAAGTTTGAATGTTAAGAAAAACTTCTTCCTTTCTAATAAGGGAAGATGTGGAAGATCTCTGGAGAAACATTTCTCCAGGACTGCTTAGACTATACTGGTCCCAGTACAAGAGGAGAGTTCAGCAGCCATTCCACATGGATCAAAAGAGAGAATGCTCTCCTGAAGTCAAATGGCCTCTTCCTAAACCAGAGACCCTAAATACCTAGCTGCTAGTTTTTGTGAGAGAGCCATCCCCTTGTCTTTAAAGCTGCCATGGCGTGTGTTGTTCGGTGAGATTATCACCAGTGCTGCAAGCACTGCCAGCCTGCTCACGGCTTCAGCAGGGGGCTGTATTCCAACAGAAGGGCCATCTGTGAGATGTATTCAGTGGATTTCCTTTATTAAAGCATTGAGATCCATGAACACGTAATAAAGAACAAAGGAAATGGAGGTGTCATTGCCCAGTATATTACAGTAAAACAATTGAATTACTTGCCAAAGGAAGATCTTGATTGAAATATTGCAGCAAGGATGTTTGAAAAGCATCTGCTGGCTCACAGCCATTTTCAGTACTGGATTAGTAACCATGTACAGTAAACTGCTGCCTACCAAAGATGTTGATTTTCCAGGAAGGGCCAAGAGGGATGGGCTTTTTTTTTCATTTATACAGAACACTTCAGATCTGACTACATAAAGGATTGCAAGGTTTCACCCATTGTGTCAGGTGTTGATCTCTTCAGGAGAACTTGAAGAGCAGAAAATAACTTTTCAGTAAAAGAATATAGGATACATTAAATAAGACATCACTCATTGGGTCATATGTCCATTTCTTTAGATACAATAGCAGTAACAGCAAACTCTCCAAGCTGCTCTGCAGTAACTCTCCTAGTTATACTTTTACCCCATGATAGATGTGAGGTAATTTACTTAGAAGTGAACTTACAGGGGAATGGAGGCGTTGTAGCAAAACTCTAGTAGATCCTGGCACAGCTGAATGCAGCAGCCTGAGGATCCCAGTTCCCCTCTGTGCCTGAGCTCTCTCAGATTACCTCACGCTTCCTCAGGGATGACTGCAGAGGTAACTGGTTACCTCTCTGTCACTTAGTCAAGTGTCCATAACCCAGCTAAACAACATATTTTCCCAGACAAGCTAGATATTTCCATTATCTTTTTGTTCCTTTCTTTACCTATTCCTATTCCTGACTCCCTATTCGTATTTCTTCACCTTCCTTAGGCCTGCAGAACAACTGTAGTGTTAGCAATTATTTATGGGAGAGCTGCTGATGCATGTGACAAGAAATAGTGCTAATGGTGATGTCTGTTAGCCTGTAAAACAGTTCCCCCAAGTAAACTGGTGGAAGTCTCATCACTGGAATGTTTTAAAACCATCCTGGACAAAGCACCATAAAATATACCGCAGGGAACAATCTTGGAGTGACGGCAAGATTAATAATGGATTACTCTTTCATTCAGCCTAGAAAAAAGCCATGTGAAAGTATTCAGAATACTCCAGGGATGTGCTGGTTTGGCTTGTCGTTTCGAGGATCTATAGTGGCAGTGCTCCTGTGCAAACTCTAGGTTAGATTTGTCTTTGGGGAGGCAGAGAGCCAGAGGCAAAGGGGAAAGAGCAAATATGAGAGCATGGTATGATGCACATATTGCCCTGACCACCCTTTTTTTTAGGGCATTCCCCTTCACTGCCCCGGTGCTAGTCATCATTTTCACACTGCTAACCTTTCCCCTTATTGAAACATTTCTTTGCTCTGACCAGCTTCACATCCACCTGCAACGGTCCTGAAAACACTGTGCTTTTCATCTTTTAGCTCCACTTCCCTGTATGTTGTTGCTGGAGTCACGGGTGAACCAATGGTTAGCTACTGAGAAAAGGCTGATGTGCTTAACCCCCAGTAAACCACCCTGATGGTGTGTACAAATTTGGCCAAAAATACACACCATGGAGAGATTAACAGTTCACAGAGTTACACCACAGTGCAAAGAGCTCACTTCAAACTCGGGAGCAGAGAACATAAAAGTCACAGTGATTAGTCTCTGCTAACCTGACAGAGAATGATAGACTTGATAAGTGATGCTACTTTTCCGCTCTCTGTTGTATAACACACCTTTAAATCAGGTTAAGTCTCACCAGACAGGAGCAATCATTGTAAACCATGTTTGGTTAGGCAGTGTCCTGCACTAAAATAGCTTTCTCAGCCAAAAGGGTGGGGGGAGGGGGGAGGTGTGTTCATTTAATTTCTACGAGAAGAGGCTGAAGGAGCTGGACTTTTCAACCAGGAGAGACAAGGCTGAGAGGATCTAACTCACCTCCACTACTGCTACTACTACTGCACTAGTATCCACTGGCTACCAAACTGGCTGGATAGCCAAGCCCAAAGAGTGGTGGTGAGTGGAGTTGAATACAGTTGACAGCCAGCCACTCGTGGTATTCTCCAGGGCTCAGTACTGGGGTCAGTCTGTTTTAATATCTTTATCAGTAATTTAGATTGGATATCAGGAAAAATTTCTTCAGCAGAAGGATTGTCAAGACTTCCCAGGGAAGTAGTGGAGTCACCATCCCTGGAGTTATTTAAAAGAAATGTAGGTGTGGCACTTAGGAAGACATTCTAGTGGTGGACTTGGCAGTGCTGGGTAAACAGTTTGATTTGCTGATCTTACAAGTTTTTTCCAATCTAAATTATTTATGGTTCTATGATACTAAAGAGTGTGCATGGTAAAAGGACAAGAGGCAAAGGTCACGATGTGCAACAATGGAAATTTCAATTTAATATAAGAAAAAAATTTTAGCATAGGTATGGTGAAAGCAACACAAGAGTGGCCCAGAGGATCTGTGCAATCGGGGAGATTTTCAGTGCTCAGGTAGGTAAGATCCTGAGCAACCTCATCCAATTTGGTAGTTGGCATCCCAGAAGCAAACATTATAATATAAATTGTTTTATTATTTTCTGATTTTGCGTTTTAAGATGTGGCTGGCTATTTCAGTGTTCAGATAAAAGCTCCAAAATCCTTCTGAAAGTGTGGGTCAGGCACAGCAGACAGTGTCACTTGGGAAACTCTGGCTTGCAATCTCTTCTGTGCCCCAGTTCTTCACTTGCTGCACCATACACAAAGCTCAGTGCTGTTGTGCTCCCCAAGTACCTGGAAGGGAGGAATTAAATACAAATGCTTTCCATAGAAGTGAAATTCTAGGAATTCCTATTCTAGGAATAGGAATCACACACACATCCACTCTTTAGAAAATTTAATGCAGAATTTATTGTTCTATTACTTGTCTTGCTGACTTTTTGCCTGTCAAAATGGTTCGTATTGATTCCACTGTATCCCTGAAGACAGAAAACAAAGTTGACAAATGCCTGCCAGGCAGGCAGCACTAGCGCTGGCATTTGCATTTTCTCAGTGGAAAACTGGAATTTGTTGTCAAACCTGAAATTTCTCATAACAAAATTTCAGTTATGCAAAAACTGTTTTTAGGCAGGACAGTGATTAGCTAGCTCCTATTAAGAATATATACTTTTTCCTTTTTTCTTTCTCATCCACTTAGCCTTTAAATGATTACAGCTCTTGTCATAAACTTACCAGATAATGTAACACAATAGATCTCCTGTCAAGGCCAAGGCATCTAGGTTTTCCCTTAACAGTATTATTTAAAAATAATGGTTCAAGTGTTCAGTGAAAGCCAAGTGGAAGTTACTGCTTATTTCAGCTGCAGCCAGAGTTTGCTCTGTGACTTAAGGAAAACTATTTAAAATTGTCATTTGTAAAATGAGAATACCCTTTTCTATCCAGAAGGAGAAGCAACTTCTTATCCTGGAAGGTCTGAGTCAGGTGCAGTTTGCAGCCCTGGCTGCTTCCACCCTCTTCCTTCTCCTACCCTCATTTAATGGGAAGGCATCACTCAGCTAGGAAAGATAATGCAGAGAAGAAGGTAAAGTCAGATTATAAGAATTTATTTTGCTGATATTGCTGCTGCAACCCAACAGCTTGTTGCCTGAGGGTCTTACCCTTTGCTCTGTGGGGTCATTTAAATCTTGCTGAAAAAATTCCTCTTTTCTCTTAGCCCCCATGAAACCCAGATGCTGTTTTCCTACATGTTGGTCTCTGCTGCTTCATGAGTGATGTTGGTATAGCTGGCAGTTACTTTCTTGCCTGCCAGAAATTTACTGAGACAGCGGTCTCCCTCCTGCCACTATGCTCAGGAGTAGCGGTATTAATGAACATTTCCCCCCACTACAAAATAACTCAGGCTGGCCAAATCTGACTTAGTTTCCAAGAATCCATCTCTACAATGAGCTCCTGTAGACCCCAAGAAAGCTGGTGATGCTCAGCTGGTGATACTCAGTCTTTGTAAACTTAACCTTTCTTCTTGTCTTGCTAGAGTAAAGTGTTGAAATGCTCCCCATGTTTAGAGGGAGGTGGTTGGGGAGGTAGATGTGGGTGTGCTCCCCTTCCAAAGCCATTCTGCAGAGACCTTGTGGTGTTTGTATTTCCCCACCCAAATCTGCTTCCTGTGGGAGCACCGAATTAGCCACAGGAAGGGAATGAGTCCTGGCATAGCCCTCTTAGATCCACAAACAGAGTAAAAGGCTTCACCTGGAAGATGAGCATAGCTGACTGAATGACAGAGTTGTCTGATAGTTCAGAGACAAACCCGAGACTCCAATTGAAATGCATTTGATGGCTGGAGTTCAGCCTCTATTAGGCAAGAATCCACATTGTAAAGTGGATTTTGCACCTGTTTTGTCCCTGGCATCTCCTGCCTAAGTAAGGCCTGCCACTGTGGTAAAAGGTATTAGAAAAATAGTAATAAATCCTATTAAAAAAAAGGCTTTGATCAAAGAGCTTTCTCATTTTCTCTCCTTGTTTTCTTTTATTTCTTTCTTTTCCTATCCCCTCCATTGTCTGATTATTCTAGACAACTGTGTCTGATGGCCTGGAGGAATCGAAGTGTCCATGAGGCTGGAGGATAGGAGCATATATAAGTCTCAGATACATAATATGTGACACATATACATGTAAGTCTCACATGCCCTGATGCTGGCTCACAGTAAAGAGAGCATCTAAAGTGATTAAGTACAGAATAGCTTTGGTCTGTGTGTCCCTCTCCAATTGCTGACTTCACTGTGTCTTCTGGAGTCATTTCAAGATATTCACCTGCTCCTGACAGTCCTCTCTCCCAGCTCCACCTCCCTGTTCCCACCCCTGTGTGGGACTTGGATGATCCATGTTCAAGGCCCTGCTCAACCATAAATTTTTTGTACACCATTGTTTGGGGGTTTTGTGCCACTGCCAGCAATGTGTCAGCTTGCCATCTGTACAGAGAGGGAGTAATCTGCTTGCTCTGTGTTCCTGCATGTGACTCCTAGGACAAGGCCCTACCTCCGGCTCTGAGCTGGTCTTACCTGTCTAATCCCAGAAATAGTTCACCCCCCACACCTTGCAGCAGGCTTCCATCTCACTGTGCCCCCTCTGTGGGGATGTGCCCTGAGTGACTGGTCATCACGCTGACACAAACAACCCCAGCCCCTGAGGGGCTTTATGGCACATATTATATAGGTGATGTACAGCAGAGCACAGCTTTTCTTTTTCCTTAATGTGGAGGTGACTCCCCTGCCCCTGTATCCGAACTGTTAGTTTTGCCTTCCTTCAGAAGCCTGCTCTGTGATTAAGGGAGATTTGTGTCACATTTCACCGAAGCCCAGTTGAGGCACCCAGGCTGGGATCACTGAAGAGAAAAACTTCCATTTGTTCTAAAGGCATCCTTCCAAATCTTGTCACAAGCAATCAGACAAGCTTGGCAGAAAGAGCCCTTCGTTTTGTGTTATAAACAGAAAAAAAATAGTATATGATCTAAGCTCCTAACCATGCTTAAATCTGTTTATTCTGATATTTCCCTCAGCACACATCATCAAAAAAAGATGTTAGAATATTTTTCTCTCTCTGACTATCTTCCTGACTGCCTATTTTTAATTATATCAGGATTAGGTGATTGCTGTGGATTATGTTTACCTGAAGAATATGCACAGTGATGACTGTATTTTCATACCTTAGCATAAGCCTTTTGGCTTAGTAAAACATTAGAGTTTTCAAACACAATGTTCCAAAGGCAAAATACCCTGAAAAATAATGATATGTCTGCAACAATAACCCATCTGCACCTAGACACCCTCTGTATTTGAAGGTAATGTATTAACAAAAGCCTTAAGATGACATCTTATGTGTAACAAATGAATCTGGAATAGACAAAAGTTAATGTGTTCAAACTACTGTGGTTAAAATTGTGAATTTATTTTTTTGTCTGATGCTTGAGCGATTCCATATCACAGCCTGAAGATTTGATTATCAACACAAACAGAAAGAACTAGCCCTGATTTGTCAAGGAAGCTGTGGCCAGTTTACCCTGGCTGGACACGAGGTGCCCACCGAGGCGGTTCTATCACTCACCTACTCAGCTGGGCAGGGGAGAGAAAATATAATGGAAGGCTTGTAGTTAGAGATAAGGACAGGGAAAGATCACTCACCAGTTACCATCACAGGCAAAGCAGACTGAACTTGGGAAAATTAATTTATTACCAGTCAAAATCAGAGTAGGGTAATGAGAAACAAAACCAACTCTTGAAACATCTCCCCCTCATCCCAACTTCTTCCTGGATTCAACTTCACTCCCCATTTTCTCTACCTCCTCCTCCTCAGCTGCACAGGGAGTCAGGGCATGGCATCTGCTGTCAGTTCATCACACACAGTCTCTGTTGCTCCTTCCTCCTCAGGGAGAAGACTCCTCACACTCTTCCCCTGCTCCAGCATGTGATCCCTCCCACCAGAGACAGTCCTCCATGAACTCCTCCAGCATGGGTCCTTCCCGTGGAATACAGTTCTTAAACTGCTCCAGTGCAGGTCCCTTCCATGGGGTCAGTCCTACAGGAACAGACTGCACATGTAGCAAGCCAGGAGGCTTGAAGCAGAACTACATTTGAATGTGGAAGCCCCTGCCTCTCCCTGGGAAGAAACACAGAGCTCAAACCCACTCCAGGTAAGGCAGGCAGCCCCAAACTCCTTGCTGAGTCTTCAAGGCAGCGAGGAGCAGGATGCCCTGTGCTACAGCAATTCCTTGCCTGCTGGCAGGGCAGCAGCTTCTGAGTCAGCTCTGCTCCCCATCAACAGGAGCTCAGAAGAAACCAGAGCCCAGCCTGCAGCAGCTAACAGGTGATATCTGAGTATCTGCAAGAGTTCAGAGTCCGGAGTGTTGATTGATGTGCTGGCTTTTGTTTAGGTGGTTTTTTTAAATGAAACAAAACATGATAGCATACTGTTTACTATAAAAACACTAAAATTAAAAGTTCTGGGATGGTTGGTGACCCACTATGAACATTGCTGAACTGTGAATCATGTTCTACCACATGTTTGTTAGAAAGGTACCACAAAACTGGACAGGAGAGCCACAAGATGCAATTCAAAGACTAGGGGTGGAGAAAAACCAAAAGAGCCCATTGCCTTTCAGGGAAAGACTTAAGGAGCCCAATCTGCTTCAGTTAATCAAAAATAAGATTGAGAAGCAGTGTGGCTACAGGGTATAATTACCCACATGGGGAGAAATACTGGCTACAAAAGAGATCTTTAATCTAGCAGAGAGAGACATAAAAAGAACTAATTACCTGAAGGTGAAGCCCAGCAAATCTAACATAGTAATGGGGCACAACTTCTTAGGAGCACAGATGATTAATCACTGGAACAAAATACCCAGGGAAATGGTGGGTTCTCCATCTCAGTGGCCAGGTTGAAAGCTGCTCTCTAAGACCTGCTTTCAGCATGAGACGCCAGACTCCCTAAGGACACTCCTAGTGGAAACCTATGGCCTGTTTTGCACTAGACCAACACTTCTTCCACCTCACATCCACTTTACCTCAGGATCTCTTATGAACAAAGGCCTTTAATTCCGCACCAATAATGGTACTTACTTACCTTAACTTTGCCGCTTTTTCTGCTGCATCTTCCATGGCAAGTTCTGGCAATAATGCTTGGATGCCCAGCCTTTTGTTGCTCCTGACCACCATGCTCTCCTCAGCCTGGACATCTGCCCTAATTTCCCCACACCGTACTGTGACATCTCTCCACTTTTCTCCTTACAGCCTGCTCTGTTGCTTTGCATGCATCCCTACAAAAGCTGTCTGTGTTACTAAGCAGCTGAAGGAACCAGGGCAAGGAGCCCCAGGACAAAATCTGTCACTCTCTGCTCTCATTTGCCGTCTCAGAACATCCTGCCTAGTGACATCTACACTCTGAGGGACACACAGATTCAGAAGGGGCTTCCCAGGCTGAGTTCTCCTTGTGCTACTACACACTTAGCAGCCTCTAGCTCTTGGAAAGTGTCTAGTCTGCCTCCCCCTTCCCACCCCAGCAGATGGACCCAAGGCACGGGAGTCAGGCTCACCACCAACTCACACCCACTGCTTCCCTAGCAATATATTCCCTGCCACAGACAGAGTGTTTGTAACCTGGGGAGTCCCTGCCACTCTGCAGACAGAAGGTTTCACTGACTTGATACAGTCTTGTGGTAAAGTGGCCCACCTCCTGGCTTTTCAGGGCCAAATAGGCTTTTGAGGTAGGCTCCATTGGTGAAGCTCATTTGCCAAGAGTGGTGCAAAGCTCCAGTCCCACCAGAATCCTCGTTAAAGTACTCTTTTTTTTCATCTTCATCTTGCAAGGCAACTTTATCTCTTCGTTCCAGGAGTGGACATGGCTAATGGAATCTTTGCATTTATCAGCATCAGCATGGATTATTAGAAGAAACTAAATCTGGGCCTCAGTTTAAGGTTGCCACTCAATTCTGGCCAGGTCAAAAAGCTGCTTTCTGTATGGCTGAAGCCTCAGAAGGCATGCAGAGCTTCTGCCCTAGTCCCTTCTCTAGCTCTTCAATAGCCTCTGACATCAATTCAAAGTCTCATTTCTCAAAGAAGCTGAAAGATTGAATCCCTTCTCCATGAAGGACCAAATTTAAATCTCTGCCCCTGGTGGACAGCTTCTCTGATCCAATGCCTCTGAGCATGGACAAAAGAGCTCTGATGGAAGGGAAGTAAATCTACGTGGAAATTGTTTAACTGGCGATCAAGTGCAGTCCAAAGCCTGGGGATCTCTAAGGGATGTCGCTCAGCTTTCCTCAGAGGCAACTTTATTGCCACCACTGACACTAACAATACAAAAACCTTTTTTCTCCACTCATGCATGCCCTCATTCCCTCCAAAGACAATAGCCTTTCATGCAGAGTGCTGGCCCCCAACGGGAAACCGCAGGAGGACCCCTGAACTCTGTGTGGGAATTAACGACTTTTCTGCACATAAAAAGTGCTTGGAGGCTGCAGTAATGGATGCAATATAAAACTCTACATGTAATAAGGAGAACTTGACCCAGAGTTTCTAGGTCAGCTGTCAAAGCAATAAACCTAATTTCTTGCACTCTGGAAATGAGTGCTGAATAAGGGAATTGCACAGATGAGGACTGCAGCTTGTAGAAGAAGATGAAGTCTAACCCACCTGACTTCAACTTAATTCTAACCTCAAATGCTATTCCAGAGCTCACTCCAAAAGCACTGTCACTAGACCTGCATCATTACCATTGCCCCAGGAAGAGCTGTGTAAGATGTTGCAAATGAAGAGTTTAGGTGGAAGCCTAGGATTCTCCTGTGGCTTTCCTATCATCAGGATTCCTGAGCTTACACTTTTTTTTTTCTCTTCTAGAGCTGGAAGGGCTAGGGGAAGTCATGAAGGAGCAATAATTCAGTACATTAAATATACATGCATGTGTATATATATTTATAAAGAGAGAGAGAAAAAGAAAGTTAAGAAACTGCAAATCCATGAGCCAGTTACAATTGACTTCCCCCCCCTTCCATCTTTTCCCATTTATAGTGCGAAATAGACCTTAAGCTCCAATTCCAAAGCAATCATTTCAGTAATTCTCTCTAGAAGAGAATCATTATTTACTGCTTGCATTCTCACCTCAAATAGAAAATATCAGACTGCAAACATAGAAGAACTGGGGTTAAAGAAACATATCCCCATTTTTCTCAGAATGGCATACCTGGAATGTATATTGTCATATAAAAACTGAATTGTGTATTTTCCACTGAATTTTCAGTGGGAAAAAAAGTCTAGTATTTCTGGAGCCTTTGTAGGTGATGCTTATGTCTCCACAGTTACATGGTGTGGAGTAAGGCCACAACCCAAAAACTCTATCATACAATCACTGCACATTGATGCACAGGAAGGGGAGGCTGTGATGATGAAACACTGAGAGACACTGAAAAAGAACCATCTTAGTAACAGGTGTAACCATCACTGGTGATAGCAGCAGCCAAGTACTGGTGATAATCTACTGGAAGTTACTAGAAATCAAGTATCAGAAGGTATCACGCTTGCAGAGGCATTCAGGATAACACAGTGATGTGTTTGCCATGCTAACACCACTAATCAGTTAACAAACATTCCAGGCCAAACTACAACTGAAAAAAGAGACGCAAATCCAGTTTCTGAAGTGCAGCAGTGCACAAAGCGTGGGCTCACTCCGTATGTTCTCTCCCTCCTTGCAGAGTAAACCTCAGTGTTGCTTTCGCATGTTTAATGACAGTTTTCTACAACTTGCTGAGCCTAGGAAATATTGGAGGAGCTATGAGTGATTAAATTCAACTGGAGCGAGGCCAACTCATCTCTCCATTCTTCAAAGCTGGTGGAAAATGTGCACCAGTAAGAGGTGAGGGTAGTTAGTTCTCCAGCACTAAAGAAAGCTGCCACCTTGCCTAAAGTTTGCCCCAAAGAGGCTGTCCCTCATGTGGTCATGCCTCAGTCCCTGCCAGTCTACCCGGCCTCACCCTGATCTCTCTACAATGAGATTGAATGTTTTATACAGTAAATAAATAACCTGAGGCTGTGAATCATGAGGCTATTATTCCTTCCAGGCTTTCTGTTCTAATCCAGAGCAGAAACCTTCCAATGATGCCATCAGCTCAAGAAAGGAAGCTTGCGTTATCACAGTCCCTGGATAAAATAGTGTGCGTGCAGTACACAGTTTGTTCAGATAAGCAGGTGCTGTTAGCAGTGAGCCCTCTGACTGTTGTAATAAGGCAAAATCAGTTTGATACCTGCCCCCACTGCCTGATGAGAGCCAATGGGCTCTAATGCACCCACTCTTTTCCTTCCACTTACTAAGAGATCAATCACAAATGGCCCTTTGCAAATCATGAAAAATGAGCCTTGTTTGGGTCCAGCACAGTCCTATCATGCATTTACTCCATTTCCACAGACCCCCCACCCATGTCCCTCCCTCCCGCCCTTCCTAGAAGATGCTATGTGAGACAGGAATGTGACGGCTCACACATGGCTCTCCATTCCCAGCTCTGCCATATGGCTCTACAGGCCAGAACCCAGAGGGATCATAGGAGCTGCAGCACAGAACTTTTGGGCTTGTATACTCAGACTGGCATCCAAAACCTTCGCTAAGGGCCCATGAACACTATGGTGCATGGAAAGAAGGGGCTCGTGTGTCAGAGCAGCCTGAATACGACACTGAGCAATTCAGTGAGCATGTGGATGTGCCAGGTTTAGCACTTGGGGTGTCCTGTCTTTTGGGAGAGTAAGACGGCTTTCCCCAGCATTAAAGGAAGATGTTCCCACTCCCACTTTCCAAGGACGGAGAGTAGAAGGTTTGCCCCTATCCGGTGATGGGTTTGGGGCATTCTCTTCCTAGTGGAAAACCAAGTTTGCTTCTTTGCCTAGTAAAGACAGACTCATATGAATCTTTTTCAACATTCGTTTGAGTTGTTTAACAACCCGCCCATCTTTTAGGCTTTCCCAACCCTTATCCAAGGGTCAGACAGTAAGGAAGTACTTTTGCTCTGTTGCTCTCTACTCCATTGATTGGAACATTTGCCTGGGCAGGCAGAATGTCTGGGTTTAGCATTTACCCTAAACAAATCTTGAAATGTAAGGTAACAATTTCCCAAGGCTGAGCTTATTACCTTGGTCACATTAATATTATTTGAATGCTTTCAAACTGGAACTCACCTTGCAATGTGCTGCTGCATTGAGGAGATACCCAGATGGCAAATGGCTGGCTCTGATCCCTCTAGGCAAGTCCATCATTATGGGGAATGCCACAGAAAAGCAGAGAACAGAGCATGTATGGAAATCCAAGTGAGTGGCAGCGTTCTGATAGACCATCCCATACGTGCTTCTAGAGCTCTTACAAAAAATGAGCACGGATGTTACTCATAAGCTCTTCAGCTGTGCTCTGCTAAGCAAATCCTTGTTTACTACCTACCTTTCAATGCCTGTTGCTAACATATTGTCTCTTGTCTTCACAACCTTTGGCAGATGCCTGCAAGTGTTGCTCAGAGACTGGAAAGCAATGCCCAGTAGAAAGAGTGTCCCCAACATTTTCCTTCAGTGGGCAGCTTCCCTATCACCTTTAATCCCTGTGGGATCAGACTCCTTTTTGTTTGCCAAAGGCTCACTGTCAGTTTCAGTGTAGGAATTGCAAATGTTCATCTCTTGATTAATTGCCAGATACTTCTTCAGGAAGAAGGAGAGGGATGGCTGCTTATTGACGCCAGCCTGCAACCTGAACTAGAGATTTCCAGCTCCCACATTTTAGATTGCACCCTGTTTAGAGTGCAGCAAAGAGAGGCCATAAATTACAGTAAGCTATGAAGTCCAATCACAGAAGAAAGATCAGAATAAAATTCAGGAATATTTTTCTTCCCTGCCCTGTGTATGCTCCCTACAGATCAGTATAGCAGTAGGAGGGAAATGTGTACAGCCTGAGAAGAGACCTTCTTTTGCTGGGAGTCTGTGTCCTTCCAACATATTTTAAATTGCTGAAGCATTTGAAATGTAGCCAGGTCATTATGCATTGAGATTAGCTACAGGGTGTCTCAGTAGCAAAAAGTAGACCTTGTAAACCTATTTTATAAAGATCTGCTCCCCACACAGGCTGTACACATTGTGGCCAATCTGCTGGAACTACTCAAGGAATGTAAAGTTAATTATTTCTGTAGTTCTTTCCGAGGTTGGGGTTGTAATGCAAAATTAGTGGGAAAAAAAGAAAAAGCCTTTACAGTGCATGGTTGGTATATGATTTTCAAACCTTTATATCTCTGCTGAAGAAAAATCAATTTCCTTCACGATAAGGCTGGGCACCGTGCAAAAGCACAGCTGTTTGCATGGCAATTCATAGTTTTCAACTTTCAGCCATTTTGCTCATAAGAGTTGTTGAAAAGGGTCACAAGTTACAATGGGAGAAATGCATTCTGCTCTTCATTCTCACTTAAAAATGGTCTGAATACTTTATATATAAACTTTTCAAAACTACTCACCAAGCATGGCAAATTTTAGTCTAGAAGGTGGATACTTCACAAGCTACAACTATTGAAAAATACTTTTTTTTAATCAATAACAGTTTTACCTCTTAAATATAGAAATAGTTGTCCCTTACTTTAATACCTGGTACTATGTCTTTCTAAATATAGAAATAACACATCATTTTGCCTCTAGTACCTTGAATCTAGGCTTTTAAGCCTTCTAGGATGAAAAAAGTGGTCAAATAAAAGTGACAAAATATGAAGGAACTTGAAAAAAATTTTGGTGTTTGTTTTTTTTTTTTTTTTTAATTCACTTTTGAAGCACAAGCATAAAAGTACTGGTGTTTGCAGGTGTTGCAATAAGGCATTGACTTACCTGGTTTTACAGTGAGACCATTCTGCTCTAATCTTGTAAGGATTTTAATGTGATCATTGTAAAGGATTTTTCTCATGGCTTTTCCTACACTAAACAAGAGACCCATGCAGCATTTGGTAGGATTTCTTTTTTAATTTTTAATGGAAGATACGGTGTGATTCCTTGTGGCAGAAGATGTGCTCCATAGGAAGGGCTGGTCCTTGAAACATGGGATGGGCACTTTCGAAAACCGCATATAAACTCTGGCTTCTGCCAGATATGATTTTTTAACCAGGAACAAAGCAGCAATGGAAAAACAACAGAAATGTCAACAAGCTTAACAGACCTTTCTGATAACCAGTCAGCACACAGTAACAGAGGATGCAATTCTAAATCTGCTCCCAAAAAACACAGCTTGCCATTCGGTTTGTATGTCAGGAGAGAAATGCTGCCTTCTTTGTTGAGACACATAACTCCACCTGAACTGCCAAAGATTTTCTCTTTTGTTTTTTGATTCCCTGCTCTCTCTGAATAAATCTGTTATTTAATATCAAAAAGGATGTAATTCTTGGCCATTTGTACAGCACATGCACTGGCCTGAATTTCAATTTCATGCAGATATATGTGAAATGCAAGAGCTGACACAGTAGAGATGCAGTTCTGCCTAGTCCACTTGTCCTGCCTCTGACAGCCATGGATGCACAGTTACAGCCAAAGAGACAGTCCCAGCTCCACCCTCACCTCAGAACCATCGCACATTTCTTCCAGTGCTGCCCCAAAGCTTCCACAGCCACCGGGAACCCCAGACCCTGCCTGTACAAGCACCGCACCCCTCGTTTTTGTTATGAAAACCCTGGTCTCACAGAATGACCGCTAGGTGACAGAATGCAGGGAAAATGCCTTTTGAGAGCAGAAGTTCACAACCAAATGAAAAGATGTCACACTGTAGCACCTCAGGCAGACACCATGGTAGCAGCAGTAGCAGTACAGCTGCCGGTAGCTTTTTCTTCCTTCCTGCTTCTCTTTGTACTGCTCTGGAGTGGCTAAGTTGATACTAACCATGACTCTGTTGCCATTTGGGCATATGAGTACTTCAGGACGTGGCAGACTTTGCAAGTATGCGAAGTGACATCAAGTCAGATCTCACCCTAGGGCAAAGAAGCAGAGAGTCAATTCAGGCAAACACTATCAAGTGATTTTAATGCATTTGTTGTTCTTAGTCTTTTGGGTAATAATGAGTAACAGCTTTTGGGACTCTTGCAGAAAAGGTGCCTGAATTAGGACGAGATATAATTTTGTAGGTGCACTCAAAGAAAAAGGATAAGGAGGGATGGAAATTATAAAGTAAAATTTATGATTTATGAAAAATTCTTCGTTTTACTACTAATCATAATGGACTCCTGCTGCTTATAACCTTATTGTAATCAAAGGGTTATATTCATTTCTTGCATAGTTATGTGCACATAACTCCAACTGAAGCTAGTAAGCATTTTCTGCTTGCTGTGAGGAGCAAAGAGGCACCACACAATTAAATAATTTACTACAGCTGCATTAGAAACAATGAAGATGGCCTAGAATGTTATAAATGTAGATAATATTCCCCAAGGATGTATAGCATCATCTCTTTGACCTTTTGCTGGGCGTAAGACAGAAATGGTCACAGGCATTGGAGGCAATGGAAGGACAGGTTTCTTGAAAACAGCAGTCACAGGGCACCTCAGGAAGCAAGGATAATGCAGAAATCAGGGGAAAAAAACAAACCAAAACAACTGGTTCCAAAACTGAATTCTTCAGATTTTTGTGTCATTTTGAGTTTAGACAGTCTGATTTTGAAGAAAAGAAACAGCAGCAGAACTATCCTTCCCCGTAATTCACCTTAGAAATCAGCATCATCTTCTCAAGTGAGATACAGCATTTAACAGAGGAGCTGCTACCAGTAATTAAAGCATCCAGATCTTCAGTGCTTACACAGCACACAGAAGCTCATGAATGTTGCAATCTGGAAATAAGGACAGATATCCAAATCCCTATTTAGTTAACAAAATAAGTAGCACTTGTTCTTAGATGTGCCAGACCCCCCAAGGCTCCAGTCTAATTGCTTTCAGAGGCTGTGGACAAACATCCTCCTTCAGATCCAGCTGTGCTGCTCGGTGTTACCACTGCAGCTGCTCATCTGTGGTGTTCTCCATCCTCTTCCCACCCCTTGCCTCCTCTAGTGTTAAGCACCCTTCTGAACCAGCCCACACAGCAGTTTGTGTCAGCATTCCTTAGTTTGTGCCAAGCAAATTCATTCGGCTCCGTTTAAGTGGTTTAAATAGGAGGTGGCAGTAGTGATTGTAGCCCTGAGGCACAAACTTTGGGCAGCAAGGCAAGGATAAATGGTCATGCAGCAGCCACCTGGAAGCTGATGAAGAGAACTGGTAAGCTCAGGCGCAGAACAAAGGTCAAGTAGCAGTTCAGATCTAATAAACCATTTTTTCATGATGGGTAAGAAAAAGTCCCATGGAACTATCTGCACTGAGTCACTCCCATAGGCTGGACGTATACTGGATCAATAGATCTTGTGCCATCCTGTATATCTGATTTTCCAGCTTCTCCCTTATTCTGGGATGTCTCATCTGCATGAATGGAAATACACTGTTCAAGTATGGCTGCCATCCATCCACAGTACTTGGGTCACATTCTTTGTTCCTCTGCCTGTACATCATGAAGTACTAATGACCTTCAAAATCCTTGGGCTTTGGTATTTTTCAGGGATTCAGACAAATATTTCTTGTCAAGTATCATTGCTTAGCATAATAAGTCCAGAAAAACATGAATTTTCTGCCTCCAAGACACACCCTTAGCAGCTGTGATGCAACCAGAGAATGTCTAGCTGCCCATACCTGGTGTGTTCCCATCCAGGAAATCTCAGTCCAAAATGCGAGAGGAATACCTGGATGAAACACATAACTCAAAAAGCTTGACTGGTCCCAAAACCACTGGTTGTACTGTATTTGGAGAAGCAGCATTTGCACCTACAACATATGTTCTCTTTTGGTCTGTGGCTCTGAAGAGCAAATCTTGCAGCCTTTCTCATACAGGAGGTGATTCAGGGTGACTTTATCATCTCTCCCCTTTGCCCGACTCCAGCTGTTTGAAAATGCTGTCATGCAGTGTTTGCTAATAATATTAATGTGTCAAAATGGTGGCAAGACAAAAAAGTAACACCTATGCAAGAGACAGCCCAGTCTCCATATCCCTGCCTTTGGGGACCTGTGTCCAGTGATGCATGAGGCATCCCAGCAACTTTCTCACAAAGTGAAACTCAGCTGCAGAGAAGTTGGGAATCCCCATCCAAATCAGCGGACCTGGCTGGGAAGCTGGTATATGTGAGGAAGTGCAGTCAGTGAGAAACCAAATCAAGAAAGTATTAACTAAAGTCACCTTGATCTCAGTGAGGACAGGTCATAATCCTCCCTGAGTCCCTCTGGGAACAGGAAAGCTTAAATAATGAATCTCGAGGTCTTCTTTGTGAGGCACAATAATGTGACACCTCTATCTCTCCTCAGCTCGTCCTCTGCAGCTGACTGATTCCCAAGGAATAGCAGTGAACTTTCAGATTCTCCTCCAGTACACAGAGGGGCAGGGAACATCCACCAAGGAGCTGTTCTTACATTTTCAGTCACCTCCTGTCCTGCCCCAGTCAATTATGCAGTTGTAATAGAGGCTGTTAGAAAGAGACAGTATTCTCCCCCAGGGTTTGCTCCATTCAGAGAGGTGAGTGAAATCCGTGTTTCTCTCAGTTTTAGCATCTTTTAGATTAAATTAAAGAGGCGATATTTGTGTTAACTTATCTCATAACCTGAGGAAGGATTTAAACAATCTGGAACCTCAGACAACTTCAGAGAGAGATTCTGCAGTTACGCCTCATAACCCTGAAGAAGTCAGTGCAAAGGCTTACAATAACAAGCAGCCCTTTTTTTGTCTAGAGATGCTGATTCCAATTTCCCCTACCTTTACAATGGCATGGGACATTAAGGTGAAAGCAAATACAATTTTGCACAATTTTTTCTTGCTGTTACGACAGGGACAGACTTACAGGGAGAATGTTTGATGGGGCTATAGGTCTGATTACAGCACACACTGGCTGCCATGTAGTCTCTTAGCCACAGCTCTGGGAGTGGTTGCTTCTTCTTCCCCAATTTCTTAGATTGTGGTCACATTCTGCTCAACTCTACACTACTAAAACTTGTTTGAAGACCTTTCTGCAAATGAGAACAAAAGGCCATATATATTTTCTTAGATCAGTCCCTTGTCTGTTTTGTTTTGCAACTGGCAGTAACAAAATTATTTCTATGGTTCCAGTTGTGTTCCAGAGTTCATTTTGGAAACTTTTCTAGAGAGGGATTAGAAAGTAGAAATTATCTTCTTGTGGTCAATAGAACCTGCACGTTCCAGGGTGCCTCAAAGGCTTTTGTCCTCATTATATGACATAGTAAGTAGTTCTTTAAAAAGCTCCAATAAATTGTCCTCAAATAAAGATGTTCTGCTGTCTGTGTACAATGTTACTAATTTCCTTTATACAAGAAGAAAAAACATTAGGCAGTGGTATGAAGGACACCTACAGTATCCCTCCTTTACGACTCATGTCTGCCCATCTTCACAACCTTTTATTCTGGACTCACTGTTTGAAGCCTTTTTTTGCTCTTCCCTTTCCAGAAAATATTCACACTCTGAATGGCTTGATTTGTTAGGACAATTTCATCTAATTCACTGCAATTAGGAACATGGTAAACTTCTACTCATGTACAAAAGATGAAAGGTAACAACTAGCAAGTGATTATTTCTATCACTACAGTTCTGTATAGAATTTCAGACAAAACATTCCTGCTCTTAATAGCTCAAATGTCTCAAAAGAAATCCATGGTAACTTGATTAACAGTGTCTGAATCTTTTCACAGACTGGATGCTTTTCAAGAAATAGTATTTGAATCATCTTTCTTAATGAAGAAGAGAAGATCAGTACAATGTGCCAGTTCTGTTGCTTAGGCACTCAAAGTTGGCACTGGCTTCACGTTAGGGTTGTTCATTTGGTGACTGCAGGATGCTGAGGCCCTGATCCAAGAACTTAACAAAGCACGTGAGCCTAAACCTAAGCCTGAAGGTAATTTTTCAGACTGTCTTGTGTTCAATGCCATAATCCTGCTCCAAGTACCTTGCAGAAACAATATAGGAAAACCAGAAGGGAAGGGAGACAGGTGTTATTTGCAAAGAATTTTGACAATTCCCAGTGTGGAACAGCTGACATTACACAGCACCTGGAGTGCTGGTCTCCTGAGCAAATCCAGGGGATGCAAACCATTTACATCAGTCTCCTTAACTGTCTGGAGGATCAGGAGGCACAAGCCATTGTACTGCACTGCACTGCATTGGACTGCTGTAACTAGCACCTCTGAGCACGATAAGCCCATTGAAGCAGGGATCCTGTTACTAGGTCTGCTTTTCTTCCTGTGGGATCTGTGACTATCAGTCTAAAATTGCACAGTTAAAATGATCCCTGCATCCACTGAGACATGGGAAGTGGAAACTACAGACAGATGTGGAGCACGGGAATTTTCTAAACCCAAGTTCACCCTTTGCCAGAGTCTGGCAGGCTGTTCAGGCACCCATGCAGCAACCCCAGGCATGATGACATCTGTGAGCAGAGAGAGGATTCATCTCCCTCCAGTTTCTCAGGATCAATGGCCAGCAGAATCTGATTTGCCCTGTCTGCAAGTCTTCTGGGGTGAGAAAATAAGAAACTTTGGCCTGAAGGAATGGGTCCTGGCCAGCAAAACCACAGATTGCAAGGTTCCCAGACTGAGGAAATTCTGTGATAATTTTCAGGATCTTATGGCTCTGCAGGGACCCAGTAAAGCAGGAGTGTGCCTGTGCAACATCAGTCTGTACAAGAGGGAGGATGCAAGGGTTTGGATGCAGTAAGCTAGGCACACCTCATTTGTGGGGACAGTCTTAAAGAAGAAATTGTTGCATTTTATTTCAAGTTAATTGTGTGCATATTTCTCATCAGTATCCCATCCAATAGTCTATTGGAAACTTTTTTGAGTTTTTTTCCTTAGCTGCATTCCTATTCTTTGCAGAGGCAAAATCACTCATGAATCTTAAACAGCTTTTGCACGAAATCAGCTCAGCTAATGAAAAAACAGAGAAGATTGCCATAATCTCTTGAATCTAAGGAGTAATATAGAGCACTGATTCTATCAGGATGAGGAAGAAAGAAAGACATAAGAAAGATGGCTGGGTGCATTATGAATTTTTTGCAATACATTTCTTTAAAATATGTGGGGGAGGGAGAGGTGACGGTGTTTTAACAATACCATTATTTTACATCATCCTTCTCCTCATTACTTATGGACAGGCTGATGCTGAGATTTAGCACAGGAAACAGTTTTAAGAATCCATATATTCTTGGCTACAGTTCATGCCCTCAGACTGTGCCAGAACACCAAGTGAATGTTAAATATCTACCCTAACTATGCATTTTTAATGCAAACTTTACCATCACACTGAAATAACACTAAGCACTAATGGCAAGTCTTTTTCTTTTTTAACACAAATACAAGGCAGTATCCAGAAACTGTACTAAAACAGTAGGTGTAGTCAAAACCAACATACACTGCAAAAACCTATGATTTCTTCCCACAGACAATGTGCCATTCACAGTAAATGGCATGAAATTAGATGTGACCACACCTGTGAATAAGGTTTGCTGGACTGGGAGCTCTTCATTTAGAAGATTTAGGCAGGTCTGCAATTTATTCTAGTGCTGCCCATCTGTATGCCTCAGCTATGCCACTTGAGGTGTGATTGTCACTGAAGGCAAAATGAGTGATGGCTCTTCTGCCAATGCTCCACAGACGTGCCGTAGATGTAGAAATGGAAGTCACATCAGCCTGTCAGCTCTCCCACACCAATCTGGTGGCCAAGCACCCCACCAGTGAGGCTTTTTTGGATCCAGGCCTTGTTCTACGGTCTCTGCATAGCAGTGCCCTGGGGTGTTTTGAGGCACTAACTTGGTCAGAGATCTCTGGGCAAGCACGGCTTTGAGTAAATGTTCCTTTAGAAACTGTGAGGATTGTTAAGTGAAAGTAAACAGAGACATCTCTTTCTTTCCATAGCCCGTCTCATTCAGTTAAGCACTGATGGCTTCAAGGCAGGGATTCTTCCAGTGTTTGAACAGATACAGCACAAGGCACCTTCAGTTTCAGCGGCAGCTGCTAAGCACCACTGCAATACACAATAATTAATATGAATTAATTGTATATACCAAAGAAATCAGCTGACCGGCAGGTCCTACATATCCACTTCTGAAAACATGATTAGCTCTTTATTATTCTCTCTGCTTTTAAATAAATATGTGTGTGTATACATATTTCTTCTCTATGGAAAAATTTCAGTGATTGACCATTTTAAAAATAAGGTATATAAGGCTTGAGATCTGGAAAGAGTGAGAGGGATGTTCCTAAGCCATGAAATTTTCAGGACTTTGAAATTGTGTCTTCCATTTTTAAAATTACTCCTAGAACATAACAGGTTTTCATTACTGCACAAGTCCTTGATTCACTAAGCTTTTCTATTGAAAACAAAAAAAAACTCAGTGAAGGGGAAGAACTGGAGATCATCTGCTACACAAGCAAATTAAAAAAAAAAAGGAGAGATAATCTATATCCCTGCAAAAGGTTCCACCAAACGTACTCCTCTTCTTCCTGCCTTCCTAAAACATACAGCTTAAAGGTTTCTTTCATTGGTATTGCCTTTTGCAATATTCTGCTTTGGGTTTGCCTGCTACTAATTTAAAACCTGCTTACCCCAGTAGAGAAGACCCAGTTCTGAGAAGCAATGCTTCCTCACTGCCAGAAGGTCTTTCTCCAATAGACAGGGCTGCAACCCTGCTGGGAGGAAGCAGTTACAGCTCTGCAGCAGTTCACTAATGACCTGAAGTGGGAACCCTACTCCATAATCAGGCACCAAACAGAAATATTTCTGTTTCTAATGCAAATAACGTTTCTGGGGTTTTCTTACTCATTCTGTCACTGAGACACCTGAAAAGGATGGGTGCTCTGTTATGTACCAAAGGCAAACAGTATCATATTTATTCTCCTCAGGGAAATTAAATTCTCATCTCATGTCTCTACCCCAAGGTGTCAAAACACCATCTTAATTTCCTATTTCAGATGCTAAAGAGCAAGCAAGGTGACTTGTGCTCCTGATGCCTTAGTTGTTTTTTCTGGAACTTGGTATGTTGTCATTGTATTTTGTCATTGTTTCCTCTGTCAAACTCATACGATGCACACACGGTGATAGAAAGAAATACCTCAGCTGCCAAAAGAACCAGCACCTAGTTCTCAACACCAGCTAAAGTTAGTTGAAATGAATCCCACTCTTAGTCACTGCTACTTTCTGGGTAGCTCAAAGATATCTGTTACAAGCTGCTCATGCTGTGCCAGCAGTCTTGCTTCAATCAGTGCAACACCTCGCACAGTGAGACATGACCCAGCTAGAGGGAGAACTGATTTTCCTGTTCTCGAAATCAATGAATTCTGCCACCGATTTTCCTCAGGACCAAATATTTCTTTATCTTCAGGATAATGACATAAGTATGGCCTTGATGCTTAAAAGCAAAAATCTGTGCAGCCCAACAGATTTAAAAAAAAAAAAAAAAAGGAGAAGCAAGGCTGGGATAGAGTGATTATCCCCATTCCTTTCCAGCAGCTAGAAAGTATGTTATTACCTGAGCTTGTAGGTCTGTCTACATCACTCAATGCAAACTTTTTTTGACCTAATGCCAACACATTTATTTAATTGTTGTTTTAATTTACTTTCATTTGGGCTTTCAAAATTTCCTGTGACAATGAGTTCCACAGTGTCATCTCTTGAAAACATATAGTGCTTCTTGTAAACCAAGTGTCTGATAAATTGTTCCTTCCCTCCTGGCATTTAAGATGTGAGCACTGCACTGGTTTGCATGGTAAAAAAAAAGCGTGTTTTTATCATATTATCTATTTCTTTCCTAATAATTTGTAATACCCATTTGTCTTTTTGACCACTGCTAGCTTTGAGCTGATTGTTTCTGAAGAATGATGTGTAATGATTCCCAAATCTCTTTTCTGAGTAGTAATAGCTCATTTACAGTCCATCACTGTGAATATATAGTTAAGGTTGTTTTCCTCCATGTGCATTACTTTGCATTTATTGACACTGAATTTCATCTGCCATTTCATTACCCAATCACTCAGTTTCTCGAGCTCCTTCTTTAAGCCTTCACAAACAGTTTTGACTGTTGTAAATAATGTGATGTCAGCAGCTGGATATGCCAGTTCAGTATTCACCTCTTTTTCAAAGAGAGTATTTAGAGGCACGTTGTGCCTGTGGGACCACACCAACAATATTCCTCTTCTGTGAAGCTGCCCCTACCTTCTAATGTCTACCAACTGCTGCCCCTACCTTCTAATGTCTACCAACTGAGTCTCCAAACTGCTCAATATCTCAGGAGTACCTAGGCCATGTAACTTTCCCCTGCTCCTTTGTAGAGACTCATGCCCACCCATAACTTCTTTCTATACTAAAACTCCCTTTCCCAAAGCCAAGCCTCCTAGTCCCATCCCATCGCGGGGAGGAAACGCCCATGGTTACAGTTTCCTTCCCACTCCGTCTCCGCAGAGAAGCTCGTCCCGCCCTCCCGCGGACGCAGCCCTTGGCGCCCGCCGCCCCCCCCGGGCCCCTGGCCGGCGCAGCCCGCCTGGCCCAGCCCCTCGGGGAACCTCCGGGCCGGCCGTGCCGAGGGCTCCATCTGGCGGCGGCCGGCCGGCACGGTCCCAGATCCCTGCTAAGACCATCAGTCATTCACTGCTGCACTCTCTGCCATAGTCCTTCCCAAGCCATGGCACTGTCACAGCCCTCCAGAAATTATGTGAGTCCCAACAACAGTGGGAGATGAATGCTTTTACAGGGGGGAAAAAACCCCTAAGAACCCTGTTTACTATTCTGTTCACATCTTCTTCAAGGGGAGGTGAAAGAAGAAAAATTAACTGAAGGCCTTGAAAAGGTATAGCTGATGAACAGGGAGCACAGGACCCTGCCAGGGTAGCCCATTTCAGCTGGGAACTTACCCACTGTAACTCAGAGTTCAGTGCATTTTTATTAGCATGCTGCTAATTGATGGCAGACTAGATATGCCTGTACGGTGCAGAATCAGAAACACTGAGAAAGAAGTAGCTTTCTAGTTAATTCTTCACTTGCTCAGAGAGAGGGCACTGAGAATGGGGGTTCATCTCCCTCACTCTGGGCAGCACAGTGTGTCGAAACAAAAGCCAGTGCTGTAGAAAATAATTACCTTCTCAGGCTCACACCACAGGACTACGTCACTTATTTGGGAGTCTGTGTTAAAAGAGAATTCCACAGTAGAAGCAGCATCGTGGTACAGCAAAGTTCAGCACAATTCTGCCTGGAGAAACCAGCATGTCTGAAACTACTCTGTAGATCTCTAAACTGCATGGTGCTAACATGCCCTATGCACCTAGAAAAAAGTTCAGATACAAATATTTAAAGTACAGCCATGGTTTAGCTCATCTCACTACAGCCCAATTCCACAAAGGGCAGTGTGAAGACATAACATGATTTTTGTAACTTTTTTTTTTTCCAATAAGGTCACTGCATTAATTGGACACTTCTCATCTTACACAGAGAAGTGTTTCCTTGTTCTATGCTTTTCCAGTACCTAACACAAGGAGGTTCTTAGGTGTTAAAAGAGAGTGAGCTGCAAACTCAGTCTAGTGCCTTGAGAAGCCCAGCTGGAAGCTACATTTTGGAGCATTGAACAAGCACAGAACACAAAGTCAGTGAGAAATATGACTACAGTATCCACAATAGCAGAAAATTTCATTGGATTGAAGCATGTTTCCAAGCAAATAGCTTCCACCTGTACTCATGTTTGCGTGGTCTGAAAGATACGTGCCTGGGCTGCATGGAAAAGACCCTCTGCAAGGTTGAATGTAGCCATGATGTGCAGGAGGGCCTGGGAAGACACAGAGCCATTCCCTTTTCCTCTGACCGACCGTGTGTACTATTTGGCCTGGGGGAAACTTCAGGTGCCAAATGAGGCAGTAAATCAACCTCAATTGGAAAACTTTGTAACAGTTGCAATTCTAAGCCAAAAAGCAAAAGCCTCACCTGATCAATATTCCAGGCCAGCCAACACCTGAATCATGTACATTGCACAATTTCTAAATGTAAACTCCTTTTGTCTGTGTTCCTTCAAATGCTCCCACTGCACTTCAGTAGTGTGATCCAAAAACTAGTGCTTTTCTCAGCTGTGAACTAAGTTTATTTGAGGAGTGCAGAAGGATATTAATCTTATTTTCTCCATGTGTAAAGGTCTTTAGTGCCCTTGAAATTCAGTACTTGAGCTGTGTGTGGTCCACAGATACTCAGCCATCATCCCAGGCAGGAAACTTGACTGCATCGATCATAAAAAGTACACAGATCATTTGTTAGTTGTGTTTTGTCATGCAGAAGGTGGCTAAGCCTACCATGGAATCAGAATGGTTTGGGTTGAAAGGGACCTTAAGGATCAAAGGGACCTTAAAGATCATCTAATTCCAGTCCCCCTGCCATGCGCAAGGACACCTACTAGACCAGGTTGCTCAAATCCCCATCCAGCCTGGCTTGTTAAAAAATTATTTGTTATCATTCTCTTTATCAAACAGAAAGCAAATAAAGATACTCTCGAACTGCATTTATCGCAGCTTCCTCAAGACAGACTCAAGCCTTTGCAAATTCTCTTTTTTTCTCTGTGTCTTTAAAACACTCTCGCTGTATTTGGTCTAAAATGTCACCAGGAAGACTTATCAACAATTTACTGTGGAGAAAATAAGGGGAGGAGAAGCTGACCATTAGCACTAAAAAGCAGCTGCAAATTGGGCAGGCACAAGCCAGGTTAAGCAACCAGCTTGTACTCAAGGTTTAACATGTTGTTTCCCCATCTTTCTCCCTGCTGCAGCTGCAAATAGAAGAGATGTGCAAGTTGGATTAATCTTTGTTATGAAAAAAAAGTGGAGTCTTTCAGGGTCCACACACTTAGGACCCCTGCACTGTCTTTGGATTGAGGTATTCTGGATTTGATTAACTCAGTTACAGATGGTGAAAAGTCCTTAATAAAAAGATTTTTGTGGAAGGCAGAGACTGTCCTTTTTGAGGATGAAGCAGGTGATAAAAAGATTATGCTGCAGCTCTTCTTGATGTTCTGTATTTCCATTATCCATAGGCTGGATATTAACTGTGCAGTCACCTGTGGATGCTCCACATGAACCACTATGCTATTTTCACGTTGAAAAGGAACATCAGCATGGTGCTGCAGTGTCCCAAGTGGGACTTCAGTTCTGCTGGACATTAGCTTCAACATGTCTGCACTGACAAGGTCCCTCCCCGCATCCTTTGTTCGACTGCATCCTCCCTGCATGTTGTCCACATTATTTCAAATGCATTCAGTGTCAGCTGTCTTACTCCTTTTTGTGAATTGTGTTATGCCATCTGTATCGCTATTACCTTGCATTACCAAGAGAAAAAAGTCCTTGGCTATGTATGACTCTGTTTATGTGTGTGTGTGTAATTGTTTTACTGCTGTGTAGCTGTGATGTATTAAGGTGGTGCCAACCAAATATTTAGTGATTTAGCTTGTTATGCCTGAGGTGGATTTTTTATTGAAATGTGATATTTCTATTATGAGCTATAAGCCTCAAGTCCAAAATGTACATCTTCAGAACTCTTCTCAGAATACTCTCAGAAAATTAATATTTCAGATGCATTTGGTAGTTGTAACAGTTCTGTAATAATGGAAAAACACAGACATGCTGCAAGCTTGATCCAACCAGCATTTCAATCAAAGGAATTTTTTATTTGGCTTTTATGGCAGTCAAGGTGGGCGCATAACTTTTAAAAAATGTTTAAGTGAAACTGGAGGTCTTCAGGTACAAGCAGGAGGATGCTTGAACGCAGCATTCAAATTACTTGGCACTAGACTTTGGTTCATGTAGCACAATTTCTAAGTAACCATTGCCTGAACATGAAGTGGGATCTAGAGATACTTCCCATGTCACTGTTAGTCAAGTGACATTACATGTGTTGTTAACTGAGCACTGAACTAAATGTAACAGATTTGGAGATGTAAAAATAATGTGACTTCGTGTAATGAAAACTCCATTTTCTTCATAGTTAATCAGAGGAGCAATAGAAACTTATTCTTTAAAATAGAAAGTGATAGGTAATAATACGCTGATTCTTAACCCCGTCTCACCCCTACCACTAGTGTACTATCATGTAAAAAAAATTTAGAGAGTATTTACCAAAAAAAAACCCTACCAAATCTGGCAGTGACTGCCTTGTGCACTCACCTAGGCATGTCTCCAGTACAGGGATGGCAATTAGTATGTAGTCTGCAGGGAAGATCCAGTGGGTAGAGCACAAGGCTGTACCTGCCTTTGCAGATCCAGAGGAACAAATCTGCATGATGCCTAGGACAGACTAATGCACAGGCATGTGCCTGGGGCTCCAGCTCTGCTTTGATGTCAACGACGTTTGTGTTTTCCTTACTGAGAAATGCTTTTAGCCCTCCTGGCCATGAAGGAAAGCTGGAAATGACAACTTGCGTGTCATGGACAGAGCAACATCTGCTTGAATCTGCTGTCAGTGTCCAGCAGAGAGAAGGGCTGTACCTAAAGCTAAAAGGAAATCACAGGGACTTTTTTTCCCCCCGAATAAATAAAGAAGACAAACAAGATTTTTCCTTTTTAAAAATTCCATTTTTATGGATTCCATAAAAAGAGCCCTGACAATCTGAAAATGTCTCAATTTTTCAAAGCTTACTCCCATAATAAGGCAACTAAATGCAGTATTTCAGACAATTGGTTTTATTTTTGGCAACCTAAACTGCAAATAAGCTTCAGCGTTCAGCCAGAAAGGAAACGAACTGTCCTGTTACATTACCACTATTGTAGGCAGAGGTGGGGGGAGACACAGATCCTGCACCAGCTGCCCCAAACAACCCTCATCAATCTGTGACCAGATTTCTCTTTGGTTGTGCAGGGGGCTCCTCAGTGCCTTGTTTTGGCCATGCAGAGCTCAGCTCCTCTGTGCTATGTTGATGTGTGGTGGGGGTAAATTTTCACTTTTTCCTCAGAATAGGCTGTGGAAATACTTACTGGATCATAAAATAACACTACTCTTGTAGTCCTTTTCAGTGTCTCACCAGTGACTAACACCTCATCACCAAAGGAGGCTGAATGAGTCAGGAACAAACCACAGGGAGGCGTGATCTATCAAGCAGCTCTTCTCTTTTGCTTTCTGGGCTGAAAAATGCCCTTTCATCCCCCTCAGAAGTCGTCTGAACCAGACAATCCTCACCTGCTTCCTCCTCTTCCTCCCCTTTCTCCATCTGTGGAGAAGTGCCATAGCGTGTGTCACAGCCACGGTGGTTTTAGTACCTACTGGGACTTGCAGAGGATACAGACAATGGATCAAAATGAGCACAGGGAAGGGGGTTGGGGGCCACAGCTGAGGAAGAAGGAGTTCATGCAAATGAGTCACTTTTCAGGTAATTCATCAGTCCTGCCTGTAAGACAGATCATCCCACCTTCTGCAGGAGTCTGGCCATCTATAAAAGCGTTAAGTATGTCCTAATGCATCTGCCTCTTAATGTACGAGCAGAAGCAATCTCCAGTCTGGCATTGCCTTAGCTTTCCAGTACTTGACTCTGCAGCCTCAGCTAATAATGTTCTTTAGACGGGCTTTCCGGTATGTGATTTTATGGATAAAAAGCAGACAGTGCACTTGAAGAGAAGCCAGGTTGGCACAAAGCTACAGAAATCTTGCTTTCCTATGACAAACTGCAAGGGGAAAAAGAAAAAAGTCCAGCTATATATAGCCCGAACAATTTTCATAGCCTGTGCCAGTGGCACATCAGAAAATACAGAAATATGTTTGAAATGTCTGTGGTTATAAAAACATGAGATGGCTTCTTGCAGGAAATTTATTTGAAGTGCATGAAAGTGACTATGTTAGATGTCACCCAGAGGAACCAAACTAGGGCTTTTCTGCCTCAAAGTCATAGACAGATTTAGCAGCTGGATTTAAACTTTGGCTCGAGAGTGTGCAGTTCATGGGCTGGACCCAAGAAGGATCTGAAGTCAGCTGCAGGTCAGAAGTGCCCATTTCTCTGAAGTCTGAGTTCTGGTGCCACTACATGAGTGGAAATACTATGATTCAAAGAGCAACTTCAGGAGAAAAACCATCCAAACCATGCATTTGCCCTGTAATTGGACAATTTACTTTGGTATGCAATTCAATTTCCCAACAGACCCCCATGGGCCCATCCAAACCCTAACAGTGACTTGCTGCTCCCCTCTGAAGATCCTTAAGTCACAAGAGCCTCTTTCTACCCCTGCTTCTGCCACTTCAGCATTTGGCCTTTCTCTGGAAAGATGCAGCAAGGAAGCTCTTAATGGGTCCCCGTGGGACATCACAGGGAAGTCCAGGAGTGAGGAAGAACATCAGGCACATAATTCATGACCTGCCTCAGGCAAAAGGGGGCAAAACAAGAGCAGCAGCAACAACAACAAAAAAGCTCTTCCCTCCAGGCTAGATTAATAGGAGTTCCCATTGGAGCCCATTAAACAAAACAAAATGCTTAGAACCTAGGAATATTGTGCACTTCATCATTTTCTCAGGATCCCCAGGGATAGGACATGGAAAGTTGCAATGCTCTCTAAGTGGAGGGAAGAAGCCTGGGAAGTGTGAGAGCTCTGCCAGGCAAGAGGGACTTGTACCTCCTCAGCAAGTGGAAGAATGTCTCCTTTGTGTGCCTGCAGGTGATATTTTTCCTTCTCTAGTCTGTACATGAATATCTTGTGCTCTCCCAAGATTTTGCAGGGCCTCAGCGGACTGTTTGCTTGTTTTGCCATTTTGCCATCTGGTCAGCCTAACACGGCTGTCCCCGGCAGAAATTTTGATGTTTTGTCTAAATTTGGAAGTGACATTTTCCTCAGGTTTTGTAATTAGAACTAATGAACTGCTACAGTGCAATCTCTTTTACTTTCTCTTGATGGAGTTTGACCTGAATTTTAGCACTGACAAAGATGATGTGTTGACAGGATAGGTCGCAAGGAGAATGTCTCCAGTCTGCTCTGAAGATGTGTCATGTTCCTGCTCAGAATCTTCTCCTGCTATCAAGACTTTTTTGTCTATTGCTCTCATTCCTCTGTCAGCAAAGCGTTTATTCTCCTCTTGGGACTACCTTTGTATGGCTCTGAGGACACATCTTCATGGCCTCCTGCCATTTCTATTCAGGACCTATAGAGAAATTAATACAAACCATCCCATCTCATCCTGAAATACTTAAGGTCTTGTCAGGCAAGAGGATGCAGGATCAGTTCACTCCCTACACTTTGTGGGACAAGTACCATTTGGGGTATTTGACAGGCAAAATCACAAATTATTTTAATTTTCCCCATTATAAACTTCTTTAAAATTGCATGTGTGGGTGCTGCAAAGACTGAAGTTTAAAGAAGACAGGAAAACTCTCAGCTTCTCTTGTGCTTTCTAGAATAAGTCACCTGAAAAACAGACTTTAGTGGCCAGCCTTTAACTGATTTTAATTAACCAATTTTAATTTTCCTTATGGATATTGGATGCTCTCTACAGTTTCCTGAGGAGGGGAAGTAGCGAGGAAGGTGCTGATTTCTTCACACTGGTATCCTGTGCTAGGCTGTGTGGGAATCATTCAAAGCTGAGCCAGGGAAGGTTCAGACCGGACATTAGGAAGCATTTATTCACTGAGAGAGTGGTCAAAGACTGGAACAGTCTTGCTTGAGAAGCGGTTGATGCTCCAGCATTTAAGAAGAATTTGGATAATGCCCTAAATTACATGCTTTAAGTTGGTCAGCCCTGCATTGGTCAAGCAGTTGGTCTGGATGATCACTGTAGCTCCCTTTCAATCAAAACAGTTTATTCTGTTCTATTCTGTTCTATTCCTATAATTCTTACCCACTCTGGGACGAATTTTTGCTTATATGCAAAAAACCAAGGTTGTTCTTGGCTTATAAAGCACGGGCTTTACTGTATGAAGTAACTGCAGGAGAATCCTTGCATGCAAATCAGATGGATAAGACTACCACTTCTCATTCTGTGACATCTTTTCATCATGGGAATGACTCGACTTAAAGTGGAAGATGAGGATGTAAGACAATTTTCACTTCCCCACCTGGGCTGTCGCGGCCCTGGTGTGCTTATCCCATAGGACATGCTGCCCTCTCCCGTTTGGCTTCAAGAGGCAGAAATAGTTCAACCAGTGATCCCCTAATACTGGCTCTGTCAGCCTGAGCATTGAATTAATTAGTGGTAACTAAAGCATTGTTTCACAGTACTGTTTGCAAAGCCTATCATGTGAAAGGTGGTTAAAATCCATGCAGGGTGTCAGAGCCAGTTGGGAACTTTATGGCATGGTCATGCTTTTTCCTTGTGGAAATCACAGCAATTTTAGAGAAAGGTAAGGTTGGCAAACTCATACACACTGAAATTGGTGACCATCCCAGACAGATAAAACCCCTCTTATACATGCAGTATAGAATTTCTTTATTCTCACATAAAATTATCATGCAGTAACTGTTTTCCAGGATACCTCACAGACCGGACTGCTGAATTTGAGAAAAAATATCTACAGAAAAAAGTGGGTTTAGCAACATTATGTGATAGTTAACTATGCATCCTGTTATTCAGGACAGACAGCAGCCTTAGGAAAAACATACATACTGCAACTTTCCCTAAATGTTTTTTTTGCATCTATGAGACCATGAAACTGGGTCAGCTGCAAAAATGTGCATTTGCTCTGCACACACAGAGCTCTACACTACCAGGCTGTGGTTGTTTGGATTCACTGTTCATTAAAACAAAATAAATTTTAAAAATTCTTTGTGTCCTTGAAACATATTGTTCCAATAGTCTTTAAAAGGTCATTTTGCCATGTTCAAGATTACTGCTTTATTTAAAAATGAATTGATTACAGTGGAAAAGTAATTGAAAGTTCAACAGCAAGACAAAACATCTTAGTATGATCAAAATGAAATGTTTTTATTGAGCTAAGGCTAATGAACTGAAAAAAAAACCAAAACAACAAAGCAAAACAAAAAAACACCTTCTTTTGCGAGTCTGTTAGAGTTCGACTTTTTGTTCAGGTTTGGTGTGGGAGCATTCCTTAAAATCTCAAAATATTCCCAGCATGAGAAGGCTGCTTCCCATTAAACTGTACCCAGGCTGTGAATTGCTTCTAGACCAGGCTTCTCAGGAATGAGACAACAGATGCCAGCTCCACCCCATTAGTATAACATGAACATTTCCCTTACAGCCAACACACTGATGGTCAGCTAAAACCTCGCCGACTTCTGCCTAAGTGCTCACTTGGTCTGTGCTTTTTTTTCATACCAACACACTGAAAAAAGCGCATGTGGTTAAGAACACAGAACAAAAATAAGTCAGTCTCACGCTCCCAATCTTTGCATTGCATGGTCAGTTTGGGAGGAGGGGATGTATGTACTGTACTCCAGGCATCTAACTTTCGGATAGTTAATCTAAACTATTTCTAGGGACTTTTTCTCTTGAAAATATAGGGAGAGAAGTGCATCCTGAGGGATGTTAGGTACATTTCTCTCAGGCATTTGCCTAAGGATACTTTTAATTGCCCGTTTGGCAGTGCCAGTCTCCTCTCCATTGGCAAATGAGACAGTTTGCCATGGCACTGTTTCAAAGACTACCTTCTGCTGGGCATCTCCTTAATGAATTATGGAGTGAAAACCTAATCCTTTAATTGCAGGTACCACTGCAGGACAACAGCAGCTCACCATAGCACTAGTGATTCCTAGGAGCATTCAGTGCCTTCTCCACACTTGGATGATGAAGAACCATTCCAGGTCACAGGAAGTTCATTTCCATGCATCACCACAGACATATATTCACTACCAAGCTACAACCAATTTGAAATAATGAGCTACAGGTCATGGACTTTCTGTTTTACTCTGTTACTGATTTCTGGGGCTTCCCACCGCCTCCCCCCCTTTTTTCCCTGGATAATTGGTTTTATTTCTGTACATATGGATTCTGTAGCCTTCTTCAGTAGGTGGGGAGAGAATTGTTGTTCTCCCCCATGTTTGTGAGGACGGACCTCATTAAGCATATTCCTTCTTTATTTTTAGCTTTCCGTCAGCCAAACAGCAGAAGAATCAAAGCTAGTTTATAGCCATGCTGGACAATTCTCCATGGCAATTGCTGCTCCATGGACTGAATTGTTATGAAAAGGACAGCCTTTGATCTCTCCAGCCCTTCTCACATATAACAGTTCCTGCTCCATTCGAGGCAAAATGCTCCCTGTCATGGCTTAACTAAAGATTTTTGATAGAAAAACCTCTACAAGGGGCTCAGGGGGCCTGGCAGCGGCGAAGAAGCATTAAGAAATACCAGAATGGATTAAACAGAGGGGGAAGTTGTTAAAAAAACACCTCTAAATTATGTAATCAGTGACCCGGGCTCAAACTGTTTGTGTCCTTCCTCTCCTGCAATCCTGCTGCTGCTGTTATGGGTTTTGGCTTGGGAGAAATATTTTTCTGAGTCCATTTCACCTTGATGGATTACGATGCCATTTTAAATGTCAATTGATAATAACTATGCCATAAAAAAACCATAATAAATGTTATCTGTTTAAACCTACAGTGTCCCTTTTATTAATATTTCTAATTTATGAGCATTTTGAGAAATCTACAGAGACAATAGGGCTAATAAATCTGAGGTGAAAGGGACTCCAGAAGCAGGCTGCGTGAGCTTTATGCTAGATCACTGCCAGCTGTTGAACTTTGAGGAGATCAGAGCTTCTCAGATGTCACTGGGGAGATTGGTAGAGTCCAGTAAGGCATAAAGGATGGAAGACAACCTGCAAGGACATGAGGCTCCAGAGGTGATGTGGGCAATTTGCAGCTGCGGGTGCACCGGTGTGCCTCTGGCTGCCTGAGCTTGCTGACTTGCTCTGAACAGCTGACTGAGCACAAGCCCGCGGAGATGAGCTGCTGTGAGCTGCAGCATCCACGCTGTGCACAAACACCGGACAGCTCTGGCTCTGAGTCACATTTGCAAATGGAGTTTAAAGGAGATGCTTCAGAGGCACTGGGTGGGATATCATCCCATTACTGCCTTTATCCAGTGGAAGAGACCAGTGGGACAGGAACAGTCCTGTTTTGTGACTGACAGAGTAACCACAATTCTTCTTCCTCCTCGAGATAGCCAATATAGGACAAAAAATTCCAAAGTATTGATCCCAAGATGATTTTAAGTCTATGCATCCAGAATTTTTCACTTTCTGATTTTTTTTTTATTTTAGAAACCTCAAAGGTCATGTGGACCTCTAGATTTGCCTGGCACAGAGAGGATGAGTTGAGAAAATCAACACAGCATGATTTTGTTCTAGACAGCCACCTTCTGCTGTAAAGGGTTGCCTTCAGAGCACAGCAATCCCAGAGGAAGGTATGTTTCCTGCCTCAAGGGATTTATAGACTAAATTAGACAGGTAGCACAATAATTCAAAGTAACAAATCAGAGACATCTGCATTTCCAGGTCAAGCAGAAATATAAAAATATCCCCAAACTACCCTGCAAAAGCCAGCATATTAGAAGTTGGCAGAAAAATAACTTCTTCATTCTCTGGTAATTTAAAAGTAAATAATTTCTTGTTTTGAACATAAATAATTTGTTACATTTCAGCAACTCAATCACTTGAGAAACGGGGTCAACTGAACTATTTTAATTTGCAAAATGTTCATTTGCATTTCAAGAGTCTATTTTTTGCCACTCATCTTTATCTTAACATAATACAATGCAAAGAAATTCTGAACGAGCAGTCATTCCAAAGACAGTGTTTAATCCTTTATTTTTGGTTAATGAAATTGTATTTATCACTACTTTTCCATTTCTGTATTAAATATAGTAAAACATTCAAGTCTTTTGGTACTACTTAAACATTTTGATATCAAACCTACATTTTTTGTGAAGAAACTTTTGTACACAAAACATGGGATTCATGCATCATTACACTGGTGCTTTCTAATCCCCTTTCAAGAGTTGTCACTTGTTTATCCTATTTCCTACTGTAGTGCTTGTTTTGTTTTCCTATATAGAAGAACAAAAATATATTTCTCAGTTGGCATTGCCTTCTGTTTTAATAAAAAAGCACAATACAATAAGACAGAACAAAAATAAAGCCTTCACAAGGACACTTTCAAGTTGCAAATTTGCATGTGAGCATCTAATTTAAGCACACACAGAAAATCATCTTGTCACTGCAAGCAGCAGGGAGGTTTAAAGTTGCAGACTGAGACAGGCTAGTTATAAAAACATGCACAATTTGATTTTGTGACATGGGACTACAGAATCATCTCAGCAGGTGCCTGCCCAGAGCGAGCTGGTGACAGTGGAGACAGGCAGTGCAGACACTCTGAGTAGGGGGTAATGCTGAATTCACTCATCACCATAGAATAAAAGTATTTCACTGAGACGGAAACTTGAAGTCTGCCTGTCTCAACTCTCTTTACTTCAGAATTTTTTTAACATGAATGTGCATGTGTTTCTGCCAGAAGGTTATGTTTCTTCCTTTCCAAACGGTGTGTGTTTAACTCAGCAAAAGTGGAGCTGGGGCAAGAAAGAGGGATAGGAGAAGTATTTTTTTGCCCTGAGAATCTCTAGGCTAATTTACTCAGCTATTTTACCCAAATATATGAGTCCTCTCATGAGGAGTACTGGGACCTATCAGACTTTCCTGTGAAATCCTCCTCTTCCTCCTCCTGCCCCTGCAGCAAGAATTAGCCCCTTGAACACCTAGGTTTTCATAACAAACCAAAGCTAAAGTTTTCCATTGCGAAAGAAACTGTGGCCTTGCTTCATTTAATAATTGAAGCAGACAAATCCATAGGCTTCATTCCTGCACCTATACAGATCCTTTGAAAAAATGGACAGCAGGGGAGGCTTAAAAAACAGATGTCCCTAGATCTGTTTTTCCTGTTACTGAAACTTTCAGCTAAAAGGTAGCACAGTAAACATCAGAGAGATCAGACACTGTAATATATATTAAATTAATACAGCGAAGGCTAGGTCAAGGACTCTCAACTTGAGACATCCAGGAAGTAAGATTTGAAGCCATTGCTCTATAGGAAGCCAGAAAGCAAGAAGAGTGGCTCCCTTTTTAGTGACTCAGGCAAACGGAGTAGGGAAACTAGGGTGTCTGTAAAAGAACGTACTAGGTTTCTCCTTGTGCTTTTCCATGGGTTTTGAATCAGGAATCACAAGAAAAAAGGGAAACCCTGTTATTAAATAGGCAGTTTTAATCCAGGGTATAGATTCAGAGCACCTTTCTTTCCCTTATCTCTGCATACAGACAGGATGCTCACCTGTTCTCAGCCCATAAATTATCCACTGTCTCATTCTGCCTAAGCAAAGAAGGGGGACACATCCCTATTTGTGTGCCCAGCTGGGATTACAGACTCTGGCAGCAAAGCTGAAGAGGACAAAGCTTGGCTAGAGAGGCATTCCCCGAGGGCAGGGATTGGAACAGGAAGATGTTCCCTGCTCAATGGAGAGGGCCACAAGACCTTTTGCACAACAGCTGCCACCTCATCACACAACCAGGAAGGCACAAGATCCTCCTTTGTAGAAACGGCAGAGGGATGCAAGGGGAACAAAGGAAAACACTTCCCACTGCACCCCACGCATGTCATCAGTGTGTAAGACACTCACTGGTCTATCCTGTCACCTGGGGAGAAGTTTGATTAATAAAATCAGATAATTAAATATTCTTCATCAAGACTGGCTGCACCATTTTGAATCTCTTCCATTGTTCTTTTCCCCATCACCCCCACTGTTTTTCCAGTATCTAGAATCTGGAAAAAGCCGAAAGCCTTTCATCTTATCAGGTGTGGTTTATTGCCCCCTGGTTACACAGTAATTTTGGTCTCCACTCCATGAAAAGGTCATATGATGGGATATCAGCTCAAGAATTGTCAGTTCACTGGACAAATAAGGCAGGGACTGCCAATACAATTATAAGAGCCTGATAAGGAAGGCACAGAGAAGAACCAACAGGAGAGGGAGAAAAAAACCGTAGCAATTCAAAAGGTGAGGGGCAATCCCAGAAGAAGGCAAGAAATGCCCCTGGGGGAAGGGAGAGGGAAGGAACAGGAGTGTATCTAACCACATTCTTCCCAGAATAAAAATTAACAAGAAGATAGAAGTGGCTCAGGAGAGGAATCACAGGTATTCACCCTTATTAACCAGAAAATATCCTGCTGTGCTGGATGCCTAATTGGGAGGTGTAAGCAACTGGTGGGATGATTATCAAGCTAGCTTGCCTCATAGCTCAGGATGGAAAGAAAATAATGTTTTCTCTTTAGAACTATAGGTGGGGGGTAGAGGGCACTAATTCCTATTCCTACATGTGTTGCAAGGGCCCTCTCTTTTTCTCTTGTGACTGATAAGATGGGATGATGTTGAAAAGCACCTGCTTGGAAAGTTCAAAGGGTTTTCACAATAGAAGAAAGAGAATCTGAACCAAAGCTGATGGCTGGGAGGGATGGCTGAAGGATCCTAGATACTGGGAGCTGCTGGTGAGGAGGCTTTTTGTATGTGACACCTCCTTGTATGCAAGAGAAGTTTACAGGTTGTCTCTCTTGCTAGTAAATGGCCCGAGGAACAAGTATTTGTCCTGCCAATTATTTTCTTAACTCCATAATGGTACAAATCCAGTGGGCTTTTTGCAGGCTTCAGCCTGAAAGCAGAAAAGGAAGATAACTGCCCCACAAACAGGATTTACCAACAAGAGGCAACCCTTCCCAGGGCATTTTTCTCCTGGGTCTGCAAGGAGCACACCTCCTCCTGGAATGGCCATACAATTGTTCAGAGCTCCGTAAATCCAAGAGGCAGGGGGAATGCTCAGCAGTGGGTGGGGTTGGTAAGACTTTCAACCCCTACTTCTGACGCTGTTTTCCCCAGACCCAGGGAGTGCAGGTCTTGGTCCCAAGCTGATCAGCAGCCAGGAGCAGGCGTGTGTGCTGAGTTGTGGGTCGCCTTTGTTTCTCCTCCCAGTGCTCTTGCGGGTCACCCGGGCATGGGTGGGGAGAGACACGCACCATCCCAGCTGCATGTGCCTCGGGGTGCACCGAGACCCAGGGCAGCACGACAGGACTCTGTGACCCACGGCTACTTTGGCAGGAATATGATGGACCCCCGGGTGTGTTCTGGGCAGAGGAAACCCAGCCTGTCCTTTTCCATCGAGGAAATATTGAAGAAACCTTCTGCCAGAACTGCCCTGAACAGTGAAGGCAGGAACAGAAGTAGCTATGCTGAGAGACCTCCGTCCCTAAAAGCAGGGTCACCAGTGGCCTTTGGTAAGTACCAGTTATAACTCTTAATGAAAATGCTCCTTTCTTTTTGATCCCTAAAGCTGTCAGGTTTAATTATGTAGAATTTTTATTCTTTAACTTTTGTAGGAATCTGGGATTTCCCTAATCAGGTACCAATCATTCATTATATATACAGAAATAATATTTAAAAAATAATTTGCTTTCAACCTCACAGCGACTCTGGAGTTTTATGCATTGTAAAGCCCTAATGTCATTGGAGAGGCGAGTATGCAACCTGAAAAGTTATTTCAGGTAGCTCTCTTCAGTGAGGAGTGCTTATTGTAAAAAATACGGCATCTTTCCCTTTAAAAAACAATACTCTTGTTATCTGGTGGGGGGAAAATGGGAAATAAATGCCTGTCGTAAGAAGGACAGGTATTGAGATGCAGGAAGTGAGCCTAAGACTGCTGCAACTCTAACAAAATCTTTGGAATTTCACTTATATCAAGAGCTGCCTGTTGTCTGGAATTACAGCCAAATCTCATATCAGCACCCTTTTCTGATAAATTGGACCACTCACTCTCAAGCAGGAGAAATGGTCTGTCAGGGTAATGGTAGCTATAGGAGTGTTAGAACTCAATTGCTGGAATAAGAAAAGAGAAAGCACATATGTTTAATCATTTCTTCTTATCATCGTGGACACTAGGTTCTTTCATGAACTAAATAAAAACAGCTAGTAGAAAACTTACATGATCTTAGCAAACCAGCAAGTGCATTAGACTTTTTGACTTCAGTTTTCACAGTTTAGTTACTCTAGCCTTGAGTGAACTTTTACCCTCACAGAAATTGTCTCCTTCTTTCATTAAACAAAGAACAACATCCAGCATTTTCTGGATTTGGTATTTCTTTTTCTTTTTCAATCTGCATCTTCCATGAAAAAGAGGTGCTTTATGTATACAAGCAGATCCACTCAAACAAAAAATGGCCTGTAATACTGACACAAAATTTTCACTCACCTCCCACTCATCTGCTTTCAACAAAGCTTAATGCTATACTTTATTTTTTGCAATATAGAGACATCCTTTCATGGATCAGGACCCTGTTTCCCAGGACACTGGATGAACCACCCACCAGTAAGGGAGAGAGTCTTTTTCCAAAAACCTGGCAGTCCAAGAAACCATTGCCTATTCGTATAGTGCATCTCTTTTTATGTCCAAACTGGATAACGACCTGGACTGGAAAGCAAACAAGACCTAAGTGGTGAGGGAAACTACTCATTAGTGAAACATTAGTCACTGGGGTTGGGCTCAAGCCCTCTAATACTGCCCCTCAGTCATGCTTTGCATAAGATTTGGACTTTTTTGTTCATCTCTGACACAGGATAACTTGTCTCCTGACCATGGTGACAGTCAGCCCACCACTCATCTCACAGCATTGGGGCTGAGTATACGCTGCCTTTGTGCCAGTAACTGCAGCTTTCTGTGGAAACCTGTGTATGGGGGAGAGAGCATTCTGCTGATTTTTCCCGGAACCATAGGATAACTGAGGTTTGGGGGGACCTCTTGAGGTCATCTGGAGGTACAGCTTCCTGCTCAAAGAAAAAGCTGTTTCGAAGGTAAAACAAGGTTGCTGAAGGCTTTGGCAAGCATTGCTTGCCTGTTTTGCCACTGGTACTATTGGAGGACTCCAGCATTTGGAGGTTTCCTTAAGCTGCTTTTGCAAACTGGAACTGGACAACCAGTCTTGAAAGAAGTAGGAGATTGGTAGTTTGTAGGGGTGGACAAGGACATGGCTGATGCTGGTGCAAGTGCAGTGGGGCCCATGTGCTGAAGAAGCAAAGGTGCCAGGTTGTGGAGGGGAAAAAATGCTGCTGTGAGCTCTGGCAGTGTTGTTTTGTGAACTGAAAGTCCTTTCCTGAAGGCCCATGGCAGTCACTTTGTGCCACTGGATCCGAAGTGAGACAAATAACACCACTGAAAATTCAGTCAGTGCTTGTTCATAACATGGGCCATAGAACTGCATTTTAACAACATGAGACTCCTCTGGGAACAGAGACAGGACCTTTTTATATTAAGTCTTTTTCACAATCAGTATGTTGAAGCCCAGTTTCGCTGTGTGTCTTGGCTAAGCGTGTCTTGGCCACTGCAAGCACAAGGGTCTGACAAATCTGCATGCAGGACATGGTGGGTTCCTGGGACTGCTCTACTGCACTGCCAGTGCAGCCTCACCCCAAGTTGCTCCACCTGAGCATACAGCCAGTTTTTCATCTCGAAAGCAATGCAGGCAGAACCACCAGGCCTTGCCTTTGGCTGTGCTTCACCACCTAGCCAGAGAGAGACTGCAGCTGTAGCAAGAGAATATAGTGACTCTTCTCTCCCCTGCTAGAAAGCAAGGCTGGATTCATAAACTTAAGGCGATGTAAAATATTAACTAATGAAAAGAGTATATACATGTGAAGATTCACTTAACTGTTACTGGAAGTGGGAAAACAGGAAAGCCGTAGAAATCTTCCAGAATGTTGTACTTTGTTTTTGCAATTGATCAAGGATGTTTAAAAAAAAGAATGAAAACAAAACTTTTTCACTACTTGTCTCTTACCTGAGAATGTGATTCCTGAGTTTATTACCCTTTGCTTTCCAAGCAGAACTGTGATTTTTTTGGATAAGTTATATTTACTTCAGAAGTGCAGTACCCTGTGCTGTACATCTTGGGATAACTGCTGTGTTTCATCTAAGTCGTTCAGCTTCATGCCATGTAACACTGGCATTAAAAAAGCTGCGTAAATAGTCAGCCACATCTAGTATGGCTCAGTGCTGGCCAAGGTCAGGGAACTGAAATGAGCTAGGGAACTTGTTGGAAATTCCAGAATGGGATACAAATCCACTTGCTTTCTCATAACAGTTCAGCAGCAGCGAAGAAGGGAGTACTACAGGTCCAGGCTTAGTTATACCTTACCATGGGTTTTAAGAACATTCCCCACAATCCCATGGGGTACATATCTGAGCAAAGCCATGATTCATATGAGAGACAGGAAGATCCATATGGCACCACATACATACTCATGGCTGCCATAAGTTAAATACTGAGGCCAAAAATTATCTGATGTAGACAGTCTAAGTGCCAAGATTACACTTGTCCTGGAGTCTAAATCTAGCCATTCTGAGCTGAGGAGATGGGTAGGACCAGGGGGAGCAGAAGATGCAGAATGTCAGAAACAGTTGGACTTGGTGGTCTAAAGTTTGGACTCATTGATTTTAAAGGTCTTTTCCAACCTATGATTCTAAACGAGGGGCACAAACCAAGATTCCCAAGAAAACCCATGGGTGCTGGACGAGATGACTTCCAGAAGTTGCTTCTAACAAATTATTCTGAGTCTCTGACAAAAAGGATGTTGTGATGTACAGTGCTAGCCTCTCACAGAAAGTTGGGGCAGGACTTGACCATGTATGGGAAGATCTCTGGGTCTGACTCATATGTTCACATGTTTTTGTGAGTGTAATTCCAGTGGGACTTGGAATAAGGAGTATGCAGTCTTCTCTGAAGCATTTGGCTTCCCAGTTGCCGTGTTAGCTATCGGGGAGTTCACTGCACAAACAAAACTGCTAGAGGAACTGGAGCTGCAGTTGTTGAAGCCTGCTGCAATCTTTGAAAGACTCTTACCAAATTAAAAAACAAATAATGAACAAGGAGACATTTTAGTATGCAGTCTGTGCTTTTCCTCTCATCCTTTTGTCACAATGCCTAGAAAGGGTAACCATGGCCTTTGCAAGGGAAAAATACACCCAATGAGTGCTGATCTCCTCCCTTGTGCCAACTCTTTCATTTAAAACACAGAAGAATATCAGGCCTATTTCAGAAAAAACATTATTCTGAAATTCCTGGGAACCTGGTTTCAGTGTACTTGAAATGACATCTAAAATGATTTTCATTACTCCCCTGGTTTGTGCCAGTGAGGTTTCACCAATAGGAGATCCTTTATCAAGTCAGGGAGAGCTTAGGATGAGAGTGTTACGCCTGGGAAATTAATAGTGAAAGCAGTAACAGATATGGTAAATTCGTCATTCTGCCTGTGCTATGTTCATCATGTTAAGGATATGCAAATTAATAGGAATACAACCACCACTTCACACACAAATGTCAATATGGTGATTGTTCACCTTTAGCAACACTCCACCCAGCTTTATCACTAAAGAGGAAACAAACTGGAGGAATCTAACTGAACAGATACCATCTGGCCAATGAGACAAATTCACCCCACCTATTACAAGGGAAAACAATACACCCGGAAGGCAAAAAAAAAAAGGAAAGAAAGAAAAATATGTAGAAGAAAGAGAAAAACAACACAATACGAAGATGCTTTCATTTCTCAGTGATAGACTCTTCCCTATTCACAGCCTTAGTAAGACCCTAAAATCATAAACCTTGTGCCTCCACAGGTCTGTCTCTCTCCAGTGATTACACAACAAGGCTTAAATGGAACTTAGGTCATCTGAAACAACCTCCTGCTTTCAAAGTGAAACCCTGCCATCTTGCCTGAAATTGTCCATCCTTTCCTATGCAACTGAAAGTCAAAAGACCATTTTGAGCCACAAGTCAAAGTAATTTCTGTGCATGACAGTAACAAATATCTCATGTTCTGCTAGGCTGAAATGTCATTGCCTTCCCCGGGGGGAAAAAAAAAAGAAAAGAAAACTGCATTCCCTGGAGGAAGTTTTGCCCTGTGCCACTTCATAGGTATTTTTCAGAGCTCCCTGCTGGAGTCACATAAATGTGTACCAAAAAAAATCGAGCTGGCCTAAAGAGCAACCACTTCAGACAGTCTCTTTACTCGGTCAGAACAACAAACACCAGAGAAAGTTGCAATGCAAACAGGATTGGTGCTCCTAACTCTCAGCCACGTGCTGTAAACTCAGTATCATCTACCTTCAACCTTATCCTCCAGAAAAATTCCCTGATTAATTCAGCGTCTCCCTGAGGTTTATACTTCTTTGATCTTAAACAACAGATCTTTCCACTCCTTTTCACCAGTTCACTGAGACATTGGCATTTTCCCCATCCGCCTAGGACTGTCTTCTATTTCCTCCCTGTTTTTTCTACTTCAGTCTGTAATTACTCTATATGTGCTCATACATAAATTGTGCTCATCACTGAGGTATGTGAGCATCTCAGGGAAAAATTCTGGGGAGGAAAGTTGTGTATAAAAGATAAAGACATATGAAAAGTCTTCTATAATTTAGAAAATGCTAATGTCATTCTTAGAAAGCTTTAATCACTCCCCATAAGAGCGCCTTGCTTAGGTACCCTTACATTTTTCATTACTGTAGGATATAAGGATCATCACTTCTGTAATATATTAATTTTCACAGCATCATATCTAGCAAAGGAGTGCCACTAGTCCTTCATTTAAGGATGGGAGCCAAGATAGAAATCTTGGGCTAAGAACCTATGCTAGTACTGATATTCTCTGATCATCTATTATTTAACCCCTGCCTCATGCTAGTGACCATTACAAGGTCTATCCTTCACCTTTATCCCACAAATAATATTCAAAACCTCACCTGTTTTCTCACCAGAAAACTCAAAGTTAGTTGATACTAAAGGAATAAAATAAGTCCCATTTTGCACAATGTGCCTCAAACATAGAGGTGGGCTGGGTTTTTAAGGTCCACATGACTGGACACATGTAATTGTGTTTAGAAGGTTACTCAAAGAATGGTGATCATTTAAATAAGTAACATTTGAACAGTTATCCTTTATTGAAACGAAGCTTTGGCTAATTTTTGGAGCTTTTATAACTTTGTTTTCTTGATGTAAGTGTCAGCCCTCTATAAAATCCCGGTTGTGTGGGCTCTTAGGGCAGAATCAGAATTGGGTGTTTTGTCTCCAGATGCTACAATTCTCATTACTCCAAATCTGCTTTCAAAGAGAACAAATAGAACTTGTTTATTGGAGAAAATAAATCTCTAACAAGTCTAAAAAGTTAGATGTTTTGCCAATGCCAGATGTGACAACATACATATATATTATAGATATATCTATATATATATATGTAAAATGTATATTAAAAAGTGGAGTTTCTTCCAGTACAGCCTGTAGTGGTTCACACCTGCTGCCATTTAGATATGAGAGGGGAGAGGGGACCAGCCACAGGTGCAGCAAACCCCAGAGCCTAGATGTGAGAGGCTTCTCAGGAGTGCAGTCCATTATTACATTAGGATGTTAATGTTCTTTGGCAGTAACAGCAGACAGGTCTGTAGTGTCATATTTGCTCCTGGGTCATGCAAACCAAATTCCCCAATGGGTGCACTATGTTTATGTGTTGCCTCTTACTCTGGCTTTCCAAGCAAAGAAATCCAGGTGGGGAGGAGCACTAGAGCAAATTCTAGGTTTGCCATTAAAGCAGCACAGACACTGATGTCTTGTCTCTGAAGAGGCAGCCAAGCCTTGATTGCAGCTACCAAAGGCAGCACATCAAACATTCAGCATCAGGGTTTATGGCAAGGCTTTAACATAGAAAAGGGAGGTGGAGAGTGGGGTATTTGGTGTAGCTCTCTTCGGATGCTAATAGACAAAGACAGCCCGCTGCCTTAAACCTCAAGGCTTCACAGCATGTTATATTTCAGTGCATGGCTTTGCAAGGTCTGCTTACATTTATAAGGAGGAGTAAGAACTCATACTACCCTCATGAGGGCAGAGAGCTCACCTGGAAGATCTTTGTGGTGCCCCTGCTACACACTGAGGTAATGGTGTTAGTAATAAGGCAACACCATGGCTGAAGAAAGATTGTGGCTTCTGGGGCAAATTTCTTTGGCACTTGGGGTCATGTGCCCTAGAACGTGTCATCACTGCTTGCTGCTGAGGTTACCTTAGAGATTGTTTATAATGTCCATGCTGAAATCTAAGCTGCACTTCATGAAAACAGGCCAATGCACACTTCTCCTCTTAGTCCTATCAACAAGAGCATGCAGGTGATTTGACCAAGATGAGTTGGCTATCAGTACCTTCCTAGATATCACCAGCATCACCTGTCACAAAGACAGATGGGAAATGTTGACAGCCTGGGCAAAGGCTGCCTTTAGAATTGTCCAATGCCTAAGTCAGAGCAGCAGGCAGCCCAGATGGAGAAGAAAGGACAGATGGACCTGAATTGGGGAAGATGCTGACCTTTAGCCTATTCACTGGCCCATTTTCCTATAGGGTAGATGCACCTACAGGGACATTTAAGAAAGGACCAGACTTTTAAAAGCATTTGGCATCCAGAAAATTCCATGGTGATCTTGCTGACAGATTTTCAGGGCACCTCAATGTCTACTCTGCTTCCGAGTTCTTCGAAAAAGGCAGCCACTAATTTGGATACTGATGGGGAAGCTGAGATTTCTTGATCTTTTGGTTATGTCTCCTTATTTCTACAGCCCTTTTTAAAAAATGTCTCATAAGGACCATTGAAAGTTTTAAGGTGGAAGGAAGCAGAGAACAGGCAAGATTTGGGGGTTAAATTCATCAAGATCCTGTGTCTGCAACATGGGGTAATCTTGGCATTGAAGTACAGCACAGAAGGATTAGGGCCATTTTAAATATGATCAGGGTTCAATGGTAGAGCATCCAGACCACTTTCTTCACGCCTTCAACGCTGAACGGTGGTTGCTTTATTCAAAGCTGTCTTGTGCTGTGTCCATCACAGATTCCAGCAGCAGGAGTCAGTCTGACTGTGACTTACCTTCAGCCAAAATGCTTCTTCCCACCACATGTGCTACACCCATGGCCAGAGCAAGGAGAATGCAGGCAACTCACTGCAGAAGACCGACAGACAGCCCAGTGTCCCTCCTGGGTGAGGCACGTGAACATCTGGAAGGCAAAAGAAAACATGAGGAAGAGGAAGATCAGCTATGTGGTTTACCAGTGGACCATCCACTTCATGGTGAGTGCCTCTATATCCAGACTTTCCCCTTCAACGCCCCAAAACACAAGTGTTATCTTACAGTTATGTACATGGCAATACCAAACAGCAGACATCACGACTGGTTCCATTGGCTGACTCACAGTAGATGGTCATAGCTCCTGGATGAGTCACAGAGAAGGTTCTTCATTCTTGCCATCAAAAGACTCAAGAACCACTATTTGAGATAAAGTTCCAGCTCAGTCCTACCAACTCTACCAGTGTTAGTGGTAGGGACCGCTTTGGGTGTTTATTGCCCTCCTGCTTGGGGTGTGAGGAGTTACCACATTCTGAGCCTCACTGTCAGGGTTGTGCAACGCCTATTTCCTGGAAAATGTGCATTGCACAACGTGGGGAGAGAGGCTGATGAATAAGCCGAGTCAGCTCAATGCGTTCTGTACACCTTGGACCCACTGTACAGGGGATGAAGAGGTCATCAGCATGCACACAGGCAAACTGTCGACATGCAATAGATCTGGCAGGATGTGTCAGGCACATTTCAAGCCTGACCATGTGGGTGGATCTGCTAATTTAATTAGCTATGAGCACTGGTAAAGAGCCTTCTATCTCTTAGCCAAAGCACAGGACAATACAAATATCCTTTTGCAATAGGTTGCAGAGAGACTTTAGGATAAGCAGGATACGTGATACCTGAACAAGACAAGTTCCTAACAGACAGATGGCAATTAATCAGCAGCATGTGACAAAAACTCCTCTAAGTTCTCTGAGTTTGAGGAAAAGTAAATACAGACATTCATACTACACTCCAGAAAACAGGTTTTCAGCAGCAACAGAAAGGTGTTTTTTGCATAGTTTGTTATTATTTACTCCAGGGAAAAGAAGGCGTTTCATTTCAGTCCATTGAAGATGGTAGATGCAGGGTTACTCAGCTGGCTTTCCTGAGACCCACACATCATCCTTGCTCCATACTCTGCAAGCTGGCAAGAGAAACAACTCTTTCTGTGAAATATGTTTGAAAGGAAAGCCTTGTTTCTGCCACTGCTGCTATGGCATACATGAGTCTTGTGACAAGCTGCTGTCATCTCCTCCTCCTCCTGCACGAGACAGCCATCAGTCTTGATGCAGGGAGAAGCCTTTTAAGATAACTGGAAATTTTAGCTTTCCTCTGCCCTGTAAGCTGCACACAGCTCATGACAGCAGGGCTAACTCATGTTGCCTCCTCACAGAAGAGCCAGGGCTGTATGTATCTGGCACTCAGAGTTGCCTCTGAGTATAAAAGTAGAATATTCACATGTGAGGGAGTCCCCAGCCAAGAGGATCACACCAAAGCTGGGAGGTGGCTGTCCTGACTCGGCACTTAGCCTCATCGACCAGCACAGTGGTGGGTACCAGCCTCATCAGTAAAGCAGGAGAGGAAGCATGTAATTATCTGCACAAAACTGAGCCAAGATGAGCAGCCCCTTTCAATGGCAATGTGTATTTTAAAAGCATGTTAAACAAAATCCCTCTGTTCCCTGGTGGCAGTGAGTTTTTGAAGCCAAGCAGAGGTTTAATGATCTGCCATTTTCTAGGCTACTGGTTCCTGCAGTTGCCGAGCCTTTGATAGAAACTGGCTGAAGAAGAAGGGAGGATCCTAAAGCACCGGATTGACATCTTCCCCGTGGTGTGCAAACAATGATGTTTCGGATCCCGTTCGTGCACTGTATCATTCCTAGCAGAGAGCTGTAGGCCTGGGTTTAAAATACTTTCCTGTATCTTAAGTTTCAGCCTCCTTCTTCCACTTTAAGTTCGGGGGGAAGAGCTGGCGGCTTTTTTTTCTCCTCCCACTGGCTGTGGCAGGTATCACCTTTCCCAGACAAAGTCAGCAGCAGCACCTGCAGGGATGGTAGACTGCAACATCCCTGGAAGCAGTCTGTAGTCCTTACAGCTCAAGCTGATAGCAAATTAACTTGTGTTTACACACCTGTCGACTCTGGGGTGTTGCAAACATGCTTTTGTTATGGCAGCTACAGGTCAATTACAGGTCCTCTGAGAAGGCAGCTGGGCAGTGCCAAATGCCCATAGTGTATCCACAGAGGTGTCCCCAGGACCTCCCTCACACCCACACCAAGGATGCCTACAAGCACTCAGAGGAACAGCACCAGCCTCAGCAGCAGGAGACCCTTCTGATGTGAAAGACATCAGAAGCCCTTGGAGGGGCATTCCCTCACCTCTGTGTCTCAGCACACCTCTATCAATATAAAACCATCGTCATAACTTGTGACGAAGGGCCCTGGGCTCTGTCTAGACACACACATCTGTTTAGTTGTCACAGAACACAAGAAATCAGGCTTGCTATACAATCACCTTGGAGGCAGGAGGGCTGGGCTTTGGTGCTATTTTGTATAGGAGGAGAAAGGTGAGGAGGAGGCTGTGACAACAACCTCCTTCATGGGCAGGTGGTCTGAGATAGCAAGAGCACCCCAACTGTGACCCTGAGTATGAATTTGGAGCAGATTTCCAGGAAACCCTATAACAATTTCCTAAAATTATTCTTTTCCCACAAAATGGCTTCTGCCACTAAGTGGTTTAGAAATGCAGTGTCATTTAAGCTAAATAGATTTACGCCCTTATCACAAACCACTTGCAGGAAGCATTGCCTCTTGTACTTTGAACTTAGAGGCTGCATTGTAAGCAAAAAAAAGAAGAGCCCTCATATGCTAGAGACATGCTGACACTGGCATTTAGTTTTGCTAAGCCTGTATTTGAATTTGGGTGCCTTCATTCTGAATGTTGTGGGCTTGCACCTGTTGCCTTCTGCATGAAATCTCAGCAGAACCTTTTCAGAAAACCTGGATTCTTGGAAAGGATCACCTTCAGACACTGGTGGATTTCCGGTCTTGTGGGATTTCTTCTCTGGGCAATAATTCAAGGACAGTATAGATCATACTTCAATAAACAGAGCTGGCTCCTAATTTCACCAGAAACTGAGAGGTTCAGGCTGCGATCCACAGGTGGTTCAGGGATTCATGCTATTTCCTGCAGCTCATGTCTTCATTATTCGCTGTAGAGGAGGCTGCCCTAGTAAGTCAACATCACCCAAATATTTCCATAGCAGAAATCCTCTGCACATTGCTGACTGAGAACTCAGAGGTATTTTTATTAATCTAATTGTTTTATTGTTATGATAGTATTTGTGATCCCAAAGCATATTGATGAATTCTGGTGGCAATTATCATAAAGACAACAGAAAGTGTAGAGATAATCTCAGTTCTGGAGGAATTGCAGTATAAGTCATGTCCTCTCTGTACTGATGCCAGTTGCAGACATCTTTAGCTCAGTGTTTATGTCTTCTCTGAAGTAATAAATTCACTTGTACTGTTCATTTGTGGACAATATGGTCAAGTCCATGTACCCCTGTGAAACAGCATGGTTTATCTCTCACAGAACAGTCTTTTCCCCAATATGCTGACTTACCTGAATGCGTTTTTGAAACACCCAAGAGACAATGAAGTACTGTGTAATCACAATCCCAGATAAGTATCGTCTGCCCAGAATATGCCAGTGGGACTGTGAGAAAGGGCACAAGCATCCCCGGCAGAACAAAAGGAAACAATTTTAAATGAAAAGAAAAAGCAGGAGAAAAAAATTAAATGCCTATATGTGTAATTTGGCTGCCATTAGCTGTCTTACCAGCCTTTTGTTTATCTGTGTGAATAGTCCCTGCAGCCCTGTGTCTCTAAAGTGTAGTGTTCCTCTACACACACTTGGAAATGCCCCAGATCATTGACCTTGTTTTGGTGGGTTTACTTGAGGTATTGTTGAAGGCTGGTTGGTTTTTTTTCTCCCTCTTTGAAGACTGACTGTTTATAATGACACCCTGGATATTAAATGAAAGGCACAAAACCTGAATCCTTTACTCTCACCCTTCAAACTCTGTTCACATAGAAGTCTCACTGGCACAAGTAAGCACTGAACAAAGCAAAGCTGTCAGCAGCTGGGGACTATCATAAATTCCTTTTGTATTGTTTCTTCATGGGTTTTGGGTCTGGAGTTTTATTTATTTAAAGCAAATGTTAACCTTCAATGCTTTCCTCAAGCAGGGCCTTCTTTCCTGGGAGTTTTGGATCCAAAGGGTACATTACACAGGACCCAGAGGTTAATTTGTTCATGCTAGCCAAATCTGTGTAATGTGACCACTTGTAAAGCTGATGGCACATCATGATAAGTCAAAGGTCTTCATGAATATTTATTGTCTTCTCCTAAATTGTCCTAGAACTTTTCAGTACATTCCCAGGATTTACGATCCGCTAATACTAGCGGGGGGGGGGTCGTGATGGTTCGTTTACCTGATCTCAGAGTGCAAAAGAAACACAAACGGGGAAAGGTTTTTTGCTTCAATCAAAACAATGCACCTTTATTGAGTGCTAACAGCATGATTGTGGGGTAGAAGAGAGGGAGACATATGGGGAAAGGAGAAAAGGAGAGAGAGAAGGGGGGAGGGGTTAATAGCTACCAACGGCGAGTCGGGATCCTCGGGGTCCGTCTTCTTTCCGTGGGAAGATCTAGAGGTTCTGGGAGAAGATCTCGAAATGGGGTCTCTTCAGAAAGTTCTTTTATAGGCTTTTGAAAGCGAGGGGCAACTAGTCAAAAAGGTAGGGGAGTAAGACCTATTGTTTAGGGTACCAGTGCAGGGTCTGAGCACGGAACATTCCTTCTCGCTCCAGTGCAGCCCTTCCCGCCTGGGCAGCAAGGAACAGCACCAGAGCAACCTGTTCAGTGTGCACACCCGCAGACACTTGGCAGACCTCCCACCTCGGACTGGCTAGGGCTCCTGTGTCCTTTCCCCCTTTGGGGTTTTTTTAGGGTCTCTCAGTCTTTGTCCTCGTCGATGATCGTGAGACAGATGAGGGATCCACGGACCGTCTCTTACACCAGGATATGGTACTGTTAATTACTGTTCTTTGAAATAGAGGGCAGGTCTTTTACCTTCTGTATTAGCAAGCCCTTTATGCTTAAAGGGGAAACAGCAGAGGCAGGGATGTAAATAAACATTCCTTGTTGGTGTCTAGATGTTTGCAGGTACAAATAACCACAAAGAGCAGGAATGGAGAAGAAAGCAGGCTCTGTGCAACCTGCAATAAGCTCAGCTTTCTCCCTGTTGCAAATGGCTGGTTTCTCACAAAGGTGTTGGACCAGAGAGTGTGGGGAGAGTGGTGGGGAACCTGTTTTCTTTGGTGAGAACCATTATTGGTTTAGGCTTTTGGCCACTGCTTTTAAGGTGAGGTTTGACTATGGCTAAATATTCACTGAAATGAATGTGTCAAGTGTCAAGCTTGAGATTTAGCTGCATGGGGAACCTACACATGCATCTACCCCAAATCCACAATGGCTTGAAGGAGTTCATGAAGGTGCAGGCCCTTTGGCCTAGGTACAGACCCGATGGTTTGCTTCATCCTTCAGATATTCTGCTGACCACTGGCTGTGCCAGAATTATGCACACCAGCATTTCAGGCAGCAGCATTTGTAAACACTGTCATCACTTTCCTGGCAGACAGGAAAGGTTAAATTCACCAGGGGCTCAGGTTGATGGTGAGCACGATCCTCCACAACAAACTGTCTGCATGAATGGTTTCATACATACCGTCTACTCCTCGCCAACTCCTCTGACAAGCAGACTAAGAAACTCCCCTGACCACCACCGTACAGCCTGCTTAAACAGGTTTCTAGCCTGGTATTTTTAGCATTCCTGCTCACACCCCCTGAAGTCTGTACCTCTCTGCGTTTCAGTCTTGCTGTCAGATGATTAGGCACCGCACTCAGCGCCAGGGTGGAAGCAACACTATGTCAAGGAGTTTTGGACTGAAGGGAGGAGGTCAAGACTTTAAAAGTTCAAGTTGTGCTTCTCTGAGTTAACTTTGGCAATGCCTGAACAGGCAGCAGCTGGATGCTAAATGCTGCATTTCACTAGCAGGAGGCACTCTCTGGAGTGCATTGTACCTATCCAATTAGGATCAGTCTCACTGACTATGCCAGTCCTTCTTAATAAAGGCTGAAAAACCACGTTAATAAAGATTAGCCACACTGCAATACACATGCCTAAATATTGTAGCACAAGCTCTTTTGAAAACCATGAGGCACCTCTTCAGCTAGGAGAGGAACAGCCATGGGCACATCTCTGTATACAGACAAGCATTTTTTTTCCTGATGCCATCAGCACTCTGTAATAACTGGAGGTTTTTGCTATGGGGCTGTCTGCCATGAGCAGAATGCCACCACAAGAAAACAACATTCAGAAAAGCCACGAGAAGCATGGGTCTGGGAGACCCACATATCTGAATTACAAAGAAGAGAAAGAGAGAGAGGAACTTCTCTGAAAAAGGCAAAGAAGGAGAAAACAGAACTTAACCAGATATAATGAGGCTCTATTTCAGCACACCTGAGTTTCTTTCTGAGAAACAAATGATGCAGTCAACTTCGTTACACAGAGAAAAATGTATTTCTGAGGGTATATAGCTAAAGCCACTTGCTTGCTTGTGTAACTACTTTCTCCTTGTCAAGAAGCAGAATCTTTGGATATGGCTGTCACATACTGTGAGAGGATGTCTGTCCAGAAATGACGAAGAAGATTGCAGCAAGATAAACTGATCTCACCAACTTTCATCTCCCTAGATTGCCTACTTCAAGGCAAATAATGTGCTAGCACTGATTTCCAGCCCTTCTCCTGTGTTTTTAAATCCTTGTCCCTCCAGTATATGGCCCAACTAGGCTTGATACAGTCCTAGCTGCTACTTACCTAGGTATAAGTGCAAATGGGGCATGCAGTTGCAGAGATCTCTCTGACGCAGCCTTTTTCTAGCTGGTTAGGATATGCAGGTAAGAAACAGCAGTGCAAGGTGTACCATAGACTATTTGCCTACTACAAAACGTAGTCCAGAAGAAATTTGCCCTGAGTATGGCATTATTGCAGCTGTACAGTTTTTACTTAACAAACTGCAAATGTTAACAAACCTTTACAAGCAGTACTCATCAGTATTGATTTTTTCATACCTCTAATATCTTGAAACCATGTTATACTGGGCAGTGGAAATAAGCTGCAATTTGCTAAGCTAAAACTGTGGATATAAGCGATTGCAAATCAGATGCTTTGAGCAGTGCTTAGTTTAAGGCCTTAATGACTTAAGCTCCCTTACTTTTTAGGGAAGGAATGATGGGGGTTCTTTACTTCATGTGGTTATTTGGAGGTCAGAGATTACATATTAAAGTCAGTTGTGAGAGGCCTCTGGGGGCTATCTTGTCCAACACCAAATCTAAGCAGGGCCGGCCTAAATCAGGTGGCTTAAGGATTTTGCCCAGTCAAGTTCAGAGTACCTGCAAGGACTGAGCCTTCACAGCCTCTCCTGGCCCACATCAGACTACCCTCATGATGAAAACATTTTTTACCTATTATATAATCGGAATTTTCCTTGCTGCATCTTGTAGTCATTGATCTCATCCTTCCACTGTGCACCTTCAAGAAGAATCTCTCTTTCTACAAAGTTCATATGTTCCAACTTGCTCCAAGTCTGACCTAGTAATAAAGCAGATCTGCAGAGGACAAATGAGCCTGATACTGAATTTAAAGGAGCTATACTGCTTTATCAGCATGGAGAATCTGGCTCTTCCAATGTCAACAGTAAGGCAATGTATAGACACCTGTATCTCTAAGCATCTAAAAATGCTGACATATTTAGCTGCCTCGTATTTTCAGGCTTGGTTTCAGCAGTCAGCTAACCTGCAAATGACTTTCACAGAGCATAAAAGCACACTTGAATATCCCCAGCTTTTACATAAAAAATAGCTCAGGAAACTCAGATAGAGTCTTATTTCCCCAGAGACTCTAGAGCCACGTTTGAAAAGCCAAAGTTACACTTCCAACACTTCCTAGTCTTATATCTTCCACCCACATTCTTTATTAATCTGTAATTCTGAATGCTGTTGTTTGCTATGGGATGTCTAAGCTGAGGTCCCAAGGCAAAGGGAAGTATCAAAGCTACACTCAGAAAAAGTTTCATCTTGTAAGAGGAAATGTTAACATAGAGTCCCAGATTTTTTTGCATTTTTTGATAGTTTTTTTTAAATTAAAAATAGAATGACTAATTACTTATAGAAGAAAACTCACTTTTCTAGATTTCCTGCTTGCAAAAGTCTTGATTAGTTCATAGGAGTCTATTTTTTTAGCAATTGAATTTCATATGTAGTCGAAATCGAAGTTTGTCCTTCAGTCTCTACTGGCCCATAACTGACCTCACATTACTGTATTTTGTTCAATCTGATGAGTTTCAGCTTTGAAAAGTCTGTTTTCAGTAGGATTGACACTTCTGAGCACTGTGCAGACCCTTCCCTTACATAAGAGTCTTGTTGATAAAACAGTTCACCTTTCCAGAAGGAAAAATGTGGACGATTAAGAGTAAACTGATAGGGAGTTTCTTTGCTCATCACCAAGTTATCTGGGTCATTTTCATACCCAAGAAGCTGGTATGAGACACCAGAAACTCATGTGCCTGTTCTGTCTGAAACCATGGTCTCTAGTCCTGGACATTTCTCAGGTGCCAGCAGGACAGAATATAGTAAGCCGTAGTAAGTGTGAGGTGAAAATCAGACAAGAAACAACATTATGAACTGAGAACACTATCTTATCAACAGGGGATGTAGTGTCCTGAGATTTCTACTGTCAGCACTGATATTTCCCTTTTCTTGCATATAGCAATAAACCCCCCTTACAGTCATCTTTTGAGAAGGTTCAAGTAGACGTATTCAGGGCTTCTTAGGGGAAGGTGCCCATTCCTACCTTCAGCATAAACACACACAAATATTTCTCGTTTCAAATCTCTACCCCAGTAGTGTATTAGAATTTTTATGTGGCTATCAGATGCAATTTTCCAAGCTCTGTAGAAAAATCTTGTGACTCACAATGCTTGGGGCATGGCTTTTTGTGCTGGTCATTCAATGTCAGCTGGAAGATACTCCATTTGTGCATCAGAGAAGATTCTAGCTTTGGGACGAGGCTGAACTCCACATTCTGCAGCTGCTTTTTCCTCCTCCTTGCAAGACCTTCAGCGTAATGTCAGAGCAACCAAGACCTCATTCTAACTTACACCAAGTGCTATACAGAGTTCATGATCTAAATAAAATACCATGGTGTAGGAGGGCATTTTCAAAACACTGTAGAAGTGTTGAGGGAAGTACTTTTTGTGCTCACACCACAACAGGGGAAGCAATGGAACAGTCTAGGAGTCTCCTTAGGAATTCACAGCACCTAAAACTTCCCCATGGGCTTCAAGGCCTTTTTCTTAAGGTAAAGTTCTTTGGGTTAAGCTTGTTTAGAAAGTCCCCACACTACAATGGTACAGTCAGAAAAATACCTTTTCTTTGCAACTGTGAAGTTAAACTGCTGGCTATCCCTGCTGCTGTAGGAATGGTACAGGAAGAGAACAGCAGTCAGTCAGGGGTCAGTGGATGGTCCAACACTGAAGGACTTTGGTGACAAACTCATTGCAGGGCTAGTATGGTTAAACTACGCAGGAGTTTGTAGCTGTTGACATGCAGTGGATCCATGGAATTAGCAGTGCAAATGGACACTTCTGACTCATTCCTTTAATGATAAAGGAATTCATTCACATTCTCTGCTAGGTTAGGAGCCAGTCACCTCTGATACGTATATGTCTAGAAGATGTTGTAGATGCCATCCCAACTGCAGAACAATTTACAGAAATTGCTGCATCTCTGAATATTCTTGTGGTCCTGTATCCTTTTCTTGTAAAAAGTAATACATTTTTTCTTGTTTTTCACAGCTGAGAGGAAAGGGAAACGGAGAATCCGGACAACATTCACAGCTGAGCAGCTCCAGGAACTGGAGAAAATTTTCCGAGTGACTCACTACCCGGATGTCCATATTCGCAATCAACTGGCAGCAAAGATAAACCTCCCAGAAGCCAGAGTTCAGGTACAGTGCGTCCCCAAAAGGCTATGTTCACCGCAATTCATTCATTATTTGGCATGCATTCTTAATAGTTTATGTCTGAGTGACAATGCTAATGAGATACATGACCTTTCTCTTACCCTACAGACGAGGCCAGTACAGCAATATAAGGAAATATTACAATAATAAGGAAATAAGGAAAGAAGTATTTGTCACCCAGCTGTGACTTAACAAATGGAATTAATCAAAGGGTTAACAGGAGCTCTAAGCATACTAAATGCATAGCAAATAGGAGTTACAGATGGTTATGAGCAACCGGTTGGACTCTGTAGCGACAGAGCAGCCATTTATGAAAATATTTATTAATCATTTATCAACCACTTATAGGCTAATACTCATCCAGTACAAACTGTCATCCACATCCATCTTCCACAGGGTCTCAAAAAATGTCAAAATAGTTGCCAAAATGGAAGTGCTTCTTAGTGTTCTGTATTTTGATATCACAGGCTATAAATGCCCTGGCTGTAATTTCAGTGAACCAAAACTAATCCAGTTTCCCCAGTTGTAATATAATGTTGCTGACTGAGCTAAAAATTGACCCCAAATGCTTACTGCATATGAAATCTGCTACATTAAAATGTACATGCCACTCTCTCATTTGGTGTTGTCTACCATGCACCGTAGTGATGACTTTTGCATGAGGCAGTTTCTGGACTTGCCTCAATGCTATAGTCATTGTTGTACTTCTTTGCATATGTCCCTCTCTAACAATCAAAGTTCAACACAGAGCAGTTTATTAACTATGACATGCCTGGGATTATCGACTAGCCATGATAATATTGCTTCATCATTAGGTGACGGGGAGAATTAGACCTGCAACGCCACAATATGCCCATTAAAAATACCTGTGCACCAACAATGCATTTCCAACGGCATAAAACACAAGCCGGGCTGCCAGTCAGTGTTCTCCACAGAACAATGAATCACATGAATAAACAGGACATTTTTCTCTTTAAAAAAAATTGTTTATCATCTGTATGGGGAAAAATAAAAATGAGTTATTATGGGAAACATCAACCTGAGATGTAAATGAAAGAAGTAAAAAGTCCCTCATGTATGAAGTGCAGATGGCAAATTCCCAATGCAGACAGCATTATACATGACACAGGAAATTCTGTGCTTGACCTTATCCTGAATGCTAAAGTGAAATCAGCCATGAAACGAAAAATTAGCAGTGACTTAGGTTCAAGTTAAAAGTTATAATTTTGATTGACTGCATTTGTCACACATAAATCAAATAGCAAGCAGAGAATTTGCGTGTGCTCTTGCTACTTCGAAATAATAGGTTTGACAAAGCTGAAAGCTTTGTGTAAGTCAAATCACCTCAGAAATATAATTTAACTGGGGAAAAATTAAGTGAACAACCATTGGGTGACCAAATGAAACCCTTTATAACTGTGAAAAATCTTGTGTCCTCCAATCAAGAAAAGAAGGTATGATTGCTGTGAAACATCTTAAGTGGATAGATGAAATTGTATAACTGCATGTGTTATACAGAAAAAATTAAGAATCCTGGATGAGTAAACATGAGAAACAAGAAATTATAAAAAATTAGTAAGCAAAGCATTAGTAAGGTGCAGGCCAAAGCTTTGGTCAGAAAAATTAAGGATCAAAAACTCAATAAAAGTCGATTAAGAGCAAAAAACCAAAACCCAAAGTGATCAATTATATGGATCTGTTATTTTATAGAAACAGTAGGACTGTCAAGGATAATGCATAAATGGCAAAGTTGTTCAGTCATAATTTCTGCTCTATCCTTGGAAATACGTCAGGTAAGGTGGCAACGCTTTCCATAAAGATAATATTGAACAGCAGCTTGTGCAGACAGGTATATTTGAATCTACACATCTAAGTAACTTACCTTCAGTGGTTCTTAAAAAGCTACTTTAAAAAGTTTGGGCCATCAGTGTTGATATATAACCAGTTCTGGAGCATGAGAGACATTCCATTGCAGGGGCCTTGAAGAAATCTGACGTGTCAGTATTTAAAGGGTAAACAGGACAACCAGATAATGACTGGCCTGTCAGACAAACACTGATTTTTTGGCAAAACTGTGAAAAGGACTATATACTCTGTTAACGGAGAGTTAAAGAAAAGATAACATACTTAATGCTTATCAACACAAGTTTATGAAAATAGACACTGCCAAACTCATATTTTTATGGTGAGATTATTGGTGACAGTTTTAAACTAGAAGAAGGTAGATTTACTTTGTGTATAAGGAAGAAATTCTTTATGGTGAGATTGGCAAGACATTTGAACAGGCTGCCCAGAGAAGTTGTGGGTGTCCCATCATTGGAAGTGTTCGAAGTCAGGTTGAATGACGCTTTGAGCGACCTGGTCTTGTGAAAGATGTCCCTGCCCACAGCAGAGGAGCTGGAACTAGATCTTCTTTAAAAGATCCCTTCCAACCAAGACCAGTCTATAGTTCTATGATTCTATGTATTTGGTTGATAAAGGTACGATATCTATGGTAGACAGAACATGAGGAATAGGTTTAAAACACAATAAAAGGAACTCATGGTGGACATTGAGAAATCATTTTAGACGTAAGGGTGCTGGAGAGCTGGTTGGGCAAAAACGAACAGTGTGGTCTGAGAAGTGCTAAACTCTTTGCAGTGATTTAAAACAAGTAAGTCCACGAAGTGAGAACTTTATCCCATGTGCAGATTTTAGGAGCACTTCAGAGTCTGAATGTTGGCTTGAGTGCCCCGTTTGCCCTCTATCATTTTGTGAGTGTTAAATGGTGCTGCTCCACCATATAATTCTTGCATGGTAGAAAGGGAATGGAGAAATTCGTACAGACTAAGCAGTTTCCAAACACATGCAAACCCAGATAAACAAAACTGTCCTTTCAGTAACCTCAGATACTTCTGACTATCAGCAATACAGCAGTTAACTATCAGCAATATAGCAAAGGGCTCCTGACATTCCCATTACTTCCTGGGCAAGAGATGAAGAAATAATTGAGCTGCTCATTATTTGGCTTAAAATACATATGTATTTACATCCAGTATCACCTGGCTTCAATAACCAACTCTTTGCATTCGCGTGAACCACTTGCTCACATTCAAACAGCAAGTCCCTTAGCAAGCTAGAAACTACAATTGAAGGGGGCTTTCACAGCAGTGCAGCAAAATGCACGACTGCAGGTGCACAATGAATACATTTATGCCTCTGCCAGAAGGCAGACCGGTCAAATCAGCTGACAGATGAAAGACACTCCCCTGAGAAAATTAGATGTCTGTTTTCCACTGCAAAAGAGATGGCAGACAACATACTCAGATTTCTGAGTGATCCCCTTGGGTCTTTTGCTTAGGTCCCTTATGTGAATTTCCAAATGCGATCAGCTAAATATAGGCAGAACCCTGTTACTACATCTCCACCCGTGACACACTTTTATTGCAGCCCAGCAAAACATCTAGGTGGATCTTTTCTCAGTGTATTCACTTGGAAACAGGGTGAAAGAGCTCTGTCATGAAATGTCACACCTTCTAAGAAAACAGAATGTTGTGTGCATTGACCACTGCACAGCTTTGACCACAGAAGGAAGGATCTGCTTTCCCTGGAGAGCACTGGAAAACCTACAAGTTTCACCCTGTCTTTCCTTAAACAGGGTGATCTTATTTCTTCTGTGAGCCACAATAGAAAAAAGGCTATCATGGTAGTCCGGAGATCCCATATGCTGTGCAAAGTGTGAAAAGTGCTTTGTCATACCCAGTGGTTTACTTTAGATTTGGCCCCTGGTTCTGCTGAGCTGGAGGTCAATGTTTTCTGATGCTTAGTGATTAGGGAAAGCAGTTGGCTGTGAGAAGTTCCACCTTCATATTCTGTTAATTTCTGTACCTTTTCTTTCTTACCTTTATCCAGATCTGGTTCCAAAATCAGCGAGCCAAGTGGAGGAAACATGAAAAATTTGGCAACTTTGGTGGCCTTCACCATCTGACGGAAGTTGATTTCATTCCTGCTCCCAAGTCAGATATCACAGTGAGTATTGGACACTTTGTATAAAGCCACTGAGGGAGAGACAGCTATCCTTCACCAGGTAATCACTTCCCCAGTAATCACATGAGACCATCACAGAGAAAGAGCACTGGAAAAGACAAAATGGACAATATGATGACAAGAAATCCCAGCAAATCTGATCCAATAACACATTTCTTCATAGAATTAAACCTGTTTTGTAAATATGCTGTGAGATGTCTCTTGTAGGGTGGTCCTTCCCCACTTTGCTTCTAAATCACTTCTCTGTAAATCATACTTTGATTCAAAATGTCTTTATCATCAGAAATTTCCTGAAAGGGAGGACCTAAGACATTTGCAGCCACAAAGCCATGTTGCTTTACAGACAGTATCTCTTTACAACATCCAGCCTTGGTTAAGCTGACCAGCACTTTTTGCCCTTGACCTATGCTTTAGCAGTCCAGGACTGTTATTACTTAGGCTGCCACACAGGCTCTTTCCCTGACAGGAGTTTTTTCATGGCTAGAAAAATGAGTGATTTGCTTTGTGTCTTGGGTGACAACACACCACTGGGTTGTAGGAAGTCTGTTTTTTTAAGTTTTCTTCTTAATTACTGAGCACCAGGGAAACAAATAAGGTTGATTGTATATTTTATCTGAATAGAAGTCCATATTGATTCACCTGAGACTACACTTTTATTCTTGAAAGGCTCCTACCTGCATGCCAAGAAAGCTCTCTGCTTCCTTTCCTGCTGTGGGATACTACTCACCACTGCAAGGACAGCTGACAACTGCCTGGCTGCCCAGCACACTATCCTTCGCTCCCCACCACATGGAGCTGCTGCCCTTCCCAAAACCATATTTGCTCTTCAATGTCCTTCCCCCTTATGGCTCGCCGCTACCCCACAAGTTGGAAAGGAGCAGTATCTGTGCCAGCTCCTCATAGAGGAGGACACTGGGCAGTGGGGAGCTTTGGAGGATGCCTTTCTCCTCATGGAGGTTTGCGATTCCTCTCCTCGAACAAACCTGGGATGATGGGTGGCTGTGGTGCGAGGTCACCACGATGGAGGAGTGCTGCAAGGAGTTGCTGCAGCCCAATGGATGTAAGCAAGAGCCACCAAGGACCAGAAAGGAGCTCCTCATCTCCCTGAGGAGCAGCACGATCCATGGAAACCCAACCCTTCAACTGAGAGCCTCTCCCCAGTGGGACAGGGCACCAAGCAGCCCTGCAAAAGGACTGGGATTTTATTCAGCCGTGAGACGCTGCATGACCTTATTGCACTGATGGCTTGGGGCGGGAAAGATGCCTGGGATAAAGTGTGAATAGGCCTAAGGTTCAGCCAAAAGTGCTTTTCTCTGCAGATTTGGGTCACTTTCCTCGTACATTCTGGTCTTCATGTACTGGGGTGTTGCAAAGACATGCTTAGGTCAAAAATCAAACTTTCAAGATACCTTTTTTTTTCAAGTAGTCATTGTCGGGGGCGGTGGGGGGGAGCATGTGTTGATTTGCTGTCTGTTTTTGACTTGAATAAAGGGGCATAAACACAATCTGAGCTAAATATGACAGTCTGAGCTCTGGATTTGGTACCACGAGTCTCTAGGGGCAAGAGAATTCTTCAGCTGGTTAATTAAAATGCTTATGAGGAAGCCTCTCATTTTCTGACCTAAATTAAGAAAGCTCCAAAACTCCCCCAGAAACAATAACAAAAAGAGACAACCTGAGTTTAATCTGCTAGGCCTAATAGGATGATATGACCCCACAGTTTAGTTTAATTGTAGACAAAGAATGAGATTGGCCTGCTCATTTACGAAATGTCTCTATTGTTATTATTTACATAATACTCATCCCCTTCCAACATACGGTGCTTTTCTCTCCCCTGTTTATTCAGGGTCCAATCCTGCTTCCACTAATGCCTGCACTGTATATACTCTTACATGCCTTCCACAAGAACTTTTTCTCACACCTACTTGGATCTGAACTCTCTATCATGTTCATCCCTGCCATTTTATCAGTCATCTGAAGGACAGTCAGGTCAGATACAGGGCTAAACTTCAGGTCCAGAAAAGAGCTTAAACAGCTAACTGATTAAAATCAACACAAATTAGTTGTGGTGTTCACCTCATGCAACTTCAGATGACTGCATTGTAGCCACACACCCTCTCAAATTAAGGACCTTGGGCTTACTTTAAAGAAGAAAAAGTGATCACACTAAGGTTTCTGAATTAGGTGCAGTTCATGCATTAGTGCAGTTTCTGGAATTTGAATTGTCCTTATGCAATGATTATCTGGATTATAGGCATCATAATCACCCAAAGCTGAAGGGGCATGACTCTTTGTGCAATAGTCCAGGGATTCAGGCCAGCACCTGCATTGAGACATCTTATCCTGCACGAATATTTCTGTAGCCTACAGGAGGATTCTGGGATGATCACAACATGACCATTTTCCTTGGTCAGGATACAGATGTAAGAAGCTTAGGATGCTACTTGTACATTGTTTTATACTCTGATGTTTCCACATAGTGCCAGGTTGGACACACCAGTCCTTGGGACATCCTCAACTCTGCAGTCCTCCAGACATACAGGATTGCTTTGGGCAAACACATCCTAAACCTGACAAAGAGTTGCTTGAGGGAGAAGTCATCCAAGGAAGCTGACCATACAAGACACAAGTGTAGAAATGTAGTCATAGTTTCATCCTAACCTTCCTCACCTGATTTCAAGTGACTCAAATGACAGGGTTTACAGCCCACTGGGGGAGACTCCTGCGGTCTCACAGCTCTCCATGACATTCCGCTTGCATTTTCCAGATGACAGCTTCAATCTTTAATCTTCCCTAAAACCCCTTGTGACCTCAACTGTGGATGCTGAAAGCTTGGTGGCAGGAAGATTTTCCAGCATCCTGCCAGCATCCGTGAGAAAGCGAGGACTTTCACACAGATGATGGCCAAAAAACAGTTAGAGGTTTTCGTAAACTAACTTCTTTATCTTGCAGGTGCAAGATGTTTTGCAGTATTTTTATTACTAACTGAAGAACTGCTTTTAAATGGGTGTTGTAGAATTTAGCCAATCATTCTGAGAGGTGTATGGTCAAAGAACCAATAACCTCATGACATTCAAGCGAGCTAGGGGATATAAACCACTCTGTATATTAATAGATAATTCCACTTTTTCGCTTCTTCTGAACTCGAGCCTGTGTCATTTCTCTCCGTCCCCGGTAAAACAGCGACACTCAACAATTTCTGCCCCCGACTTATGGCCCTGATTTTCATTTTCACACTGACTTTTTTGGTAAAAGAAAGAGTCAGAGAACCCAGGGGCCTCTAGAAAGCTTTCCTATTGTGGTTGCTGCTGTTGTTTTGTAGGGGTGGCTGGAAAAGAGAGCTGGAGTTTTGAGGGGGTTGTCTACTTTTAAATGTTTCTGTTTTCTTCTTTTTTTTTCTCCTGTGTTTACCATGTGTTTTGATCACAGTCAAAAAGAGAGCATGCAGAGAGGGTGATGCCTGCTCTGCAAATCCATGCAGGTACACACTAGACCTTGGGTCAAAAAAAGCTGTGATTTAAGGCAGCGAAACATCCGGTTCTTTGTGATTTTTGACCAAGCTCTACATCCTCTTCCCACTCTGTGCTCTGACCTGACTTTGCTGAGTGATTGCAAAATGTCCCTCCTCTGTTCCCTCACATCTCCCCTTACCCTGGACAACAGGTGTCTCCTTAGGGCCTACGTCTATTTTCTTGCTCTGCTCACATTTTGCCCCTGTGTAGTTTGATTTGGTTTTGGTATGAGAAAACACTATCACTTCTAGCTCAGGAACCACCAAACAAGCCACTGTCTGTGCATGTCAGGGAGATTAACCCAAAGGACTGGGTGTAAATAAGGGCTTAATTCAAAATAAAATGGTCAGTGAATTAATTCAGAACAGCTTTTATCCAGCCAGGAGAGTTTGGCTCTTCCAAGAAGGTCTCCTGTGGCACTTCCTCCCTGCTTGTGTCCTTATACAAACCTGCTCTCTTCCTGGGACAGCTTTATTCCACTTCCAGGAAATGTTCTTGCTTTTGCTGAAAACCACCATTTACAGTGTCTATCCAAAGATACCAGCACAGAATGATTTTATTTTCAAGAGGCCAACAATAAAAACTCAGCTCCTGACCTCCTGAAGCCCAGCAGAATGGAGAGGGCTGGAAGGGAAAATGCCTTTCATTCCAGCTCTGAAGAGCTGGAGCTTCTGAAAGGACTCTGTCATCTGATCAAAAATCAACCTAGTGTCAAAGCCACAAGGTGGGTTTCGATTAAATGCTTTAAAAGGAAACTCAAACAGGTTTTGTTTCCGATTAACTAAAAAAAAAAAAAAAATCTGTGTCTCAAAGTAGCAAATGATTCATTATTCCAACAGCTATTAGATATGTATTATATTTTCATGGGCATTTCAAGGAGAGGATGTCCCCTCATGGGGTAGCTTGCATCGGTGCTGTGACCCGTTCTGGAACCATCATATCAAGCGGTACATGTTGGCCACCTGAATGACCTGCAGCCTGTATAAGAATTAAAGAGTAACAGCCAGCAGCCACATGCCAGGAATCTGTAGTAGATGTCTGTTTCTCTGCAATTCAAAACTCTCATGGTCATGTTCTTTGCCATTGCATTACTCGTCTTTGTCACACGGCTGATGTTGAGATTACAGGACAGAAATTCACTGAATCCTTCATCATCTTTGATTAAATATAGATGCTGCTATTTACAGCCTTACGGACCCCGGGCCTTGTCAGCTTTTAATGCTTTCCGATGCTTCCTATAGCAGAAAAGAGACACTTCGTCTATCTCTTAATAATAGGAAAAGCCAATTTAACACCTTCTTTCTCTACATGAAGCACGTTCCTGACTCTAGGATGACCTTTCCTCTTCTTGTGACTACTGAAGCTCGGAAAACTTTTAGGGCTCTCAGCAATACCAGCCTTGTCTGTCACTAATCTTCCACTCTCTGGAGCCTTGCTTTTCCCCGCCTCCTTTCTTTTGTCTCCCACACACTTTAACAGGACTAATGCCCCTGCTACTTTTGCTTTATTCCCTCCACTAATCTCTTTTTGCTGCTCTGAACTTAGAGCTGTTCCATACAATGCTGCCAGGATATCCCAAGCAGGAATAGGTGCACACTTTTTAGGGGCACCTGTCAGGCTAAACACCTCCTCACTGCTATAAAAATTTTGCTGGTGTAAGGACCTACTCAGAAGGGCCTTTTTCCTTTGTTTTCCTGCAGCAGAAGTAAATAGGTGTCTGGTGTTCAGGGTCTATCATATGAATCCCAAGATTATCTTTCTTATAGTTATGAAAAAGCAGGTCCCCACCAAGGGGTCTTAAATCTGAGCCTGCATCACAGGTGTTAGTAATCTTTTATTGATGGCATTTTACAGCACTCTGCAGTGCAGTCTGGCTGCTCTCAGACACTTGGAATTTCAACAAATTTTAACTTTCAAATTTTGACATTTCTCTGTGTTATCTGTCTGCCTCAGGCCTATGTCTTAAATCTAAGCAAATCAGTCCCTGAGGCTGGGGAAATTGCGCTTTTTAACTCAGGGTGACAAAATTTTGGTACCCTTTTGAGAACAGCACTTGGAGCAGGAGCTTGAAATCTGGCACAGAGGTGGTCTTTTCTGTTAATTTTCCTCTTTGCCATCATTGTCACCAACTGCTGTCATCTGGCCAAAGTATTAGTCTTTGAAAAGTATTGGTTTGCACAGGTTTATTCTGTGTCCTTCAGATTATAGCAATTACATTCCTTATGGAGTCGATGCTCCCTAGGAGTGCTTATTCAGATGGCTCAGCACAACTTCCCCCCACAAGTCCAGTTCTTGGCTTGCTATGAACCACACGTGGCTCAGACTCTCATAAAAGTCAGCAGGGCCCTTTTCCCTTGCTTCCTGAATGCCCCACTGCCTCAGTCAGAGGATCAGGTTGGTGGAGCAATCTCCTCAAGCCTAACAGTGAAACACATGGAACAAATAATTTCCTATGACCACTCACAAAATATGTAGGGTGCTATGGGGCAAAAACTGCCTTCTGATCTTTACCTTGCAAAAATCTGCTGTTCAGCTCTCTGTAACTGGGGGCTAGGAATGGCTCCAGGAAGGATGGTGAGCCTGGCTGTGAGAGTCTGGTTCAGTCCCTGTTGTTCAGTCCCAGGAAAATGTCCATCTACTTCGGCAGAACCAGAGATTGGTGTGTGCTGGAAAAAAACACCTCTAACGCACATACTCACTAAAGAAAACTGCAGCCAGAGGCCTGTTGATGTTGCACAGGGAGTTATTCAAATGCAGACCAGCATTAGCTTAGCGTTCCAGGAGTTAATATCATTTCAGGCAATTTATTGCTTTCCAATATTAAAGCTGCTGCCCTTATGAAAACAGCAGCATGTGGTAGCATCTTATGTTTTCTGTGGTTAGCTGAGCTACCTCAGACAAGCTGTTTTAATAAAGTCAAATTTGCACTCATGTTACAATGAATGGTAGTGCTGAAGGAGCTATGAAAATTAGAACCTCCTCCTCTGGGAAGACAAGTCTTCTCAGCTCTTGCAGGATCTGTTGCAGCACACGGCACTAACCCAGGAGATGTTTTATCACATTGTCATAAAATAATTGATTCTTAGTGTAAATGTTTACTAGGAACAAAATTAATCTCGGGCCTTCATTTTCCATAGGGAGGAAGTGATCAGGTAGAATAAACCCAGTCCTGCTTCTCCCAGCAGACCAGTAGATCCTGCTTGGGCTCTTTGATATTTGCTCTCCTGGCCCCATAGCCTTTGCTTCTTCTCTTCGTAGAAGGCTGTCTTCACCATCCAGCATGGGAAATAAAGGATGCAACACTATATATACTCATTCAGAGTCACAGAACACCTGCTCCTGAACCACATGTAAAGAAAGAAGGAAAAAAATCTTCTTAAAAAAATTAAAAATCAGATGAGGATAGCTTAATTAAAAGATAAACGCAAATGAAATCACAACAATCAATGGTAGTTCAACTCTAATTGAATTTTATCGTCAGCAGAGCTGCTGTTGCTTTTCCCTTCCTCCCAAAATTAGAAGTTCTGGAAAGGAAATTTCCCTCATCAAATTTCACATTCAGTTGGATTAGTCTGGAAGTCTTTTTAATAAAATTTTTTTAAAAAGCAACCTTGACAGGAAAGTTTAATTCCAGCCGAGGCCCTTAAACCAACCACCCTGTGCCAGACAGTTCAGTGACAGAACTGGAGGGTGTCAGCACTAATCATCTGCCCCTGTTTTCTGCGGGTAAATTCAGCATCTGTCTCCAAGCTGGAGAGAAGAGGCCCTGGAGTCCTCCAAGGAATTAGATTGTAATTCTGATGTTATGGCATCAGCTAATTAGCAGCTCTAACAAACCTCACCTCCAGCCCCTCTCTGGATTTTTCTTCAATTATGGCTAAGAGTGCAGCCTGCAAGGAGGAGAGGTGAGGTGGGGGGACTTGTCCATAGCCACTGAAGGTTACACAGCTGCATAGAATAAAAATTACTGCAGTATTTAATGACACTCCTGTTTAGTTCTGACAAACAGGAGCATTAACATCCTGCACATAAGGACAAATTAACATGGAGGATACTGAGCAAGGCAAGCCCCAAAGCCCCTTCTCTGGCCCTTTGCACAGAACTAAATTTTACCAATACCAATGTTAGGAACTTGTCAGCCTTTGACCATGACTACTCCTTCACATATGGGTGTGACTATAAATACATCATTTCCTTGAGGTCCTGCTTTATTAAAATTCTTAACTATAAAGGTTTTCTGGCTGCAGTCTTTTCTCATATATATCATACAAAACAGCAAATGCTGTTTACCACAAGAAGAATAATCAGTTACATGCCAAAGGCAGAAAACACTTTAATTGCTGCTGTCCTCAAAAGAGTTTTCTGTTATGCTCAGAAAGTTTGGCTGGATTTTTTATCCCTTGGTGGCATTGGAAAATTCTCCCCCTAATACCAGTGTAGTCCATTCTTCATTGAAATCACAGCATTTCCCAACTGCCATAAAGTGACGTTATTTTAGAAATGCCATAGAATTGTATAGAATTTTACAAACACCATAAATGTGGCCATGGAAAGAGTGAAAAATATTCAAAGTGTGGTTCCATCTCTCCCAAATAATTGTGACACCCCTGTCACAGTACAAAGCTTTGGAATGGTTATATCACCACACATAGCAATGTAAAGCACAGATGATGATCCAAACAAATGCTCAGTGCTGACACTTAAAAGAGCAGCTATAAAAAATAGCAGTCCATGATAAAAAGCACAGCATCAGCCAGTGACTTTATGCAAAATATTATTTACTGTACAAACATACTGGGCTGCAAAATATAGCCAATAAAATAAGTGATTTCCCTGCCTGCTGCTTCCAAAATCACTCACAGTCTCCAGTAGGCACAGTTCCCTAGGAGTGATGGAAAGTATTTTCTAGCAGTTGACAAGAAACTCTTGATGAATTTTTTTCTGTTTTGCTGGCAGTGAAGAGCCACCCTTGACAATCTGATTTTAACTCACTAAACTCATCACAAGGTCCCACTGTAAAAAAATTAAAAGCAGACACTCAGTTGCTAAATAAATCAAACAGATTACACCTCCCAGAGACAGGACCTGTTCCTCCAGCTCCAGAGTAGCCAAATGGTGTGCCAACATTTTCATGCGGCACAGAGCACTGGCATGGGTCATGCTAAATGTCACCTCAGAGCAAAGTGATGTGACAGTTGAGGTGTGCCGAGTTTTGGCCAATGCAGAGCAGTAATGCGGTGAGACACCAGGCAGGTTCAGCCTGCAAGCTGCTTAGGTACACCAGCCCAGGAGCTGCACCTCAGCAAAGTACCCTGCCCTTGGTGGGGAGGAGCAGATGGAGAATCCCCAGGTATCCCACAGGCGGCTCCCTGGGCACTGTGAAAGCGTGTGTCAGACATACATCCTTCCTTACTACCATCTCGCATATACTTGGAATGAATAAAATCTCTCCCTGCACGGACCATCAATTTTGACACATATCAGCCAATAAAGATCGACTTGAAAAAGCTCTGACAAGATCAGGCAGGTCTCACAATTTCTCTATTGACAAGGATGAGTTTTGCTGCCTAAACACAAGAAGAAAACCTTCTGGTGATATCCAGACCATGTAATTTGTGAACAGAAATCAAGTCCTTTTCCTTGGCTGATTGCCAAACAATCTTGTTTCTTAGCAGGTCTGTATTCACTTTCATGGGATATCATCACCTGGTTCAAGGAAGCCTTTCACCAGAGAGCCAAGCTCCAGACTGGGAGAGGGAGAGGTGCACATGTTAGGAAGAGTTTTCCCCCACCAGCTCTTTGCTACAGAAAGGCAGTCTGCATTCATCACCTACACAAATTTGGAAGCATTTTACACAGTTTGGATTCGGAGTTCCTTCCACAGTGATCCCATTCTGGCACCACTCTATGGGCACAGATCCCTGAAAACAGGGGACAGCTTTAGCAAGCACCTGGACTCCCCAGAGACGCACAGCACATCAGACATGGACTGCCACCCACCGCTCCAGCTCAGCTTTTCTCCACAGAAAGCTGCCTCACCTAGGAAAATAATCAAAGAATCACAGCATCATAGAATGGTTTGAGCTGGAAGGGACCTTAAAGAATTCCAACTGCCCTGCCATGTGCAGGTATACCTTCCACTAGACCAGATTCCTCAGACCCCCAATCCAACCTGGCCTTAAACACTTCCAGGAATGGAGCATCCACAACTTCTCTGGGCAAGAATCAAAATATCTGAAACACACTGAGGTGCTGCATGGTTTCCTACAAAGGCTCACAGAATTTCCCCTGTGTAAATTAACACTGACATTTCGGGCAGAGTCTCCTGGGAGCACTGAGAAGTTTGCACAGACCAAGGGGACAACGAAGCTTGAGAAATCCAAGCAAAACCAAAGAAATATCCTTTCTGCATAGTCTTTCTCAGACAAACTCTCTTTTGTCCACTTGGGAGTTTCTTTGTTAGTTGGTTTTTGTTTTTTCACTCTCCTTGTTTTAAAATGCTGACACATTGACAGATGCTTCCCATCTATTTCCATCCTATAGTGTATAAAAACTTGATGCTGAAACACCTACAAGTCCTTTCAAGGGATTATTTTTTTCATTGTTACACTTGGGTCATCTGGAATTCTAAGGCAGGGAAGCAACGTTCTCCACTGGCTCTGTGATTAAAATGATTTATCTTGGCACACCTTGCAGCATCACAATGAGCAGAATTCCACCACCCTGTGTGGTGCAAGCTCCTGCGCAAGTCTCTGCCAATGGATTCTTTTTCCCTAGCAGGAATGGATTCAAAGCCCCAGAGTTTTCTCATTAGGCTGGAAAAACACCTGAGCCAAACTGAGATGGAAGCAAGACATTAGGTAGTAACTATATTAAAAACTCAGAGCAACTTCGTTCTCTCTTATTAGTTGGGCAGTGGAAAGGCAGTGCCTGGGCTGATGACAGCAGGAATGTGTTCATTAACCAGAGACATCACAGTTGCCTTCCTATTGCTGAGCTCTGCAACTCCCACCCACAATCAATGCTGCTTCAGGAGCAGAGTTTAATCTAAGCTTTGCCCCATTTATCCTAATAAAGACTGAAGATTTATCTTACTTTTTACATTACTTTCTTTTTCTTTGTGGCAAAATTCAGCTAAAAATCCTGATCGTTTTAACACTTGCTCTCAGCAAGCCCACCATAATGGCAATGCTCACATGCCAGTCGAAAATGCCATGGAGAAATAAAACAAAACCATGGTATTCTAAGTGATGGAATTTTCCTTTGCAAAAGAAATAATTTACCAGGTGTCGTCCCACATCTTGGGTTTCCTGCCATGTGAAAAGCCGTTCAGTGTGATATTTGCCCCTCAGCGTTAGCAGAAATTGTATGCAATACATCTGTGTCTCCCCACATACCAAGAAACACATGCTAAACACAGTCTGGCCCAGAGTCATCCTACTTCTTGATAGATGCTGTTGCTGAATATCTCCTCTGGAAAGGCAAAATGCTTAGAGGGGACTGGCAGTCATCAGGGAGGTTTGGTGCAAGGTCACACACTGTGAGCATTGCCCATAACAGCATCAGGTGTGACACATATCTCCCAGTCTTTGCTTTTATGTTCCCTGAGCAGCACTACGCACAAACTGTGATCCTACTTCAGAGCCTGACTTCACTCCTGTCCCTTTTTGCCATTTCCCTATACTGAAAGAGGTAGCTACACAGGCCAGTGCACGTCTCTCTGCTTCTCCAGGAGGTGTCTGCTCCTACCCTACTCTGTCCATTAGGTGAGAAAATAAGGAATAGAAAGCTCATTTCATCAAATTGCTCATAGCATAGGTTTTACTACCTGGGACCAGCTCAGGAGAATCCCAGCTCCCCCTCAGCCCAGCTGGCAGAGTGGGTGCTAATGAGAAAGCTCAATTTAGCAATGATCTGCATGTACCGCACACTCCACGTGGAGTTGCACTTAAAGCTCCTCAGCAGTGGCAGGGCATCAGGAAATAAAGGTTGCAAAACATAAATATTGTGGATTTACACAGAGGCTGGGGACCACTACCAAGCTGGAGGGAGGAACTGGCAACCATGTCCCCCTCCTGAAGGAAAGCACCTCCCAAACCCTCTGAGAAGATCCGACCTATTCAAAAGCTCCAGAAAGCCACCTAGCCCCATAGACTGGAAACAGATATCTGACTGACTGGGCAGGCCAGCAGCCCTTTCATTTACTTTTTCTAATCAGCCACCTGCTACATGACCCCAGTTCTGCACTGTACACGTGAGATGGGAGCAGAGAGATCTTCCTGCTGTCTGCATGAGACAATCAAGTAATTTAGCAGCAATTAGCCTCCCAACCGGCTTAGCTCATTTACCATTATACTATGGTTCCTGACCACTCTGGAGTCCCAAGACATTGTTTGAGGGAGGTCATAAACCAGTCTACATTTTGGTGGTGCTGAAATGGAGCATGGAGCTAAATAAGGAAAAATAATGTGGCCCATAAAAAGGTTTAACCCCCAAGTGCCGCAATGGACTCCATGATGTGCTGTTTTAGGGACAAGTGAGAAACATTACCACCCTTTCCAAATCAAGTAACACAGTGTGAACAACTAAACAACGTTTCCAACTTCTGCTTGTGTCTACACAATAAGGCAAGTTTTCTTGTCTTCCTTAATAAAGAAAGGGGTATTTTTTTCAATTCACTTAGAAGCAGCACTATATAGTAAATCCTTAGTGTTTGCTGTAAGTGTGGTGTTATTTGCGTTCATCTATCTGATATTTTTAATGTACTGGGTACCAGGACCCCTGCCAGAGCTGTGGCTGGCACTTAACCTCATGTATTAGGTACAAATTCAGGCTCTTTCTACAGGTCGGGCAAAGACATGGGCCCCATTTCTGTTGCTCTAAACCATCTCATACAGAATCTTTCCTGATTGCAGGGGGAGCTAATTTTTGTAGGTTAAACTGACTCATTGCAAATCCACCACGAAGAGCCCTGCAGATGAGAGGATTTGGTGTCTGCTCTCTGAACCATAACATTTTCGCGTTTTCCCCTTGCCAGTGTGTTGTCCCCCTTATCTGACATCTGTCAGGCTAGGAATTAAAACCCCACCAAGCCCTAGCAACAACATCAGTAGCCCCGGTTTTCATCACTGATCTCCACCTGTAGGTTCTGATGCCGACGGTGGTATGAGCTACTGCTGGGCTGATAAGGTCTGATCTCTTGTGCTGTCAACAGCTTGCTCACTGACTCATGATGTCCTGGGGGACAGTGGGGATGTGGATTAAATTCTGCAACCAGTTGTTAATCTGCTTCAGTCAATGCTAAATTTGTACTATAAACATTTGCCCTGAGTGCATGTGCCATTGTGCACGGGGTGCTTATTCTTGCCTGTTTGTGAAGCTGGAGAAACTGTTTTGTCCCAGCTGCCTCATGGAGTAGTGGAGCTGTTCATTTGGGCAATAGAGGCTACCAGGAGATCCCAGCAGGATGCAAAGTGTAGATGGTTTTGCTTGTCTTCTGCTCCCACGGTCCAGTCTCAGGGCATCTGACTGCACTGACAAAGCTTGTAGACAGCTGCAAGACTTTACTGAAGGAGGGTAAAGACATGTATGAGAAAAAGATGGCAAAACCAGAGGTAGATAATTAATGTCAGGAAGCAAGTAATTTTGGGGTTAACCAGATCCCTGACAAATACAGGACCAGTCTCTCTGTTGCTTTGCAAGGCCGCAGTTCTGTTAGCAACAGCACAGTTCAGTTGTCTTGAACCCTGAAAACTGGGCTTGGGATCTTTTCTCAGTAAACCGTCCTCTCTAGATTTACCATGCTGTAGCAGAAGCCCAACCCACTGATCCCCCATCCCAGGCAGGCAACGATTCTTGATCTATGTGTCTCTCAGCTGAGGATCCTCTTCAAACAAGGTTCGAAGGTGCTGTAGCCAGGAGCACTGACATGTAAGGGAGGACAGCACACAGAGGGAGGCACCAAGCCCCTCCAAGCAGCCAAAATGCTGACCTTCCCTGCCTTCCATAGAGCTGGCCTTGCAAGCCTGCTCTGTGTCCAGTACCACTTCTTTGCAGGCAAGACTGCATAAACTCTCAGAAGAGGTCAGCATGGGGCAATCCACAGAGATGCCCTTTCCTTCCAGCCAGTGACCCTGTGCTTACTTTCTGTGACCTGTCCTTGAGGAAAGAGCCGGGCAGTGGAAAGCAAATCACACCAGGAATTAGGACTAAATGAAGAAAGAAACAGCACAGAGCATAAGAAAGAAAGAGAAAAGACAGAGGGAGCAAAGCAGGTGAAAAAGTAAAACGGCTAATGTGTTAACTGCCACGAGAACTACAGCTTTCTCTGATTTTTTTTCGAACAAAACCCTACAAGAACAGCCTGGCAACATGAGAAACCAAGCAAGATAAGGATACCATCCTCACTTTGGCCAGTGATAAGTTTCAGCACTTTTCTAAGCCCCTATCTTACCACAGTGTCCCCTAAATCCCCTGGTAGCCCATCAGAAATCTTCTCTGGGCAGCTTATTCCCTGCTGCATATTAGTGCAGAGGACAACATAGGAAAGGACGAGGCACTTGTATGCACAGAAGGACTAATTGGCTGTTTGCTGGGGAATTAGCTGTTTGGCAGCCTGCTTCAGCATACCAGGCAGCCCAGAGTGTGGAAATATCACAACACCAAAATGGCAGCCTGTTTCAGTAAGAGTGCAGGATGCTTAGACACATTTTATGCACATAATTATAACAGGGAATCTCTTAAATTCCCAGGAAAAATATGAGTGTTTGATTGGTCTTGAGGGAGTGGTGATATTTCTTCAGATAGCGCAGTAACAGGGGCTTGTTAGGGAGCACAGCCTTGATTCTCTGGAATACTTTAGATTGCCAAGGTTAATTAAGTTAAAAAGTGCCAAAGACTACGAAATGCTAAAGTTCTTGTGTTGCACATATCATAGCTATCACCTTTCTGCTAGCTTGCTGAAGAAATTGAGTTCTTTTTTATTGAGAGGAGGTACACTCTGTTTAGTACCTCTCACACCTTCTAATAATTTGTTCTTAAAAAAATAATTATGAAATGAAGCATAGGGCAAAGTTATCTTCTTATCCAGTGAGCAACCTTACAACCTATCTGCCCCCATCATTAGGGCAAAGTTCAGGTGGGATATTAAGTAATGCAGCAGCAGAAGCAGAACTAACAACGGCCGCGGGATTCCTACCTCGTTCCTGTCTCAGTGCCTTGGGCTGGCACCACATGGCAGACAGGACCTGGAGTTTAAAGTCAGCCCCCTGACGTGCTTCGTGCAGCTCCTGAGGGCTAGGTTTAGTAGCTTTTACTCTTACACCAATAAACAACAGAGGCACGAGAAGACAAGCTCAATCTCTTAAGAACCGAGCGTGTGTTTTATGCTTCGGCATGGTGAAGGCATTTAACAAAGTTGTTGCCCAACTTAGAATGTCTACATGTAGTAAGCAGCAGTTGCTAGAAAGTGCTGCTTGCTAGAAATGGCAGAAACTGCAATATAAGCAATATACATGTAAGTATTTTAATGATAACTGCATCTAAGTCTTTTTAGTGGAGCACTAGGTGCCAATAAAAATAGAGCCCAGGCTTGCTTGCACCAGGAATTTTCCTCCAGGTAATGCGAGTGGTCTCTCTCTCTGACATATAATGTATATCATGTCTCTAGTAAAAATTTTATTCGCCCTTTGTTGGGCTGGAGTGGCACCATACAGAAATTTGGATTCCTGTTGTCTCTGCAGTGACCTTTCCAGCCAGCCCTCACTACTACCCACTGAATAACTTGACCCGTAGAAAGTGCACTTCAGAAGTAATAAACGTGAACAAGCCATGAACTCAAAAATACAAGTGGAGCTGCTGAAAGCAGTTCTGCTCTTTCCTTATTGGTACCATGTCAATAGGGGATTTGCTGTTTGTCATAGGAAACTGCCAGGAAACATATTTAGATGCTGAACTTCTGAACTTCTCCTTTCACCTGTGTTTGAACCCTGCTAAATGATTTTACAACTATTATTGCTTTACAACCCATGACTGTAAATTCTTCCATTAGATTTTATTACTTAAGGATAAAAATGTGTGCCTGGGGTTTGTATTTATATTTAATAATATGTGTATGAGCTCACACACGAAGTGGCTGATAGATAAGATAGAAGGCAGAAAACGGCGGTTTGCATCTGAGAGCTGCGGCATCCCTCACTGGGAGCCTGTGACAGGGTTGCAGCGGGGAGATCTGAGGCACTCAACTCCGAGTCACCTCCCCAGAAGGCCCTTGGAGACCAGGAATGCTTCGTGCTGGAAAAGGAAGAAAATACCAGTTTTGCCAGCCTCAAGCAGTAAGAAAATTATTATTATGGCCCTATAAAATCTCTGGAATGTTTAAACGTACCATTTATAACACGAGTCCCTTTGTTTCGTTCCCTTTTCTGAGGCTGTAGGTCTAACAGTTTCAAGCTTTCCTCCATCTTTTGAAGGGCTATGCTCTCTTTTCGTTTTTTGACAAACCCTGAGACTATGCTATAATAGCAGGACTCAAAGGGCTTTATGAGGAAAACAAAGAGAGAAACATCATAAACAACTGGGATAAAAATTACAGGAATTGATATCATCAAGTTCTCGGTGGTTCTTCTATATGCACTCACTACCTCTTATATGATGAAATTTGGAGAGACAAAGCTGTTTCCTTCTTTTGGTTTCTTTATTCCAGCTCACTTTTTGTGGGTGGTTTCCAATCAGAAATATCCAGAAAAGGTGAAGTTTTCTAGCAGGCTCTGTCTGGGGAGAACTCAGAGTGCTAGAGAGAACATTTTTCCTCCTGCTCCATCACTTGTCAGGGGGCCAAAACCTTGCAGGGTACAGATGAAAGCCCTGGGCAGGAAAGCAAATGCAGCTGCCTGGAGCACACTGTGTGTTGGAGCCACAGAGAAACAAGCAGGGAGTGCAGGGAGAGCACAGAGACCCGACAGCCTGAGAGCCGGACACATCACAGGCTAAGCCTTCGCTCTTCTGACAGGGATCTTTCTGCTGCTGGGACAGGGCTAGTTTTGCCTCAGGACAGCTTGACATCTTTCAAAGGCCTCCACTTTTCCTCCTTAAAATGATGAAGTCTGTGGGGGCTTCAGCCAAAAATACCCACTTCCACTGACAGAAGACCAAATGTCCTGCAAAGGTCTCAAAGGGCTCACTTGAGACTTGTGTTTAAAGCACAGTGAAGCTCAGCTCCAGCCTGAGAAATAGGTAGCGGGGAAAGGGGAGGGAGAAGGGTTTCTGCTTTTCCCAGAATAGTTCTTATTTCTGCCAACACTTCAGTGAGATAAAATCAGGTTGAAAAAAGGAAAAGGGTTTTCATACAAAGTTTAAAAGAGAATAGCGACTCCAAGAGAGTAGGGAGACTCCACTGGCTGCTGGAGAAAAAAACACTTAAGAAAGGACAGGAGTCGGGATGGACACTGAAAGTTTGGAGAGGGATTCAGGGTATTTCAAATTCACCAGCATGGCTCCTGTTTCAGATGATACAGAACTTGTATTTCACAGTTGTGCTCCCTGTTTCTCCACCTCATCTGTCTCCATTACTCAGTTGTTCCAAGTAAAACTCTAAAGGTTTTGCTCTGCAAAATGAAGAATGGGTTTGGAAGATCCCAAAAGACAAGAAATGTGCATTGATAGCATTTTTTAAATGGTATTATCACTCTGCTCTAACAAAGTTTAAGGCAATTAGCTCCCTAAGAGCCTCAGGTGGCTGATTTCCCCGATTACTCAGCCAGAGGGAATGTCATTGCAACTGCAGCAATTAATTAATTAACTTACACCAATTGATTGGAAGAGTCACTCCATTATTAAGCCCTTGATTCAGTCTCTTGTCACTTTTCTGACACTGCTGGGAGTTTTTTTAAGGATTTCCTGGAGTTTTGCTTCAGCTGGAAGGCAGACTCCTTTTAACAGTTTCAGTCAAAGCAGTATGTCAACTATTTCCTTTTCCAAGGATGAAAAAGCCTGGGCACACGTATTAGGTTACCGCCAGGTGTGCTCAGATAATGTAACTAAGCCCTCAGAAACTGGGGAAAGCCAGCTGTTGTTGGCTACTTGTCCAGCTGGGATTGATCAAACCCACCCATGATTTCTCACCATAGCAGCACAGGGAGCAAAGCAATGGCATTGTGGCTAGATTCAGCCCCGCTCCTGGAGGCATTGCCTCCTGCAGACAGTGATTCTGTTTGAGACAGCAGGGTGGGAAAACAGAGCTCCCCATCCACTGCCCAGAAGGCTTGGAAAGCGGGATGAGCCAAGCTGGTCAGACTGGCCAGTCTGGGCAGCAAGGATGTCGGTTTTCCCTCAAAGGTCAGCAGAAAGATGGGGCCTTTATCTCCAAGCTCTTTGCTCCTCTACGCTGAGCTCTGATTGCGCTTTCTTACTCTGGGAAGTTATCTGAGACGCGCAGGCACTCGTCTCCTGCCAAGAAATAGTGGTGTCAGGACTGCCTGCCATAATTTCTCTCTCTCTCATCCTTTCCCACACTGATGGCAGGTTTCAACTTTTTGGGCTCTTTTCCAGTGGCTGTCAGATTTCTTTGGTGTATAAACAGATTTCTTTGTTTTTTCCCCTGCAGTAAAGGACAGCACAGGGAGCACAGGCAGGAGGGGTGTCCCATCCTGATGCAAGACTGTCCTAGGGACATCACCACATTGCCAAGCTGAGATGGCTCCAGGCTGGGCAAGGACTATAGGGAGTAAAAATACAGTGCACTTCCACTGGTTTTGGGCTAATTTTTTTTGCAAGCCTGCAAACAAAACTGTTTCCCTCTAAATCTTCTCCAGACAGGCATACTCTGTACGTGGGTGGCATGACTGGAGAACCTGTCTGGTCCTGTAGCACCTGCTTCTCCTCATCTGGCAGCTGGAGCCCTCCTCAGGATCAGGCAGCACTGCAGGAAGCCTATCAGACAAACACCACAGACTGTCCTAGAGGGCTCGCAATGGCTCACAGTCCAAAGGTGATTGAATTCAGAGTGGACAAGGCTCACCCACCGCTTCATGAGGTCTTGTCTGGTTCATGCTTCTCCTCACAGCCCCAGCTGTTCATCTCCATACCCTCACTCTCACGATCACTGGTAACTTTGGCCGGGAGGGCAGGGGGCCTGTCCTCCGGTGTGTGAGCCTTCCTTAAACCCTTTGGAAAGCTATACTGAGAAGGGTCCCTAAAACTCCCGGAAATTATGGCTCTACCATTTGAGGAAAATGACAAAAACTATCTTCCCCAAAGCCAAAGGAGGGTGACAAAGTGTCCTAGACCCAAGAGCAGCAATTCTGTGTGAGTTCTGCTCTTGGCACAGCCAGGAGCTGGGAACCACTTCTGTGTCCCAAAGCACAGCCGGAGCTGTAATTCTCTGTCCATAAACTAGGACCCTTGCTTACTCCCTCTGTGCTGGTGCAAAAAGACAGGCTGGTGCCAGTCATAAAGGGAATGCCTCAAGAAGATGCCTAATGATGTCAGCCCAGCTTCACACAGAGTTATTTGTGAGCAGTATGTATGGTGCTACAGCTGTGGCAGTAATGATTCACAGCAGCGTTTAATCCAGGCTTCTTCACTGCCATCCTGTGAAACTGTGTTAAGCTACTTGCAGCTTAAGTCTTTCCTTGTAGACAGCACCAGGGACTAATTAGTCCTTCTAAATGTAATATGTCAGTAAGTGCTGAGCTCCTTATTTATGACTGACTCGGATCTGATTGATGCACAAAAGTCACTTCCATGACAACAGCATCAGGCACTAGCCAAGCCTGCATTGACTGCTGCTGGTGACGATCCCACTTCCAAAGCCAGTTCAAACTTGCCCAATTCCCCCCTTCCTCAGTTGTCTGCACGGTCACTAAGTCTCCAGATTAGCCAGTCTGCATTTTTGTGTCTGTTCCTAGTAAGAACAGCAAGCCTGTGTGAATAAAGCTGACCTGCAGTCCAGCAACAGCACATGAGCCATAGTCACAAGAAGGCATTGACAAGAATGACTTAAAATAACATCAGCCTGGGAATCCCCATCTCTGGCAGTGACCTGTTGTGTGTTCTTGGACATATGTATTTCTACTTCTCTTGACATGGTTTCTCTCAAGTTCATGCTGTGTCTCTTTTTTTCTCAAGCTCCTTAGGGTGAGGACTGTCTCCAGCTTTAGGCTTGTAAAGCTCTTAATGCAACTTGATCTTGACAACATTCTCCAAGCACTCTAAGTAATAATAATCTTTTCATGAGGCTGTATAAACATCAATCATTTTTTCCATCCTTGACAGAAGAATGGTCACTACACAAGGGTTACACTGCCCACTTTGAGGGAGGGTTGTATTTCAGGATGCTATCATTATACTTAGTTGATTATTCCTTCCACACCAAAAAAAAGAGCCCCTGCTCTTTTAATCTAACCCACCATATTTGTCATACTTGCAAACCCTGTTTGCTGCATTGTCAAAAGCTATATTTAATTTTTATATTTCTATATCATAATAGAACCTACGAACATCTATTACAGAGCAGGACTCCCATGCTGTGGCATGAGTACAGGAAAAAAAAAGCAGTCTTTGCCCCAGAGAGAGACATAAGTGGTTATAAAAACAGTGATAATTCATTCTTCTAACACTTTTGTGAAGTAAGCAAGTATGATTATCAACCTCATTTTACAGATGGGGAAGTATGTCACAGAAAGATTAAGTGATTTATCTAATATCATGAAGCATGTCAGTGACAAGAAAAAAACAGAACTCTTGATCCCAGACCCAGGCAGAGTTCTCTAGTCTATAAAGCAGATCTTTAGCAGCAAAAACAGAAATGAGGACCAGAATTACTGAAACAACTCTTTTAAAAATGCTCAGCTATTTTTGAGATGGAAAACTATGACAGAAGAATTTCCCAACATTACTTTAATCTTTTGTCAATAATTCAAGTCCCTGAGCTGAGAAATCTCGCATTTCCTGAAACTGTTCCCAAAAAAACCCACATCCCCTCGATGCATTGCTTCTTTTTTATTACTCAATTTTCCTCATTTCAAAACAGCACCTCCAGAAGTATTTACGTAAAGTAGCAAACGTTTAACCAGATTTTTGTTTCTCCTTTTTCCTGGATAGACTCAAACAGCCACTTGTGCTCTAAGAAGCATTTCTGAGATGTGTCCCCACACGAGGCCAGCCAGAGTCAGCCCCCAAGGCAAGTCTGGTCCCTTCCCAGTGTCTGTTGTGATTTCCTGCATGGAGGGAGGAGACCCTTTCCCACTTCCACCACAGGTAGCCTGGGAGAAGGACAAGCTGGTGCTGAGCTCTGCATCACCACTCCTTTGATGAGACACCTTGAGGGTCCTGTTTGAGGTCTAGGACCTCTGGGCAGTGGGCTCCAGGGCAGCAGTCCCACACCTGTTCAGGCACCATGTTCTCTCCAGCTCGGCGCTGAGCTGTGCTGCAGCCCCTGTCCTTGCAAACAGGCTCTGTGTCCTCAGCCTCAGGTGTGCCACCACCACCTGGGAGGGTTATTTGTGCCTCCTTTTTCTTTGTAGCTGGCTGTCATCCTAAATTCAGCTGGCAGCAAAGCCACAGACACTCCACTCCAGCTTCAGGCCACAAAGAAATGTTTGTCTGTTTTCTGAAACATGATTAATATTTAACTTGCCCAAAGTAAGATTCCAGTCCAGCTGGCAGATGTGAAACCCCAGGTGTGGCCATGGCAAGGCACCCCGTCCAGCTGCCCAGCAGAATGAGGGCAGGCACTAGCCCTGAGGTGCCAGCGTGCCTTTCCTGCATGCTCACAGCTCCATTCCAGCTGGAGAAGTTTCTCTGGGAAATGGAGTCCAGAAAAGTCTTCTCTGCCACGTCCCCCAAAGGGCATCATAGCTGATTCCCTCTTTACCTTTTCACCTCTGTTTGCCCTGTTTGTAATGTGGAGTTTATGATGTAATTATATCTCACACAGCTGAAATTGTCCCCTTATCACCAGACTGATTACACTTAACAAGGCATAAACTCCCTCTCTCCTTCTCTGCCAAGAGTCCAATTTTAAGCTCTAATTGTTTTATAGGCCTTTTGCACTCAGGAGAAAGAAAAAAAAAAGAAGAAAAAAAAGAAAAATTAGTTGCCATTTACACATGTTGTGTAAGGCACATTTTTCACTCTCCCATCCACACAAATGCCTCTTGTGGACTGCCCAAATGACCAACAACCCAACAGCTTACATGCCTCAGTGCTCTCCTAATGATTGCTAGCAGCCTCAGCTTTTCTCCGTCTCAAGTACAGACTGTTTCTTAGAGGTGAGCAGCAAAGGACCCTTTCCAGTGCAAGAGTTTCTGCTCAGGGTCACCCCCAGCTGCCTCCTGGCACGTGGCTTTGGTGACAAGCCAGAGGACACTGAGCTCTGCTCAGACCTCTGCCTGCCAGGGCTCAGCAAGGGCACCTTGTCTTGGGCTAAGGGAAGGCATGCAGTGAGTTACAGCGGCTCAGCTAGGACAACCTGAGTGATTTCTGGCTCTCTAGGAGAGTGGCCATGAGATTTCACAAACAGCAGCCAGGTTATGCACTGGGCAGTCCTTCTCAAAGCATTCTCCTTTTGATGGGTTTTCCTGCTTCCCATTTTCCTCTTTGAAACAGGAGGACACACAGTGTTAGCCACAGACACAAGGCACCATGGTGTTACTGTCATTTACTCTCTTGTTCTAAGCAATACAGCCCAACAGATTTGTTGTTTTCAGGAGGAGATCCGCCAAAAGAAAAGGGGCAATGTGAAAAGATGGGACCTGAGGAAGGGAGGGAAGAAGGCAGAGGAAGCAGGAGCCCACAGGGTGAACTTTCCCAGCATTAAGGACAAGGCTCACTGCCTAATAAGTTGCCGATGCTCTTTTTTAATAGCAGTATTCTGCTCACAGCCTGTATCCACTGGTAGCAGGTGGTGTGCAGGTTTCTAAGATAAGTTTTTGGTCTTTTTGTGCATGTACAGCACCTTGTACAGTAAGAGTCTTGCTACATGAGGAGAGATGCTGAAATACAAGAGAGTGGGACGTGACTCAATACTAACTACTTGTATAAGGACTAGGTGGACCATCAAAATAAGGAGATGAGAGATGTCTGCAGGGAGTACAATTAATGGCATTTTCAGAGTACAGAAGTCCATGTTGATGGTCTTCTCTGTCTCATCTGTCTCTTTTCCAGGTCTTTTGGCTGCTAGAGCTGGCTTATTCCACAGAATCTCTTTGTTTTTTTCCTTTTCCCTCCTTCATTCCCCAAGCTCACTTGGCCCTAGGGACCTTTAATGCCCTATTTGCAGTCCAGGCAAATGGTCTTTCATAAAATCCCAGCCAGATGTCCAGCTGGTGAACAAATCACATAGCTCAATTGATTTCTGTGGAGCTATAACAATTTATAGCAGCTGAGGCTCTGGTCCTATAAACTGCAGTGAGCTTGGAAGGGAACTGCAAAGGGCTGCATACACCACAGGTTAAGGATGTATATTGGCATTTGAGGAACTGGGAAAGGTTTTGGAGATAAATGTAAAGCAAAGCTGAGGAGCATAAGCAGAGCAAGTGGGCTGCCAAGCAAGGAGTATAGAAGCGCTGTGGGTTAGGAGCGATGGGAAATGACTGAGCACATCGGGGCACGCTGGCTTGCTTTCCTGACACACTAGCTAAAATTATTATGATGGGAGAAGGAAATGCACCAGATGCAGCTCTGCACACACTGGTAAGGAGGGAATTTTGTAGAGCAACTTGTGAGTTCTTACAGTGGCAAAATAAATTCATGAAGGCATAGATGTGGATGTAAAAAAGCACAAACGTTGCCTGCAAGCCATGCCCGGTGGCATGTGCCCAGTAAGGGGAGCATCAGGAGGGGTGTTGCAGCAAGACTCTTATTGTTCTATTGTTTATTCTGGTTTTATTAATACCTTCATTAAAGATGTGGAATAGTTGGGGGGAAAGAGTAGAGAGGATATGAGAGTCTGCTTTCAAAGGCAGCCAAGGATAGAAGTAACAAATTGGGAACTGGAGAATTTGAAACAACAGAAAGAAATTACCCAAATGAAACATTAAGCTTGGAAAAAAATGTAATTATCTGAGATCAGGGAGGGAGGAGGAAAATAACCCAAACCACAGGTGCTTAATGGGAAAGATAGCTGCAACACTGGAGCACTAAGGGCTATAACAGAGGGCAAATTGCATATGACTTTGGCAAGACAGTGCAAGCCCCTTGTTTGTGCACAGAAGAACTGTATAGATTATGCAGCAGCAAGCCATGCTCTTCTTTCTCTATGGATGTCACACCTAAACTATTGTTCTCTGTTCTGGGCATTCCAATATCCAAAAAATATCGACAGAGCAAAATATATTGATTACCAGAACAGAGACATCTAATTACAAGAAAAGGTGAAAAGAGCAAAGTTTGTACCAGTCTACTAAGTGGTGACTAAAAGTAAGTAGGATTATTTCTGATAAGTAGGCAGATATAAAAGAGGGACAGCAAAATTGCTGGAAGGAAGAGAAACATAAGAAGGGATAAAGAAATAAATTAATTTAGAAAGTCTCAGAAAACTTTACTGGGAATTTATAGTATGCTACTCGGTATAACAGGTTTCTCCAAGGGAAGGCAGTACATCTTTGTGACCTGGGATATTGTAAGGTGCCATAAACCACTAAAACAGTTTTGTAGGCAGCAGAATTTAGGAATTAGAATTTAGAATCAAATTGTTAGTTGATTTTGCCAAGTTTTCCTGATGTTTTGCAGACATTTATCTACGTTTCCGGGGTGTCTTGCTTGATGCAGACCATCCACACTTTCTTCAAATGCTTCTCAGGAGGTGGCATGAGCCTCTTCTTGTTAGACATTCTGCAAGGGGTATCTTCCAAAACCCAAACCCAGACTCACCAGGCCTGCCTCTTTCCCGTTAGCCTTGAACCTGCTGAATTGCTATTTTTTTCAGAAGCATTACATTTTCCCAACCCATTAATTAGAGGAAGAAAGGCAGGGCATCCCATTTTACTTTCAATTGCACAAGACAGCAGAGGGTTAAACTGAAAGTGGAGTGAAAGAGAGAAGAAGTTGGCTTCATTCTTCCCTTCATACTCCCTGCTCTCCTCTTCGTTTTGCTATTACAAGAGGCCAGAAGGACAGAAAAGCCTATATATTTTTTTCACTTCAGTTGATATGATCAGTCCCCAAGGGATTCCTCTACTTTGTATTACCACAATTCCCAGGCCCTTCTTCCTCTGAGCTTTCCTTTTCCATTATTCCTCAATTATTGTGTCTGATAAAAAAAACCAATTATTCCATTCAGTCTTCCCTAGACAGCTCCAATTTCAAAATGGACATGCCTAACCTGTTACCAATGTGTGCTAAGCACTGCTGCTAAAGAGAAATCTCATAAACCAGCCCAGGAATCCGAAGCCACACACATACACACTCTGTTTCACAGGGGATTGCACATTTTTGTAGCAGGTAGATTTATTTTCCCAAATGCAATGATCTGAACTGTCATGCAGGAAATATGAACCACATTTCCTTTTCTCTTAGTCTTCACCCCTAATCCCCCCTCTTTTTTTTCATAATTGCCTGGAAATTCAGTAGCAATTGGGTGCTCAGTTACAAGCAGAGCAGGGAACTCAGCATTAACTCAGCATGAACCCTGGAACTCTGGTAGCTCTGATTTGCTGCCAAGGGAAACAAATTAAGTCCTGTTCTGCTAATAGGACTGTGTGTACAGAACATGATCTAGTAAGCAACAGCATTATCAGAGAAATAGGAGAATCCTCAGGGCCACTTTAAGGATATGCTGGTGCTTCAGTGGCAGGGTCCCATCTTTGATGTCGTCTTTGAAGAACACCTGGGACAACAGCAAACATATCTGAAGGCAGAATTGCAAATAAGTAGTAAATAATTAGTGTATACCCACAAAACACAAAATGTAGTTCCATCTTGACTCTTTATAAAGCACTAATAACTGCTTTGATTAAATCTTAGTCTCATTTTGCCTTTCTAAAAATGCACGGTAGACTTGGAGCACCCAAAGCTGTAACACATGTTGTCCTGCACAGGCTCTGTGGCCCAGAACTATCTTCCCACAAAGCCTGCCCTGCACTGTCACTCCCTGAGGCAAGTGGCTTAATGTGTCATGAATCCTTGAGGTCACAGAAGAATATCAGGTCACCCGAGTATGGCAGACACCTCTTTGCTGTATCATGGAAATAGAGGAGCAGAGACCTCTATTTTCCACCCACAAACTGATGAGTCCTGTAATGCCTCATGTATGAGCTCATAATTTTGCACCTCTGTAATTTTGCATGTGTGCCTGCCTGTTGCACACATGGGAATTTACATTGCCAGTGAGGGCCCATCAAGGTACTGAGAGCCCTGCAAGAGGCCACCAGTTAAAAGATGAACTACCTCACCTTATTTCAACACTGGTCTAGTCCTGTGTATGACACCTGACAACTGCTGGGACAGTCAGTAAGCAGCTCTTCCTGCTTTCCCTGCTGTATCACTGGGTTTTAGGCACTGTTCATCTCTTATTCATCAGCCCGTTGACCATGACACTGGCTTGGAGATGTCCTGGTTGCACAGGCAGCTGTACTGTTCCCTCTCCAGAGGACAGTGTCCTGGTTTCAGCTGGGACAGAGTTAATTTCTTCCTAGTAACTGCTGGAGTGCTGTGTTTTGGATTTAGTAGAGAATAATGTTGATGACACACTCATGTTCTAGTTGTTGGTAAGTAGTGCTCACTGTAAGTAAAGAACTCTTCAATTTCCCACGATCTGCCAGTCAGGAGATGCAGAAGGAGCTGGGAGGGGGAGCATGGCCAGGACAGCTGATCCAAACAAGCCAAAGGGGTATTCCATACCACAGAACATCATGCTCAGTACATTAACAGGGGCGAGTTAGCCAGAAGGGGCTGATCACTCCTCAGGAACAGTCTGAGCATCAGTCAGCAGGTGGTGAGCAATTGGATTGTGCATCACTTGTTTCTCTCGTGTTTTATTCCTCTCTCTCTCTCCTTTACATTATGATTATTAGTGGTAGTATTAGTATTTATTATTAGTATTATTATTTTTCCCCCAATTATTAAACTGTTCTTATCTCAACCCACTATGTTAATCTTTTCTTTCCGATTCTCCTCCCTACCTGACAAGGGGTGAGCGAATTGCTGCATGGTGCCAGCTGGGGTTAAATAACTACACCAATCTGTGTTTCAGGTGCATTGTCACCTGCCAGGCAGCGCAAACAAAACCATCTCAAGGTAGCAGATAGGATTCTTTTTTTAGGTTGGCTGGGAGACCTTGGGCCCTGGAGGCACTGGAGGGGATTTGCTGGTGTTAGCTGGAATGCAGATGAAACGCAAGATTAGCAGAAGGCTCAGGGACAAACATTTGGATTACAAAATGAATCACTTCAAATTTCCAAGGAGAAAGACTTGAAAGAGCCCCATCTACCCACCACTTTTTATTGGGGGCGTGATTTTCACAAATCAGCAATCATTTGCAACCATAACCTGCAGGGAATATTTCCTTCAGATATAGCCATCCATAAAGATTTTGCATTAAGAGTCATGGATATTTGCAAGCGCCATCTAATTTTGAAAGCTGTCAAAACACCAGCAGCAGATGCGTTTAGTCAGAAAACTAAACTTTGCCACAGCTGCCCAGCATCTCCAGCTCCTGCGCTGGATTTCCCTAAAGATATGGTTCAAACTGTGCAGCCACAGGCCTGACCTTGCAGACTCTCTATGTCCTCCCATAATGCCCTTTAACTAGAAACGTATTTTTATGAAGCAAAACATTTCACGGAGCTTAAGAGGACAAGCTACAGCTGAGCTGCCCCACAGAAAGAGACATTGTTACAACCATATCATGGACAGACCTGACCGTAGCTCAGGAGCCAGGGCTGTGCACTGTGCTCATGCTGCCCACTGTACAAAGCCAGCCTCTTAGCCTCATTCCTCTGGCCATGTCTTACTGCTGCCCTGTCGATTCTCCCTTACTTACTTGTGCTTGTGCCCTTTAGGTCCTGAAGTGACAGCTGTTGCAAGCAGCAGACAGGTGGGAGAGAGAAGGAAGACCAACAGACCTGGAGAGACTGCATTCTGGAATGAAAAAGGAATCAGTTTCCCCTTGGATGAATATTGCAAGGGGAATGTGGAAGGGGGGAAAAAAAGTGATCTGCAACAGATATGCAAAGGGAGGGAAGAAAACTCATAAAACAGTGAAACTGAAGGAGGCTCGGCAGTGACAGATCATAAATTCATATGCAAGCAGGCCATGAGTTATGGCAAGGACAAAAATCTGGAGGAGCCTTGCCTCCACAGCCAGGCTGTGGCTGTTGCAAAGTCGCTGCTATTAAATGCAAGCTCATCCTCTCCTCCCGCAGCCTCCCTTGCTGGTGCCAGCAGTGGGACTGGGCTGAGCCCTAGTGCTGGGACAGGCTCTGGTAAAAACCATCTGCAGCAGCAGTGGGAAAGGCCGTTTTACTCTGTCCATGGAATTCTGCCACAGCTGGACAGAGGAGACTTCTTGAGTGGAGAGCACTGGCTAGCCCAGGAGGATGAAGGCAGCTGCCTGGTTTGCAAAAGCTGCAACTGACAAACAACAGTTTACAGCTCCTGCAGCAGTAGGTCCCTTTCTTCCTGTCCCTGAAGTGCTGCAGGAGGTAATAGCTCTTTCCAGCCAGGCAACACCCAGAGCTGAGGGGTTATACTCTGCTTTCAGCATCCAACAGACAGAAACATGCCCAAAGTGAACAGAGTTCAGAGGAGAGCAGCAAAACATGATGTAAGGGTCAGAAGGGTTGATTTACAAGGGAAAAATAAAAGGACATATGTTTAGCTCAGCTCAACAGCGACTGTGGGGAGATTACCAGACAGCTGAGAAAGATTCAAAGGATGCAGTAAAAAAAAAAAGGGATCTGGGGGTGGAGAGGGAAGGGAAGTGGTACTGCTTCTTGACCAAGACGGTTTCATTAGTAGTAGCAGACTGAGAATAACCCAGACTGAGAATAACCCAGACCGAGAATGTCCACTAGAAATGGCTACAAAGAGAAGGCAACCACTGGCCCTGCCTAATAGAGATATGCTGCTGTGATCCCTGTCAGGTGTGGGCAGGCTGCCACACTTCCCTGCCCCTACCACCTGTAAACAAGGGTGCCTCCTCCCAACAGAGGAAGAGGGTCATTCCTCCTCTGAATTGACACTATGGACAATTCCCATAAAAACACTGGCTTCACCAGAACTGAGATTCATCCTGCCTGACAAAAGAAGTTACATAATATTGCAGCAGTAAAATGCATCTTTCTTCAGACTGTGCCAATACTAGCAACCTTCCAGTTGTCATCCCACTGCAGAAATGTTTTGTTAAGACTCCTAAACTTCAGAGGAAATTGCCCAGAACATGTTTCTGGAGGAGCATTCTGGCTTAGCTAGCCCCAGTGCAAGGTGTTACAGCTGATGCTGTGTGTCTACGAATCTGCCCTTAGCATATGATAAAGTAGTTTGCCCAGATGTAAGAACAGCAATACAGAAGTTGTTCCATGGATTTGCTTACCCTGCTACATATTCAACTGTTGTATATTTCAGAGGACATGGAGATGCATTGTACCTTTTCCCAGTCCCCTCTATTTCTGGACCTGCTTACTGGCAATGAAAAGCAATTCAGCATGCATATACTGCTCATTTCAACTTGCTGCTTGCTGGCAAGAGCAAGCAAGCAGGCAAAAGCATGCTGGATACCACTTTGCACAGGTGCTTCTCCATGAGCTGATGCCCAGTGGAGTGTGGAAGTAACTTCCGTGACACTTCCACCCTCCTCTGCTTGACAGGGCTCCCAGATTTCAGTCCAGCTGAACAGCAAACAAAAACATAACAGCAGGAGAGGGCTGGGATACTCACTTTGTACGTTTTCTAGTCACATCACAGCTCTCATAGAACAGCAGAGATATTTATGATTTTGCCCATTGAGTTATGTATCCTCTCTCCTTTGGAAAAAATATATGGTTATTTGAGAACTCCGAGCTGGAAACAGGGGATTATGGATACTGGGGCCAATATGTAATAGGTGGAGCCCAGGTTATCCCTCACCCATAGCAGGCACTCAGCCCCCTGCTCTGCCACTGCAGACATCCAGCTCTGGATGAGGGAGGACCTTTTGGCAGATCCCTCCAGTTGTACACAGAGACATCTCCAGGCAATTCCAGCTGGCAATGTCCTTTCTCAGCCCAAACAAGGTGGCACAATTCCCTGTCGAGGGAAGCAGAGAAGTTAACCAGAACAATGACTTTGGAAGGCATCCAGAAGGCCATGAGAGGTAAGAGCTCATGTTTCACTGAAATTATAGTACCTATCTACCTATGCAAAGGGCTTTAAGAAGCAAGAACATCTTCACGGGAAATATAGCATATGTACAGTGCAAAGCACATGTGAGAAACTCTGAGGAATACTGGCAGCTAGTTCCTACTCAGGAGGATTTATTCACTGAAGAGGAGACACAGAGGAAGAGAGAGAGAGAGAAAGAATGAGCATCAAAAGATCAGACAAGGTTTTTTCCACGTAATGTATGTCCAAAATGCTGTGCATCAAAGCACTAGGCAAAGTGTCTCTTCTTTTGAAATATGACTGATTTGTTCCTCCTCCAGAGCATAACACAAAATCCAGAGAACATTTACTTCCATGAAAGACAAGATCATCACTTCACAAAACCTGTAGTATCCATCCAGCTCAAGCATAGTCCAAGAGTATTAACCAAACATGCCACTTCATATCCCCTTTATGACTGGCCGTGGCATAGAAGACATGTGGGACTGGTCAGAAGTCCTTTGAACACCCTGAGACCAAGCACTCCTCAGCTTCTGGGAAATACCTCATCCTGTGTCTACGTCATTCCTTGAGCAAATCTGATGTTCAGTTCGTCTCTGGACACATTCCCTATCTTAGTGTTGATAACAGCAGGCAAAGTTACAAATTTTGCTGAACTTCCTACTCTTTCTCACACCTGTGGGAGCCCAGCATGAAAACTCATTCCTGCACCTCCATTTGGAGGACTGGAGGAGCCAGGCAAAGGCATCTCCTCCCAGGCTGAGCTTCAGCCAGAGTCCTAGGTGACGTGGCAGTGAGCATTGCTGGTAGCCTGGCCCTGCTGAGCTCAGCAGAAGTAAATCCCTGTGCCGGGAGGGAGTAATGCAGCTGCTCAGAAAGTCTGCAGGCAGCAGGGTTTTGCACAGCATGAGAGAAAAAGTTTTTAAAATAAGATAGCCAGTGCCTGCCTGTGCAATCAGTGAGCCTGAGCAGGTCCCTCTTACCCCAGGCCCCTCACCTGTCTCCCAATCCTAAGCAAAGATGTGCTATGAAAACCAAGGTCCTTTAGCTCCTGTACTTTGACCTGCTGCCTCAAGTCCCTGTGTGGGCACCATGGGGGACTGAAGCCAGATGCCGAAATACTGCCATGCTGTGCCTGCCTCTGTTTCACCTCGTGTCTCCAGGCAATGCCGGTCCAAACAGGCGTGGTGTGATCGTGCTGTAAAACAGACCCATAACCAGGTCAACTCATAGCAGCCACCAAAACCCACTTTGCAGCTCCAAGTCCAGCCCACGCAGCTCCCTATCCCCCAGCAGCACTGGTCAAACCATGTTTTAATCTGATTTGGAGCTTAGGAAGAGTGCTGCAAGGAGAGGGAGCCCTCAGCCCTCCCTGGGTCAGGGAACATGAAGAGTTCTGGAAAGAACAGAGAGCAGGGAGAGAGGATGGGCTGCAGAACACTGCAGCCAACAGCACCTTCCCTGTTGCCTGACAGGGATCTCACAGTGTCCAAAGCAAAGTCAGCGAGGGGACCCACAGCCCTCACCCTGCCATGTCTGCACCGAATTACTGATCCCCAGGTATGAGAAAACTCAGCAGCATCTCAGTTCCAGGGGAACCAAGAGATGAGCAAGCCTTTGGTGAGCTCCCCTCCTCCTCCGGGTTGGCATCTCCCCAAGGAAGAGCTGAGCCACTTTGCCAGAGAGCTTGTATTTCCCTTCCTGTACCGCGCCTACTCACTGGAAACAAAAAAATGGTCAAAAGAGGGAAAAAAGGGATCCCACAGCACCAGCCAGACAGAGGGAAATCTGCTTCCTAAAGCCAGGCAGAAGCTCTTTCATTTCTAGCAGAAGAGGAGCATCTGTCTTTCCACCTGTTCCTCTTAAGCATAACTCCTGGATTTCAGTTTCTGAAGGTGTCAGCTTGCTCTTAGTTAAAATGCATTCCCATCACAACTGCACAGAATACCCAGCAATTTAAGTCAGCACTGGTTTAAGGGAGTCATTTTAACCACATTAATTTATACCTGGAAGGAAAGCAGGCTGCTTCTAAAACTTACATTTCTTTGGAAGAAAGGCTTTGATAATAAGGGAAATTAAACTGAGGCAAACTCACAGAGATTGCTGCACTGAGGGGTCAGACCAGTTTTCATCACCTGTGAATGCAGCACATCAGATTCTTTTTTTGTTAATTTTTTCATAATTTTTATGTGTCAAATACTGGTAAAACAGCATCATGTGTTCAAACAAACTCACATCTTGCCAGCCTGTCTTTGCATCTTATTCGATCCAGCAGTCATCATGCTAAATTTGTGCCTTCCTGTTTATTTCCACCGCACCAGATTGCAAGGAGCTGTCAACTGTGTGTTGCCTATAAATAATGATAGCACTTTGCATTTATATAACCTTCCATCTGTGGATCAAAGAACTTCACAAAGCAAGGTTCGATGTTCACATTTTATTCTCATCTTCACTTCTTGCACAGTGAAAGAGGAAGCACAGAGTGAAGAGCTCCCATTCAGAAGCCAGTTTCATTGACTAGGGAACAGCTCCTTTTCAGTCCCAATTTTATAAGCCCAGGATGATTTTAAAGACCCTAAGGCCATACCTGAAAAGAAGGGGAAGATGTAGGTACCCAGGACCCTCTTGACTCCAAGTTTACCAAAAGCCCAATATGTTGATGCCTATGTGGGTTATCCTACCTTAGAGAAGACGAGGGAGAGTCTAAATTCCTTCTGTGGGCAGATGCTGGGTCATCTCCAGCAAAGCAGGAGCAAGACAAATGTGCTAGCCAGGATGCTGGCCGCAGTGGATATGCCATCTCTCAGAGGGGCTTGCTGAGGTGGATAACTGCTTAGTTTTAGTCCAGTCAGGGCATGAACCCTCACAAAAAGAAGCAGAGCAGCCAGGACAGAGCCTCAATAAACGGCTTTACTCCAGGAAGATTTTCAGTCAGAGTAAGCAGTGTAGGAGTCTCTAGAGAATTAGTTGCTAGAAGTCAAATACCAAGAACATGAACAGACAGACACAGCAAAAACAATGCTCCTCAAGGCCAGGCCTGGTGTGGCCACTCAGTCAAGTTCATGTAGCATTTCTGGCTGTCACCTCTGTCCCTGCATGCACAAAATAACTTCTGAGTCAGCAATCACCCCCTATTCCAATGGCCTTTCATCACTGCCTAGTTGTTTCCTCCCTCCAGTACACACAGCTTAAAGTTGCCATGTCAGGATACAGCACCTCAAGTGCCTGGAAGCTGCTCAAGGTGCTATTTTCTTGTTGTCAGTTTATTTTTACACGTCCTAATGCACAAGGGTGGGTTAGAAGGGGAATTGAGATGTCCTGCAAAATATCAGCAGTGGTTTTTAAGTCTCTGAATGGAATTTCAAGGAGAAAGGAGCAAAGCAGTTGGCAGAGGAAACTGCTTTTAGTCTAAGTACTTGCTTTCATGCTGGTTTCTTTAAGTCCTCTTTAAAAAAATCTTGTGTTGCTCTCTCTCCTTGCACTTTTAGACATCGCTTTTCCTTTTGAAAACCTAAGACAGTGATTCTGAGCAGCTCTTCCTTTATCTACTGGTTGGAGACACGAGCTAAACAAATACTCTGTATCCCCAATGTATTCTTATCCATCAAAGAACAAGCATAGCCTTAGGGATCACGAAATTGATTCTGCATTTAGTATTGTTTCCTCCTTCTTGTCTTCTTACCACCTGGGCCCTGAGCAGCCCCACTCTTGTACACATACACACTGAGGCACAGACTTTGTCTTCATGGCATGGGGTTACCTCAAAAAAGTCAGAGTTTAGATACGGCTAAGGGAAATGCAGAAATAAAGAGCTTGCAGGCAGCTAATCTGTGCCTAGGACCTCCATGCAATATCCTTAAATAAGAAGAATGGCACTTCAGGGCAATGTATGTATTAAGTCAAGAATATACTTTTAAGTTACTTTCCCAGAATATGAAAAACCACCAGATATGTTACATATGTGCCCGCACACTGATCCACATTGTCTTCATACGACCCAGCATTCCTATACTCCATAGGTGGGATGCCAAATCCCATATGCTCCTAAGCCAGCCAAGCCTGGTTTTAAGGGACATTCCCAGTTATTAATTTTTCAGAAAACTCTGGTCCAAAATTTTGAATGTTTATGTATTTTCTAAAAATTAATTATTCTTGCTGCTCAATGAAAACCAGTCATTAACCCTCTTTTGCCCAGCTAAGCCAAAATACATTTGTGACTGTGTTCTTGTGGTCTCCACTTGATAAACAGTCATGTTTTTGTGACCTTTTATAAAGGTATTGAAATACTATTCCTCTAAAATAATCCACTTTCTGTGGCTTATCTGGACATTGCTAGGGTGCAGCATTAGACACACATACCAGGCCTTTCATGTGTCTCTGCAGCACTGTATTGCTTTCACCTTTCTGACACCTCTCACACCAGTCACCTCCAAAAGCACACTGATGCTGAGCATGTTGGCGTCAGCAGTCCAGGAAAGGGCTAAGGACACCACGTCAGCACAGAGCAAGCTTATTCTCTCTCCTCCCCTCCAAGCATTTCCCCAAAATGCTTCAATCCCACCTGGGAGAGATGCAAAAGAAGCAGTGACAGAGCACACATAGCTAGCCCATGTGACAGACCTCAGCATTCTCCGGCATCACAAATCCTTCTTATTAACCATTTGTTATTGACTTTGCTTTTATGAATGGAAACCTAGGCTGGAGAAATACAGGTATTAGGTACCATAATAAACTAAAAAGACAAGAAGAACCTTAAAGGCAGTAGCTACACTGCTCTTCTAGAGTAGTCATGGGCCTGGCCAGAAGCCACATATTCAGGGGGATCTCATAAGTAACACTAGATATCTGTGGAGGCTGCCCTTCTTTCCACTTCCATGCACCACCACTAGTCCCAGGACATACTCTCCCTGCTTGGAAAATCTCCCTGTCCTAATTCAAGGCAGCAACCGAGACAAGATGCAATGCTGATGGTGATGAAAGCTGGGCACCTCCACACCCGCCTCGGTCAGTAGAGCAAGGCAGCAGCACATCATACCCCCAGCAGCTCAGCCCTTGGTCAGATACACCTCAGTGGAGGCAACAAAACCATCACGAAGAACAACAAAGAAAAGGCACGCGCATGTGAAGAGAGAGGGAGGAGAGCTGGCAGGCAGCTCCCCAAGGACAATGTGATTCTGTAAGTTTCAACAACACCAATCAAGAACTGCAGATTTTAATCTTAGCTGTAATTAACTTTATCCAAACGAGCAGCGAGCTGACTGGCTTTCTTTGGGAGTCTTCTGGCAATTTAATGTGTCTTTAAAATGACTTGGCACTCCTAGAGGAAGAGGAGAGGGAGCAGAAGATTGATGCAGTGCCAAGCATTTACTCCCACTAATGAAAAGGGATTGCCAAGGCTGTTTGATTATATATTGTACGCTATTCTCACTAGGTGCTACTCAAATGGGAGCGCTGCTGTAACCATGGCGTTCTCAAAACTGTCAGGAAGATAACCAACTTTGCAACACGTGTGTAGAGTGGAGTGCAAAGCGAATGGCATGGGTACTTCAAATTACATCTGCAGCATGTTAAAAGGTAATGCAGCATGAAATCAGTCTCACTTACACTAAAGCAATGGAAATGACAGTTCCTATATTTCTGGGCAGGTTTTGGCTCTGATGTGATTTTGGCTCATGTGCTGCCCTGGCCAGCTGTGCATGTTGGCACAAGGGGGCCAGTGCAACAAAGGCCTCTGGTCATTCAGCTCTTTTGCTTGAGAAGGGGATATGACTTGCTAAATGACTTGCTGTGACTGCCTTGGCCATCTCAGAGGTCACCTCAGAGCTTGGGGTGGAGCTGAGAGATCTGGGACAGGGTGAGAATTGGTGGCTGAGATAACTTTGTGGCAACACTTTGTGGCATATGAGTTAAATGGCACATGCTTCTTTGCAGTTGGCACTTCATGTTGGCTGGCTCTGACTATGGTCTCACTCTGCACCTTATTTAAGCCCACAAAATAATTTCTTAGAGGTCTTAACCCTTCCCTGTGAGTAGCACGGGAACTTTGATGAAACTTAGACCACCCAAATGTGATAAATTCCCTTAAGTTATTTATAAAAACTCCTTTTCTTTCTGCACATTTCTTTACTGTGCTAGCAGATTTCATAGGAAAAAGGGCATGATGAATACCTGGGGACCTGCATGTTTATTTGTGTTGGGAGATATGCACAGGACCAGCAGGCCAGGGTTAGATTTCTACTTCTCTCAGCTTTGTAGGTGCTACCAGCATGTTTTCACAAGGTTTCGCATCTCAAGAGTGACATGAGTGGAGGGGGACTGCCAGTTTGGGAGGAGCAGGCATGAGGTGGCCAAGAAGAACTAAGCACCAGTTTCTTGGTATGCAGTAACATCCTCTCAACACAGTTAAGATTTGTTTAACACTCTTGTAACAGCCTTAGAGCTGAAGGATCCATTTCTGTCCATTACTGTCTGATGCATTTCTCCCCTGGAGAATTTCCTAATATCTAATCTAAACCTTCCCTGGCACAACTTGAGGCCGTTTCCTCTTGTCCTGTCACTTGTCAACTGGAAGAAAAGACTGACTGGCTACAGCCTCCTTTCAGGTCATTGTAGAGAGTGATAGGGCTCCCCCTTGAGCCTCTTCTCCAGGCTAAACCAACCCATCTCCCTCAGCTGCTCCTCTTAAGACTTGTGCTCAAGACCCTTCACCAGTTTCACTGCCCTGCTTTGGATACATTCCCTATGCAAAGTCCAAGGAGCAGCCTGCAGCTGCCTAATGCTCTGCCCAATACTCAGAGAAAGGCGCTGTATGCAAACTGCCACTGGGGAGGGGTCTGTGAAACGATCCCATTCCCAAACCATGCCTAGAAATCCCACAGGCAAACATGAGCTGGCTCAGGCCAGCAGTGTGCCTAAGAAGCCTCCAACAGGAGACCCAATAATAGTAAACATCCAAGAGTGTTTCTGGGCACTGTTTGGTTCACTACTCTAAGTGTAGCTACTACGTCCCATCCTGCTAAAACCGAAATTCATCATAAATATCTTTAATGATTATTCCACCTTCTCCCAAAGGTTTAGCAATAAACAAGCCAATTCACCACCTGCTATGAGGACTGCTAGACCTGCAAGGATTAACATTTAGAAAATGTAATGGAGTGTGGCTAAGATGAAATAACGCATTGATCAAAGACACAAGAAAAGCCAGAAGCAAGGATGAGAGAGAAGCTACCAGGACATTAAACCTGCTGTGTACTGGGTGTTACTGGGCATCAGTCATTATATGGTTGAGTGGGGGGGTGCTGCATTCCCATGTTTCAATGCAAATTGCCCAACAGCAGAAGTGATGCCAAGCTCCTTCCAGCCAGCTGCCTATAACAGGACTCTCAACACCTGCACTGGGCTGCTTCAGCTACTTGGAGAGAGTTTCTAGGGTGCTCAAATTGCTTAAATCTGGAAAATTTTTCTTTGGAGCTAGTGGGATCCTCAGGGCTTCAGGTTAAAAAAAGGAATATTCTTTTGGATGGACCAATATACCACTCACTCTCCCTAAATCCACATTCCTCATTCCCTAATACAAGTGACCAAGGGACACGAGTGCTCATCTGCACCAAGAGCTTCATGGTGGGAAGGCAGGCCTCTTTATAGTTCAGTAACATCTTACTTAGCAGCAAGCTCTGCTGAGTTCAGGGGCTTTATCTCAGGGTAAACCACTAATTAAAAACAAATGAATATAGGGAAAACTAGCCCCGTTGCTCCAGTCCGTTTTACAGTTTATTAACTTAGCTTTGTTTTGTAGTCAAGCCTAAGGATTAACTCTTTTTGTTTGTCTGCTTTTGGGTGGGGTTTTTCTTTTGCTTAAATATAGAGCATTTATTGAGAAATCACTGACTGAACATAGCCTTGTGCTCCTGTGAGAATCTGATAACAAGATGAATGCCTGGACTGCTTTGCAATGGACAGATCAATATTACAATATGAAAGTGAGAAAATGATTTAGGATTAGAGGTGGCATGCTTAGTTCTGAACTCACACAGGATGTAAATCAGGCATTACGCCACTAGAGTCAATGCCAGTGCCCTGGGGTAAATCTATTAACACAATCCTGAATCAAACCAAATAATTTTCAGGGTTGTGGAAAGTGAGGAATGATGGTTAAGTGGGACAAAATAGCAAATGAAATAATGTATGGGTCGATTACACACTGTTGAAAGAAAAAGTCCTGCTTCTACTTGCTTAAAATGGAGGTGCTCTGGATTTTTGCTGCAAGAAGAGGAGGAGAGGGTGATGGAATGGATTTGTGCATTTATTCCTCAAATGAGCTGAAGTACACCACCACCATAAGCGCATGAAAAACAACCAAAGTTCCATGTAAGTTCTGTTTCAGTACAAATCCTCCAATTTACCCCAATGGGTAAATAAAGACCAGATATCAAAGTCTAGCTAGCCTAAAGGAGTACTTTTGATACAACCTGTCTTTGGCCTGAGGACCTAACCCATATCTGACAGATCGTCTTGGGCAGCAGCTTCTGTTGTTTCTAAACATCTCTCTCTATAGCAGCCTGATTTCCAAAGCCCTAATCCAGTCCACCCTACTTACACTACGACTTTTTTTAATCTCCCTGACACCAGGTTTTTACCCAGCATCACTACCCTCCCTTGCTTATTATCTTTTTACCCTCACCATGCAACACACACACCAGTGCTGCTGCATCTTGAAGCCTGTCTGTAAAGTCAATCTCCTTCCTTCTGCAGATAAGCAAGAGCTGTGCCAGGATTAAACTGTTCATTTAAGAGCGATCAAGTTTACATGTGTTGTGTTCTCTTTTATTTTACTAAAGGAAACACATGAGTGAGTGATTAAAGCAGACACTTGGGTTGCTGCAATTCATTGAGATTGCTGTTGTTTGCTTTGATGAGATTCCGGTCTGCAGCAAATTTCCTCCCCATGATTAGCTTGGTGTGGAATACACAATGCTTGCTCCACTGGAATAGGACCTGGGGAGAGTGAAGGCAGCATGTTTATGCACCGATGTGCTTAATTATTTATTGCAGTATCATCTCTGTGGGATAGCACAGGTTAACAGAGGGGTTGCAGCTAATCCATGCCAGAGCCCCTACCCTGTCCTTCATTAGGCATTACAGAACGATCCCTAGAGGGGAAACAATGTTGGTCTTAACCAAACTGATCCCCGCTCTGCACCCCACAGTCTGTGGCAATTTTTAATACTCTTTGATAGCCATAGACTCTCACTGGGGAAAATCTACAAGGGATTGACTGTGATAATATGTGACTGCCCACTATGCTCCTCTCCCTCAGTCAGCGTTTTTTGTCTGCTGTCACAGTTTCATAATCATGCAGAGCTTTTGCTGTGGAGGGAAGGGGGACCCAGGGAGAAAGCCCACAGCTCAGGTGAGAGAGAGGACTCAGGCTTCCTCTCTGTGTCCCTGTCCCTGCAGACTCAGGTGGCATCTCTTTCCCATGCAATCACTGCTTCCCCATTATCTCAGCACAACAATACAAGCTCACCTCCTGAGAAGAGATCAGCATGAATGGTTGTGCTTGTGCTGCACTGTTAGGGATGGACTCAAATAGTCTTAAAGGCAGCAAGTTCATGACTTGCATGCTTTCTGCCTGTGCCACGGACTACTTACACAGCTGGTGCTCCAACTCTGTCTACAGTACATCTGGAGGACCACCCCAGGTCACTATTGCACACAGATTCACTGCTCACACACAGCCTGCAAGTAGAGCCCCACGCATAGCTGGAGGATGCTGGAGCTCAGACACCCTCCCTGCCATGCTGTGCAATAGTGTTAGTGGGAAGCCACACAAAGGTATCAGCAGAGTTCCTGGAGGCACATGTGAGGGGGCTTACAGGCTATGGAAAAGGTGTTTAAAGTGGCCCTAAGCATGCCCAATGCACCCCTCCTGCAGTAAATGTCCTGCCACGGGGTTTGCACTGCACCTGGGCTGTCTACAGGCTCATGAGAAGCAGGAGCAGAAATGCCCTGAAGGCATTTCTTCGGCCCATTGTGTGCTAGGGACAATGTCTGATATGCCTGACAGGGCAGGGGCAGAAGCACAGCCCAGCAATAATGTGGCAATCCCAGCCAGCCCTGCCAGCTGCAGGAGCCTCCCCCAGAGCAACACTGGCAGCCTGCTCCAGAAGAGAGGGACACTTCTGCAGTTACAGAATTGTGGTTCAGTGGGGCTTCAAAACTGTCTCAGAAAGAGACCTGGCATTTTCAGCTGCCTCCTGGACAAAAGGTTACCTCCTTGCCTAAAGGCTGTCTGCTGGCCTCTGCCTCAGAGAAGCATGCAGAGTGAGGCCACCATGGGTCACGGTGACAGTCCTTACTAGGCAATCCTCTTACACGAGTAGCAGGACCCCATCACAGATCCAGATTAAGAGAAGAAAAATAGGGGGCAGAAGCACCAACTGCAGCTGCTCTCCCTGGAAGCCTCAGCCAGTTTCCTCTCTGCTGTCATCCTTTCTGTGGCCATTTGGTGAGAGGCGTCAACTGTCCCTCATGGCCACACCACCGCCTATAAAACAATGGAAGAAATTCCAGTGCTCCAAGAGGTGTGAGCTGCTTGCACTTGGCTATCAGGTCACACAAAAGCCAACTCAGATATTAACAGTTACAACTTGGATACTTATGATTTAAAAAATTTAAATAAAAAAGGCCAGGGATAACAAAAGCTTTGCCAGTACTAATCGACTGCAGAACAGGCATGCCAAAATGCCAAGCATTTCATGGACTTTGTTCCTAGATAGAGAGAGAGAAATTTTGATTCAGCATCTTGGAGAGCACTGCAATCACCTTCATCCCTTTTTACACCTCCTAGGAACATAGCCACTGTGCCTTCATCAGCACAGCAGGAAACCCAACCAAACCTATGGCACATGGGGATACCCAAGCCCTGACTGGGGTTTGATCTGCTCCTAGCATCAGGGCAGCTGCACTACCACAGGCTCCTTTTACTCCCACTCTGTTTCTCTAGAGGTGACTCTGATGCATCTGGACCTCTTCTGCTTTCAGAACAGAACCAATGGGCACTGTCTCCTGCTGCCTTCACCAGCCATGCCTGGACTGCCCCAGGGATGGAGGCTGACCACTCACCACAGCTGTCAGCACACCCTGCAGAGGAGGGCTGGCCGCCAGAAAGCTATCCAGGACTTGTCTGCCTGCTTCCCCTGTTTGCTACTTGTCACCTGTTTCTCAGTGAAATCTTAGACTGGGTTTTACATGAGCAAATTTTTGGGTCAATTTCTCTCCACTTTGTTGCTTCTACTCCTGTTTGATCACATTCAGCATTCTCTTCATCTTCCCTTCTAGAGCTTTTCCTGCTATCAACATTCCTGTCATAGATCAAATTAGCCCTGTTGCCTCCTACAAGCATCTGTGTGTGTCCTTATTTCACCTTTGTGGCAAACATTGCCTACCACATGCCTGATCTGCTGATGTACCTTTTTGCCCATCACAAAACAGCTGCCAACACAGACCTGTGGGTCTCTAGAAGCTCTGGCAGTGGAAGTCACGCTGCCCCTCAGCATCCCAGAAACCCCTTGCTCTCCTGGGAGCACTGAATACTTGGAGCATGGCAGAGCAGTTTTCTGGCTACCCAGATGGTTTTCTGGAGTCAGGTATTCTCTTCCTTGTGTCCTGTGCTGAGGAGAGCCTGGCCCCCTGGCCTCATGGAGCTGCTTTATTTGCAAGGAGCCCCTAGTTTTGCTGCCCTGGCAAGAAGAGCTTGTAGCCAATCTCTGTATTTCACACGCAGGGCACTTCAGAGCAAATACTCTGCCTTGGCAACAGCAATTTGGCCCCACCTGCTCTGTGCCAACATAGCAATCCTTGTGTCCTGAGGGGAGCTTCAGAAGAGGTTTATTCCTGGCAAACAAGGCAGGAGAGATAAGGAAGGAAAGAATTCCCTTTGGAAAGCAGTTTCATAACCCCTCAGAGTCAAATGTTGTCTTTATGACAGACAGCACGTAACATGGAGCAGGTTGTAAGAGGGTGATCCCATGTTACAGTCTGTCCTTCCCTCTGATGCACCATCTTCTCTCCCCCTCTCCCACCTTGCTCCCTGGCCCCAGCCTGGGGAGCAGCACACAGGAGGGGCTCTGCAAACACATGCTGCTTTGGTCACCTCATATGGATGGGCACTGCCACCAGGCCACCCCACACAGCAGCACCTCGGGAGTCTGAGTGTCCTGTTCCACATTTTCCTGCATGGAACCCCTGGAATCCATCTTTCCAGGGCTTCTTTGAGGCCAAGGACCGTGGGAACTGCAGGGCCAGGAGCTGCAGAGGTGTGTGGCAGGTCGTGGAGGGAGGGTGGTGGGCTGTCCAACACACAGAATGTGAATAGGAAGCCAAGCAGGCTGGGATAGATCAGTGCTCTCCTGAGTAAGCAAACCCTCCTCAGGAGTCAGGGTCAGGGAAAGGAGTATCCTTTGCTGTCTGCATCTAGTTTTGGCTCCTTGAGAGAGAAAGACAGGCTAGACTGGGCTCAGACTGGTGTTGATGTCTCAGAAATGAGTAAAAAGGCCAGCATTGAAAAGACTCCCTCAAAAAAAATTAACCATCACAGGGTTTGTGATCTGCTCATCTTCTAAACTAATTTGCTCACAAGTCCTGGCCTTCAGAAAACTCTGCTGGATTCTCCAGTCATATTGGATGTAAGGAAGGGGAAAAAAAGGAAACATAAAACTGTCAGTCTTTCTCACTCTTAGATCTATTAGGCTTTTTTCCCCCTATCTTTGTAATTAAAGTATTGTATAAAGTGTAAGATAACATTTAATCACTGTAAAATAAGATTTAATTATGTCATTATCAGATTCATTAGTTAATATTTGTATAGCACACTGAACATGGAAAGTGGTTAGCAAGCAGTAAGTATTAATCTTGCTGTTTCAGAAAACAAGGGAATTTGCTTTGAGGGAGCAGAAAAAGCACAATAAACACATTCATTTGGGGTGTATCTTCAGCTAGAATAAATCAGTGGCTGGGCCATGTGCACTTCTGGCAGGACCCTCCCCTTGGGACAAAGTTTCATCCACAGGGCCCTCAGTGATGGTCTCTGATGAAGCCACTACAGGAGCACTACAGGTCCCTTTTTTCCTGGACTGTTCCCCACTTACAGCAGGGGCTGCTCTGCTGGTAGCAGCTATCACTTTTTCAGTGACTACAGCACCATGGAAAAAAAAAAAACAAACACTAGGGAAATATTGCAGGCCAGCAAGTCTGGTGCACCAGCTACTTTCTTCCTTGGGGACTCTGACACATGTAGAGTGGGAAAAACAAAGGAGTACTTTGCTCTGCCATTATGAACCAGACCATGATGGTCTCAGCAGCAATATCTTGAAACATGGCAAGTGGGAGGTCTGGCATTTCTGTGCTTCAACAGACGGTCTATGGGGAAGCATAAAAGATGGTGTGGAGAGACAGCCACTTCATTTGTGCAGCCTCCAGCATTGGCTTCTATGTGAGGCCCCTAAGAAGTAATGAATGTGTTGTAAGATCCACCAAGGACCATACTACGAAAATGCAAAGAGCATGGGGAAAAACAAATTTCTGGAAAGGAGTATATTAATATGCACTAATGAGTGTTTCCTAACATGTAAACTGAAGGGGCTAACCTAAGGTTTACTTTGACTTCCAGGAGCATGTAGAGAAAAGAAAAAAGCACTAATCCAAAATACTACCTGGCAGTGTCACTATTAGCTGGCTAGCCACATCTCAACCCATCACCTCTCTGTTGTGTGAAATAGCACAGTACCTCAGCTCTGAGAAGAAGCCCAGAGGCTGCAACCTTCTAAAACTGGCTTCCCTGACCTCCTGGCTTAGCTTCAGTGCCTGGGAGGCTGGGACATTGTGGTGACAGGGCCAGCTCAGTCCCCCCAAAGGCTCTCTTGAAAGAGCTACCCAAAAGGCAACAGCCCTTAAGGCGATAAAAGCAGTGAGGTTGTCCCTGTATGCCACAGGGTAACCTAATAAATTCCTACTTGCATGAGTCCTACGGTTCATGTGATTGAGACTGCATAGTTTGTCCCCTTAACTCACACTTCTTCCTTACAGTCCCAAGAAGAGTGCTATTAAGGGCATTCATTTATTTTCATCATCCCCATCTTCTCTCAAGCATGCAACGATATCCTTTTGCCAGAAACCCTTTGTTTAACTCCCAGCACCCAGTCCTCCACCTTAGTGGGTTGCACGGGAGGATTTACAGAGCTGTCACACTGCAGTACCATACCTGTGTACACTGAGATGTTCCACATTCTCCAAACTAATCCCATCCTTTCGAGATTCACTTATGCCCCCTTTAGGCACAAGCTCGCCACGCTCAGGCGCAGCGAGGAGACGGGAAGAAGCCGTGGCTATGGTGAGTGCCAGGCAGCCAGCGCAGGGCACAGGAAGGCAGCAGCCCTGGGAACCCCTCTGTGTAAGGCAGTTCACGAGGAGGCCGCACACCGAAGTATTTATTGCTGCTGGAGTCCTTTAATTAAGTGGCAGCTGTTGGGAGAGTAAACACAGAGGTAAAGCACCAGCTTCCCGTGCTGGAACACCTCCATCTACAGGTAAATCTGCCCTCTCTGCCTGCGAAGAAACTCTCACTGCCCCCCCCTCCTTCACACGTTAAGAGAAGCAAGAAGCCTCTATCGTTCTCAGCCGTCCTGGAGGAAGAAATCTTCATGGCACCCAGGTTTAGCAGCACTCGAGAGTCTGAGGGGGCAGCAGCCAAGCTGCCACACTGCCTGCGAGTCCCCCCTCTGCGTGCGACAAGCCCCCGTCACTCACACGGCATGGACAGGCTGTGGCCACATGCTCAGCCTTCCTGTTGAGATCAGTCTCCCTGGCACCACCAAAGGCAGCGTTCATCCTCAGGTCACCCCCTTTATCTCAGGACAGCTGGCGGTCAGGGAGGCATCACACCTCTGCAGCTCTTCCGATCACCGTGCCAGCTCTTCTCCAGCCAAACTGCCTGATCATCGGACAAAAGCTCATTTTCCCCAGAAGTTTGAACTTGCAGCAAAATAGGGCATAAGGAGGTACCAGGAGAACACGGCAGGCCAGAAATGCCACAGATAGTCCCTAAAACTGAGAGGCTAGGGCTGATTGTTTTTATATTTTAAGGTACTTAAAGAAAGAGCTGTATTTTTCACAACTACTGAGCTCAGCAGGAACTCTGCAGAACTGGATTCCTTATTATGGGGCTGCTTCAATCTAGTATTTAGCCTCAATTTAAGTTGTAATTTCTCCTCTTTTTTTTTTGTTTGTTTGGGTTTTTTTTTTGGTTTTTTTAAATTCAACAGCAAGTCATAAAACAGTGCACCATCAAAATGGTGGCACACCCTCTCCAATGGTGTCTTTCACCAAGTCTGAAGCTGGGCTGCTAGTGCAGATGTTCCTAAAGGGAAAGCAAGCCAGGATACCCAGGACTTTATCCTCTCATATTTGACTTGTCATCTCAGCTTGCTGAGCCAACACTTCCACCTAGTGGCCTGCTCCACACATGCCGGGATGATCGATGTCCTTGGGAGTAACAGGCGATCAGAGGAAAAACGATAATCTTACGGCATAATCAGATTCTTTCTCGCTGGCGAGAGGGGCTGGGTTGTGTCGAGCCACTTAGCTTTCCTCTCCGAAGCATAGGGCTGATTATCATGTAATGCTGTGCAGCTGCTACCAGTAGCATGCACATTATAAAAGTAATCAGTAGTAAATTACTTCTGAGACAATACTCTGTTGCATGTAAATGATTACTTTGGGTAGTCATTTGGAATAGATGAGTTTTGCAAAGTTTAAACAATCCTAGTGGGGGATTCTGCTCTCCTTAAGGGGACAAACTGCACTGCTGAACAGCCGGCACAGAGGAGTGCATGCACACAGGTCCATCCAAGTGCTGCTCCCGCTCTGCTCCTGGCTCACATGCTCTCTAGGATAAATTGCTTCAGCTATTTGCCTTGCTTTCTCTACCTGAACCATGCAGACAATATTCTATGGGGAGTTTGTGAGCTTTCTACCATGTTACTGGCTGATATAAATAATAATACCAGCACAGAATTATCTTTAGGATACTTTGTGCTGACACTCTGATGCATCACATGGATCTTGGCATTAAAGGACTTGTAGAGGATATGAAGGGAGAGGGCTGCCATCAGGTATCCTCTGTCTCAAAGTGTACATGAACAGGTCTGAGACCACAGCTGAGAGACAATCATTTTCTACCTTTAGAGCTTAGTTTTATTTTTATAACAGCACTGGAATATTATCTTAGAGACTGATGACAGACGACATTACGTGAAAAATGTCTAGAAATACCCACCTCCCAAATGCAGTTACATGTGTTTCCCAGACCCTCTCCTAACCAGCATCAATGTTCTTTTACATTGCCATATGGATTTCAACAGCAGTTGAATTCCCCATGTGACACCAATCCCCTAGACTGCCTCCTCTGCAGAGTCAGAAGCAAGAAAATTAAAGCCTCAAAAGAAAGTACACGCCAGACAAATACATCTTGTTCTGCACCACAGGTATGCAGAGAGGGAGCAGACGTGACAGTGGACACCCACAGCAGAGTCAAGGACAGCAGTGAGGCTCCTGAAGTGTCTATCCAATGCCTTATTTGTTAGGTTATTCTTTCTCCTTCAGACATTTCGCTGTGGGATAAAACCTTCAGGCAGCTGTAAGAAAAAGTTTTACTATTATTCTTTCTTTCAGCACAGAACAGCTCTGCTTAATACATTTTTAAAGACTATATTCATCTAGGAAGACTATTAATAATTAAGAAGAAAACAATATTATTATGGAAATTAAGGCACCTCTGGGTCTGTGAGAACATGGTATTTCTTGATGACTTACTGGCATCCCTTCTAGCTCCCGGACAAACAGCACGGAGAACAGGAGACATTTGTACCCCAGAGGGACCACTCTATTTAGTCCAGGTCAATGCACAGGGCTGATGCTCTGTAATTAAAGACAAGCTATCAAACGATTTTTCACAATTTTTCAGTCTTTCTTTGCTGTTTGTATTAAGGCAGCAAGAGAACCTTCCTCCCTCCTTGTCCTGTCGTCACAAGGTCACATTAAAGAGGTGCTGGCTGGGATGGACCAGCAGGAATCGCACCTGCTCTCCCACCATAGGGCTGCAAGAAATTCCAGGCCTCTGCAGACCTCAACATGCAGGACTGCATTGTCAACCATAGTTGTAGTAGTGAATATCTTGCTGGACTTAATGTTTTGAACACACCCTGCAAAAGTTAAATGGCCTCTACTTGACCTGAGAAATGGAGGAATGGCCCTTATCTGTGTGTTTTGCAAGAACCACTGGCGCAATTAGGGCTACACATAGTCCTGCATGCATATACTGCAGCATATGTGAATATTCCTCCAACAGGAGTTAATCTGATGCGCCCTACCCATCTGGAGATGTCTGTGCTGAAGGGATCACTGCCTATCAGGCAGACTTTGGCTGTTTTGGACACCAGTAGCTATGTAGCCTTGGCAACCTCCACGTTTCCCGGGGCCTTCCTGGAGAGTACTTAGAGCTGATTTCCCTTTCATTGAGAGCCAAAGAAGTCCCTGGACATGCTGGGAGTTGCTAGTGACAGAAGAAGGTCATTGCTGCTTTGATGCCCATAAGTGGAGGTTAAATATAGGGAATGGAGCAATGCCATAGGAAGAAATGGCTTAGTTCTCTGAAATTCTTAAAATCAGATAATTTTGTTTGGACTGAGCAGTGCTCATCTAATCTGGGAAGCAAAATGCCTGCTCCCTCTCCCAATGAAGAACCACTGATGAGCCAGTACCCCGCTGCCCACAGAGATTGTGGGTGCCAACAAACACTTCTTCTTCCCCTCTTTCTTTCACATCTTGTTTCCCTCTCCTTTAAAACAGTGGTGAAATAAGCACTATGTCTGCAGTATGTCTGTGGCAGAGTGGCCACCAGAAATGAAATTACTACTCATCAGCTGAGCTGCCATAACAGGTTGAACTCAGGTGTTCATTGCTCAGTCCAGAAAGGAAATAAAATTTCTTGTCCCAGGTGACCTCCATAAAGTCACTGAGCTACTCAGTGAGCTACAGACTAAGCTACAACTCACTTGCCTGTGCTCCCAGAGTTTGCACGGATAAATTATTTCAGCCTTTTCACCCATCTCTGCACCTACAGAAACTTTTCCTGAAGTATGCTCTACATGGAGAGATACAAATAAGTTCAGCAAGTCTTCGATTAAACTTTACAAGTGGTTCCTTCCTCTTTAAGCAATGCAAATAAGGACAGGTGAGTCAGGTATGCCAAGTTTTAAGACTTTCCTGCCTTCCAATGTCTTCATTAAATACCAGTGCTCTCTGCTCAGACTGGGAGTTAAGTTACAAAGTGACTCCAGTTTCAGCTCAGGCTTGTTTTCCTGTGAGCAAGTAAGAGTTAATGCTACAAAACCCCGTTCTCTGCAGTGCATTGTGTGCTAGGGGGGTGTTTTATGGTCAGTGAGTGGCTTCAGCACTACTCTCAGTGCTGCTTCATTTATTTGCCATCAGAAAGACAGAGAAACAAATTGTGTGTCAGTTCCTACCTATTCTTTAGGTTTCATCCTGGAGAGAGAAATCAATGACTCGATCTCTTCTTGAAGCATCTACATTAAAAAATGGGGAGTGAAGTCTGACATTGTGTGTGTGTGTGTGTGCACGCATGGTTCAGCATTGCCATTCATCTTCACTCTCCAAATCAACAATTATCTGGAGTCCCCCAGGAGAGAAATGTGCTCCTCTCATAAGCCTAGAGTAATGACTAGGAAGCAGTGGTGTGTAACAGGATCCCCAATGCTAAGCTTTCCCTGATAACCACATACACCAATAAAATAACCCTAAGCTGGTTCCAGTCCTTAACGTTTCCTTATTACTATTCCATGGGGCCTGTGTTGGGAAAAGAAACATCACTTCCCTGCAAACTAATATCCAAATGGAAGTCGTGCTTAGCATCCTACATGGGTCCTCTTAAATTTGAGTGAGTTCCCTGTGTCTCTTCCATCTCATTGACCTGACAGGATGATCAGTCCCTGCTACTGCACTGGCTGTGTCCCTTGTCAATAGCCCGTGAGGATATATTCTGCACTGATGTATCTCCTTCCTAATTTATTGATCTATACTTTTTTTTACCCTTCTTCCTTGCCTAACTCTGACCACTTTTGGAAGTAAAGACCAGTAACCCTTGAGATTTTTTTCTATGCATGCCAGATCCATTTTTTTTTCAGAAGGTCACAGAAAAAGTCGAAGGAGGTTAACATAAGAAATCCATGAGAACTTGGCAATAAAAATTTCTTTACTTTGGGATGAGATGGTACAGTGCTGAAAACATACCTAAAAAAGAATCAGCTCTTAAAACATAGTTTACATCCAGCCTAACCTGACCTGGGCAGTCCTTTTCCATACCTCCTTGTTCTGTATGTGCTGACTGATCTTTGTGCTCACATAAATGGAGAGAACAGGAGCTTGTGTATTTGCTCTATGATATTATTGATCATGAACTCTTCCCTGTACATAAGTCTGCTTGCCTCCTTACAGAAGTTATAGGTATTCATGCCAATTCTTAGTTATGTATTAAAAGATGTCTGTCTCTTACCCAGGGGACCTTGACATTGGTTAAAATTGCAGCCTACACACACAAGAACAGCTCCAGAGCATGAAAGACACAGCAATCATGTGGTCCAATAGGCTGTGGATTCTCGTGCCTACATGCATATGCATTTGTTCTAGCCAGATGCTGCCTGGGTATGATAACAGCAGCAGAAGCTCAAAGACAAGGGTTAAGAAGCAGGCAGAAGCAGAGAAGAGATTGTGGAGAAGGCAAGGGAAAAGAAGGGATAGAAGAAAGAAAAAAGAAGACAAAGAATATATTCATGTGTACCTCCTCTCATGTAGAGACCACAAAGCTCTCTGCCAAGAAACAGTCACCCCCATTTTGCCTGCCAGGAGACTCAGCATCCAAGGGGGTACCACTTCTTCAGGCCTACTCCCCAGGCAAGAGGCAGAGCTGCCAGACACACCATCACCTCCTGTGTCCCAGCAGCCCAGCCACCACAATGAGGAAATCCTCAGCTTCTGCCACCCACAGCTGGGATGCACTTCCCAGGAGCGTGGCTCCACCAGAGACCCCAGCTCTGGTCCCAAAAGCCCACAATGTGAAAAACAGGACCATAGTATGGCACAGAAGAAAGGCATCATGTAGCGGTGCTGGGAGGAAAGTGGGTCCTGTGCTCAAGAAATCCGGGCAAGTAGTCAAAGTCCAGCATTCCTGACTGTGTGTAACGGTACCAGGGAGGCTGGGGGACACCTTCTGAGTATGGCAAGTGGCAGGGAGTGAGAGAAGCCAGCCTTGTCCTGCCCTGTGCTGCTTTGGCTACAGCTCTCTGTACTATAAAGGGTAATTTTCCATAACTCCTGGAGCAGCAGGGAATTTCCACAGGACTGACAGAAATCTTGCGTTGAGCTAATATTTTAAAACGGTAAAAGATGACCCAGTGTTGGGGTTTGACACTGGCTAAGCACCAGGCACCCACGAAAAAACCATCTACTTATTTTCCTCTGCTATAGCTGAGCAGAGGAGGGGGAATTGAAACAAACACTTCATTTTCATGAGTTGAGATAAGGATTATTGAAAAAAAAACACTAAGGCAAAATAGGTTCAAAACTTAAACAGTATAAAGAAGATGTATTATTAACAGAATTAAAAGTAAAAAGGGTAATGAGAACCAAAGCAAATCTTCAGAACACCTTTCTTTCCCAGTCCCTCCCTCTTTCCACTGACCGTGCAAGGAAACAAAACATGGGGTTTTAGTCAGTACTTCACCTCTTAAAAATCTTTCTTCAGTATGCTTAAGGAAAAGCGTTTCTTCTGCTGTGCCGTGGGATCCTTCCCACGGGAGATAGTTCTCTGCAAACTTTTCTAGCATGGTTTTAACTTCCACAAGCAACAGTCCTGCTCAAACCTGCTGCAATGTGAATCCATCCCACGGGCCAAGCAGTCTTCCCACAACTGCCCAGTGTGGGTCATTTTAGTTCACGGGGTTTAGTCTTTCAAGGATGAGCTGTTCTAGTTTGGAAGCGAAGGCTCTCTTCGTCTATCTCTAAAAGCAAGGGTCATATCTCTCTGTTTGAGTTCCTCACTAGATTACAGCTCTTCAGTATCCACGCAATCCAGCATGAGTACTCTTCTTCACACACTGCGTGTGGATCTCTGCACACTCCCATGCACCTCATGAATTATATGGAAACAGTTTGTTGTATTATAGTCCTCATCAAGGCTTGCAGGAGAATCTCAGCTCCGGCGCTTGGAGCACCTCCTCCCTCTTCCTTTTTTTCACTGACCTCGGTGCCGCCAAGTTGGTTTTCCTCACATGTCCTCACTTTTCCTTTTTCTCTGACTTGGAAGAAAGTTGGTGTCTGTAAGTTGCAGTTGAGAGGTTGATCTCGTCTGGGCTCTGCATCAGGGAATTGCTCGCCATGTCTCTCGCTGCTGGCCACGTGGTCCCTGCCGGCATCGCACGGCTGGCCCCGGCCGCATGGTCCTCGCCGGCACCACACCGGTGGCTCCAGCCTCAGGAGGGCCCCGGGGGGGCTCCGGCCGCGTGGTTCTGGCCTCAGGAAGGCTCTGGCCATGCAGTCTCAGCTGCGGGAAGGTCCCAGCGGTCCCCACTGGGATGGGCCCTGGCAGCTGCTTCACCACCCCTCAGGAGAAGAAAGAGTGAGCTTTCTGTGGTTTTCCCTTTCTTAAATATGTCATCACAGAGGCGTTACCAACTTATCTAATTGGGCTAATCATCAGAGCCTTCAGCGATTGGCTCTGTGCCGGACATAGAAGTTTCGAGCAGCTTTTCTCCCGCCCCCACTAGAAACCAGGCTGTGTTAAACCAACACACCCAGGTAATTATAGGCCTGTCAAGCTGACATCGATCCCAGGTGAAATAATGGAGCAGCTAATAGGGGAAATATAATTCATGCCCATCAGCAGGGGTTTATGGAAAACAGACCCTGTCAGATGAACTTAATATCTTTCTTTGCCGTGATTACAAGTTTACTTGATGAAGTCAATAGTGTTGATGAAAAAAAAATTAAGATTTTCCAAAGCGTTCAACTTGGTACCACACACTATCTGGATTTAAATCCTAGAACAATACGAAGCCAACAGAGTATGTAGTAAATTAATTGAAGTGACAGATGACTCTGAAAATATGATGGAAACCAGAAAGCGGTCATCATGGCAGTTGTCATATGGTTTGGGTCCCACAAGGTGAGGTGAGTGGCATGATGGTATTTTACTTTCATACCTGTGATCTACTAAAATCTGTAACTAAAATCTCTCTTACTAAGATTGGAAGGCTACAAAACTGTGAGGAGACATCACTGATACAAACAACTTTGTAATTTCTTGGTGATCTTGGAGGAACAAGTATGGTAGAACTATATGTGTTTCAGTTCAGTCCTGTGTGAAGTAAGCATATCTAAGAACAGAAAATGTAGGTGATACCTACAGGACAGGGAACAGACAGGAATGCCATCAAAAATGTGTTGTGAACCCCAATTAGTCATGCACAAATATCCGGTGTAATATCCTCAACAAAAGGTCTAGTAAAGCACCTGATGGGGGACACCTCTGAGGCTGGTAAGGAGATAATTTCTCCTTTTCTTTGAAACTGTTGCAACCACACCAGGAACCCAGACTGCTCAGTTCAAGAAACAATTTGGTGAGGTGGAGATGCTCCAGAGAAGATCCAGGAAAATATTCCTGGGATTTGCAAACCTGCATTTCTAGGCATGACTCCAAGAGCCAAACTGCTCAGTTCACCAGGGCAATGGCTGTGGAGGTGATCTGACCACATCTTTTGGCATCCAACAGAGAGAAAAGCACCTATAGCGAAAGTACCATTGATTTTGGTGGGGTAACTACTTGCTGGGTGATACCTGCTCTGGAGCTGGTCCTTGATTAATAACTCTACTCCCAGTATTTATCTCCTGTACCTGTAAGTAAGGAACACTGCTTGTCTGCTTGTCAGGACATTGCAACATCAACCGAGATAACAGCTGAAAAGCACTGCCTCAGTGCTAGCTCACTATATAGCTCCATACATTTTATTATTGAGTCTGCTCAGCACTGAGCAGACTGCAAAGTCTCTCTTTTGCCCCAAATGGCTTCCTTTGCCTCAGAGGCACCAGGAAAGGCTCAAAATAGCCAGAGAGGTTCTCACAAAACCTTCCTGCTGGGAATGCCAATGTGCACCATGCACTGCGTAAGTGCACACCCTGTACTGTGGTTTAAGCCATGATACCAAGTTGAGCTAGTAGAGATGGCTGTGCACTATTAATTGATTGCTAACAGTAGTAAATGGCTCCATAGTGTGGACTTGTAGTTTTATAAATAAAGTCCCTGGCATTGGTACTGACGGTAGGCAGCATGTGGAAATGTTCTGGAGAGCGGTGAGCTCCCAGCCCCTGTGGAATGCAAGCTGGCACCTTGCATCTTGGCCAAGCAAGTATTTATTTTGTATTTCAACTAGAAAAAAACTCATCAGATCCTTTGGGGAAAAAAAAGAAATTAAAAATAAGGCTGACCTCTAAGCCCACTCTGGGGGCTAAATTTCCTTATTAGCTTAACATTTCCCAGGTCCAGAAATAGAAAGAGTGGCTGACTAATAGACTTAAGATCTCAGAGGTGATGATGCTACTGACGGAAGAATATGCATTAGCTGGAATCAGCACAGCCAGAAAAAAAGGAGAAATCCACTTAGAGCTGCTTCTCCTGTAAGATAAGCCCCAGGTTCACAGAGTGAGATGCCTCCTCCCTGCTGCAGCAGTGAATTAAGTTTGTCATTTGTTATTGTGTCTTGCCAGTGCGCAAAATAGCAGCCCTGGGCTGTAATCTCCACTCATCTGAGTCTGCACAGTAATTGCTGGCAGCCATGGAAACCAAACTTCCCACAGTCATTTACAAACTTGACCCTCCTTGCTTCCTTATTGCTGTATTCAGCCAAGCCCTTGATGGGGGTAAGCGAAGAGAGAGGAAATCGTAAACTGCGAGAAAATCCAAACGTTTGGCGGCGGAGCACAGAGAGCTGGCCAAGAGCCCATCGTGCGAGTAGGAGTCTTTCCAATGTCACTGCTGGCTTTGCAGCAGGCTCCTGGTGAAGAAGGTGGAGCAGTGCCATCTGCTGTGATAAGCTCCAGTTAATGACTAACGAGCCTTTATCTGCATCGCGTGGGATGTGAGGATGTCTCCTCGCCTCCAAATCCCACCACCAGCTTCCCAGGGAGCCTTGGCCATGCCACATGACTTGCCTTCTGCCTGAGACATCCCAGCTGTAAACGGGGGATAGCCCATTTCACAGGATTGTGACAAAAGTGAAATGATGAAGGCCTCTCAGTAGATCAAAGATTTGGACCACAGAAGGCCAAAGAACTCATGCTGCTATTTTCCTCAGGAGTACAACAAAGATTCTAAAAATGTTTCCAGCCCAGCTGAAGATAGAGGACCTTGCCTGGTTGACATCCTGCCAGAAAACTCAATCAACAACCAAATACTCACCACATGCACAGTCTTCGGGTAGCTGAAGCTAGGTGAGACCTCTGGCATCAGCATTAATTACAAAACTTTGTGGCCATCCGAAAACCTGATCATCTTATGATTGCTGTGAAATATCTATTGCAGCAACAAAAAACAAAGAAAACATTGATTGGAGTTTTGAAAGTGGCTAGATTTTATCTAGTTTAATTATTCAAGGATCCTCAACTGTCACACTTCGAGAACAGCAATGACTAAATACTGACAGGAGTTTCAACACTACTGAAAAACACATCATTGACCTTTTAGACCATCAGATTACACCACCTGACAAAGAGCTACATCTCATTCCTACAATCCACTTGTAAGGGATTTCTTTTCTTTCCCCAGTACTTTTTCTATGTCAATATTATTTGATCTAAAGCCCAGTCCAAAAGGATGACATTTTCTTCTTAACATGCCACACCAGGTTATGATATCCTGTCAAAACGTGTTAAGCCAGGCTCAGTTATTTTAAAAAGTGACACATCTATAAAAGCTCCGGCATTCAAAGATGGTCTTTTCTGGCATGGTGAATTTCCTTTGGGAAGAGATAAGCTAATTAAGATATGCTAAGCTTGGTCAATTTTTTTTTTCTAAAAGACAGACATCTATAATCATTTGGACCTCATTTAAAAGGAAAAGAATATGCTTTGGTGTCATTATTTACCCAAGAGCTGTGTGCTAACCATGAAGTTTGGCTTTAGAGGTTAGATTTTCTCATGTTCAGATTTGTTTTGAGCCAAGGTTTTCAGATTGAGCCGGATGCAAATTGTTACACCTCTGAGAAGGATTTAGTCTCTTCTTCCTCTTTAAGTACTGATGCAACTTGCTTCTCCTGGTCATAGGGAAGAACAGCAGCTGCACAACACTCTCTTTTCTTTTCTCAAACCCTTGTAGCCATTTCATCTATATCTTCCTACAACGTCCTTGTTTAAATTTCCCATCCCTCTCCTCAAAGGCCTATTTGAAGCTTGTAGGAGATTTGCACCTCTGTGCTGTACAACACCGACTGGAAATGTTGCAGGAGAGTAGTTCAAGCAGCAGAATTTTCTGTGCCCAGTTGCATCCACTCAAATTTGTCCTATTAAAACCACTTGAATATCAACTTTGACCATCTATGTTTTCCTCTGTAGCTTGCTAGCAGCTGGTTACTAAACTTAGTCATGAAAAATGGTGCACAGAGGCATCTGGAAAAAATATGTGTTCACGATAATCAATAAGTGCACTATAATGTATTGGCATGAAAAGTTGGGTTTAAGCATGGAGAGAAATCTATTTTATATTTTCAGCATCCAGGGCATTTGCCTTAACATGTTGAGCGTATCTTTGGCATGATTTGTTTTAAAAAGAGACGAAGATCTAATTAGGCAAGTCCACTACCCCAAATTCTCTGAGTAGTTTAGAGTCTGCACGTAAGTTAACCTGCTCTGAAGCTGCACACATTCAAGTCAAACACACACACCAGAAGTGCTTTCATAGCTAGAAGTCTTCAGGGAGGTGAATGGCACCGAATGTGAGCAAGCTCGTCAGGTCAAGAAATGTACTAACACCCTTCTCACAGGTTCCAGGCCCACCCAAACCCTCTCTGCCCAGGGTGAGGTCCTGTCTGCCCCTGGAATCAGCTCTGCTTCACATGATCACCAACTCCTTATCTGCGGCACTGCCCGCAGCCTGGGTAGGGATCACCACCTGGGATTTGCCCTAACAAATTTACCAGGGCTTCAGGTGCAACATTGAACAAAACAGAATAAAACTACAGCTTTCTCAGCACCCACTTTATTCAGTTGCTGTGATTTCTGTGTATTGACTTGACCTAAATTATTTAACAAGTGATGTTTATTAGAAGGAGCAGCACATACGCTTGCCCTGTTCTTATTCTTCTCCAGGCATCTGTCTATGGCAGCAGTTTGGGGGAAAGGGGAGGGAGGAAGGGAAAGAAAGCTGCTGCTTTTTGTTTGGGGTTGGTTTTTTTCAGGCTGACAAATTCTCTGGTGACTACAAAAGATGTTTTATGGGTGAGGTGGAAAAAGACCCACTGCAATGTCCCATTTGCTGCAGGGTATGAAACCTAGGCAGACAGGATTGACCCACTCTCCTTTCCTTCCCAGCCAAGCCCATGAAGGTGCTGTTCTTCTGTTGGCTTTGCCAGTTCACCCCGTTGTGGGGAGCTACAGCTGCACTGGTGCTCTGTGGCACAGAGGCTGGATGCAGTGGGAGGGGGCTGCTCTGACCAAAAGGCAGCAATATCCTCTTCAGACAAGAGGAGAGGAGCTGGAGGTCAACACCGGTGTCATAGGGTCTCAGACCTGATGATCTGGAAGAACACTGTAAGCCCCACAACATCAGGCACAGACCCTCACAACCACATGCAGCAAGTAAGAGATACAAAGTCCTGAAATTTTCTCCCAAAACTCTTCTAGTGATACTTCCACACATCCCAAACCACCAATCTCTTCCCCCAGATTCTAGCTATGGCAGGATCCTCGTACACTGGGATAGCATAGCATTTGTTAGCTTTACTCTCCTTGGAGGATTAGATACTTTACAGCCAGTCTTTACGCTGTCAGTTGCTCTACCCAAGAGCAGTGCCTGGGATTTGACTTTTAAAAGCTGTTTCTGGGGGTGCATAGCACTCTGGTGGCAATGCCTCCGTGAGGTTTTGCATGTGTGCTGTTTCTGAAGTCCATCTGTTCTCCTCAGAGGAGCTGAGCTCCACTGCTGTTCACCCCAAAGGATCAAGAGAAATGAAGGAAGATGCGACAACTCGTCTGGACCCATTCTTCAGCAGAAGGTAGGAAAGATGCAATTGGGAAACTGCTAGTTGTGCTTCCTGCAAAATCTAAGTGCACATGGCAAAATGGGCAGGCAGAGCATGGATTTTTACGTCCTGTAGGACAAACAGGATTAACAGCCCTGGTGCTAGCCAAATGCAGAATTATAAAAAACAGGGATGGAAGGGCTCAAACAACATCTTGTCCACCCCATTTCCACAAGGCACCATCTGCTGTTTGCCTAGTCAACTCTTAAAAGCCTCCCACGATGGGATGGAGATGTCACTGCCTTCTTAGGCAACTTTCTCCACTGCTTTTTCTGTTGCTCTCAGGAAGTTTTGTTCTCATGCCAAACCTAAATCTCTCTTTCTACAATGTAAGGTCCCTTACCCTCACCAAAGCAGGCAGGAAAAAGAAAAAATATTCTGTTCTCCTTACTGTGGCTTTTTGTGTTTTTAGAAACCATTGTCATCTCTGTCTTCAGTCATCTCTTCTCTCAGTTAAGCCTCGTTCTTTCCCTCTTTTCCCCCCCATCATGTTTTCCACCATCTATGCTCTCTATCTGTATGTCACCAACTGGCTCAGAACTCTGTTGAAGTGTGGTGATAGCATGTCCAAAAGAGGACCCAGCAGTCTTCCAACTGGTGGTGTTCCTCCTTGAACCATAATCTATCTTTCAGGGTCACTTTTTCCATAAGGCATTTCAAATCCTGCCCTCCAGATGTGTATAGAGCCCTCTCCAGCTCACCCTCAGCGGCAGATTTAATAATTCCCTAGCCCATCCACCAAACTGTTTTAATGAAAACATGGTATTATAGGAGACCCAGAGCAGCCGCTCAATAAATCTTTACACTCTGACAGCAAATCATTGAAAACTTATCTCTAGATCTGTTTATCCTTTTTCCATTGGACTATTCTCTAGTGTGTGTAGCTTCATGTCTATAGCAGACTGACATCCTTCTGTTGCCCAGTTTGTACAGTCAAAGCACCAGCAGCATAGTAGCATGAGTTACTCCTTCCAAGGGGGTCACACTAGGTGCAGCCTCCAAAGAGGTGGATTATTCCCTTGTGGGAGCTCCCAGCACAGCAACATGACTGCAGATGGTTGAGCTCCACTTCTGGTAACTGCAGTAAATGAAAGACCAGGCTCCACAGTGTGTTTAGGAAGGGAAAGCTTTCTGGAGCCATTAAGCCACTAACGTCCCTGTACTCAGACCTGAAAGAAAGGTGCTGAATTGATGGATGTACTTGTCATATTTATGGTTTGTAGCAGAGTGATGAATGTGCTTTGTGGTTTATAATGCGATGCTCATTTAACTCTCCTTTTTAAGATCTGGCTGATTTATAGAAGCCAGCATTACTATTGCATTTTAGTGGGGTGATAGGGATAATATTATAGCACAGAGGTTTGTCAATTAGTCTCGTATGATAAAGCCAGGCTCCAAATGGCAGCCTCTGATTGGGAAGATTTAACCCTGGTGAAAATGGATTCATTTTAAAGACATCTCTGGTGCTGGAGTGACCCACTGATTTATGTCCTTACCCAGTATTTTGTGGAAGTCCTAATTTATGGGGCTACAGCTCCAGCTGCCTCAGTGAGTCAACTCACAGAGGTGTGTTCCAGCACACAGCACATCTCTGGCTGCAGCTGACCAGCACAGCAGATGTCAGGTACCACCGCCCAGCTGTGACAGGACACCCCAGAGCCATCCCTTCCCTGCTTTCCCCATGACGGCTGATGGTTTGGTGTGCATTTGTTTTTATCACTCATGAAGAAGCACTTGATTTTTCTGGAGTCAGGGGTTCAGCATGCACCAGAAAGGGTGAGTGCAAGATCTCTAATCATATGAGTCAGTGCAGGCATATAGTACTGCTGAGAGCTTTGATTTTTCAGACTTAACACACATCAATGTCCATTTTTCAACCTCTGCTCTGCCATGGAATCTCTGCTGACTTTTTTAGCAAATCTCTTCCTCCATCTGCCTCATCTTTCCCCCCCTCTTTAAAGCTAATGGAAGTACTTAGCTCACATATGTAATTAGCACTCGAGCAGCACTCTAAAACCACCAGACACATATGTGCTTTACGCTTTTTCACCCCAGGAGAGCAAATGCCTATATGTAACACAAAATCACATCACACTATTTCTGGTAGGATCTTCCATATTCATTTAGCTCAAAATGCTTTGCAAGGCTACTGGAAATGCAGTTAGTTATCAAGCTAAATATAGCAAAACATCTGAGGTGGAGGCAAGAAATTTAGAAAAGTGAAAATGTGTGCAGGCAGAGAAGCCAAGATCATCCATTTGAATCAGTTGATACACCTAGTTCTTTTTTGTTTGCTGTCTTGGACCCTCTGAATTTTGTTTACTCCTGCAGAATTTTACAACAGCTGCCCCTTGGGAGTCCACTGTACACTGAATTTTGTCCCTAGGACAGAGACATTTTAAGCAGGCAGATAGTGTGAGAAACAAAGGTTGGGTGCACATGTGCCTGGTGCTGGACAGGTGCATGGATGTCAGAATAAGAAGTGAGGACAGCTTCATTTTGGGAGGGGAGGAGCAGACCTAGCCAGAGATGCTGTCAGGGATGGGGTGGAGAGGTGCCTGCTGACAGTGTTCCAGGGGCAGAGCTGGTACAGGGCTGGTGACATAAAGATGTGGTTGGGTTTGGGGAGTAACCTCATCTGTTGGCTCAAACAAAACCAAACCCTCATGACCTAGGATGCTTTTGAAGGCTGCTGAGAGCACCTTAGCTGCAGCACCTCCTGAGATAGCCCTGGAAAAATGCCTCCCTATCAATGGAAAATGGTCACAGTAAACCATCTGTTAGCAGTGATGTGGCAGTCAGTCTCTGTCACCAGAAAGGCCACAGACAGCCTATATATTGCTCTGAAGTGGGTCTCCTGCTGGTTAGTTCTCACTGCTATTTTTAGGCTGAGGCACTTTATGGCTTCAACTTTCCCCCTCTTTTTTTTTTCACCATCAAATGGCTGTGAACTCTCTCACAGTTGACAGAAATTTGTATCCTTCAGCAGTAATAGATCCATCAAGACTAGGCTGAGGTAACTGAATGCAGAAATGAATATTTGAGATGCTGTTCATTTTAACAAACTACACTGCATGAGTGGAATAGATATTGAATTTAACATATACTGGCATGAAATAATTCCAACTAAGTGGTGTCTGGAGTCAGTTTTCAACCTAATTTCCCCTTTTTAGATTTTTTTTTTTGCATAAATAGATTTTATAAAGATCAGCAAATTAATTTTTTTTGGCACGTAGCAGGTTTTCCTTATGATGGAGAGGACAAGTACGGTTAAGCATCCACCTGTGCACTTAAGGGACTGAGATTGATTGTTGGCCCTAACAAGCTGAAACTCATCTGAATGCATCTCATCAGAGAAAAAAATTGAATTTTTCAGAGGTCCAGCAGACTTTTGGAAAGCTAAGGCTTGTGTCAAGGTTAATTAGGAGATAACTTTGGAATGGCACCAAGGTAGCTGGCCCAACATGGAAGACAGAGCCATCAGGCTGGCCCTCACCCAGCCCTGTGAGACTCTGTGAGACTGGATGCAGCCATGTAGCCAGAGAGGCTCCTTCCCAAGCCCTGGGGTGAGCTGGTGGGAGGGATGGCTTTGCTAAGATGAAAGGCAGCTCTCCACAAGGAACCCCTCTACACTTCTGCGTTTGTCCCCACTGCATCCTTCAAAATGGGGCTCAGGCTGGAAAGTAGGAGTTCCATACAGACATGGTTTCTTTCTCCAGACAATTGTCATTATTGTTATTATTGCCATAAATTGTACAGGTACAAAGACAAGAGGAATATCATCATTATCCAGTCTGCCTGAGATGGGCAGTGGGAACAGAGGTGGTGTTCATCCTCATCACCAACCTTCAGGGAAGAGGCCTGTGCACAGATGGACCGGTTTGGTGGATGTTTCCTATTAAAACAAACAGGAGGAGGACAATATAATATATCGCAGTCATTAAAAAGAGTAAAATGTTGATTTCCCCAAAGGCTTTACTACAGGACTTCAGCTCAAAGTAGCTGGCACCTTACGCCACATGACCATCATCTATCATCTGTCATTTCACCCCCTTGCTGGAGCCAACCCGTCTGAGCAAACTCCTCGTTCTGGCTGCTGCTTTCCCAGTGAAGTCTGAGCCAGCCTTTTGCTCCATGACAACACGCTGAATCCAGCCCAGCCTCTCAGCAGACAGAGCTCTTACCATCTGATGGGTGGTTTGTCTCAGCTCAGTTCCGTGCTGGGGGAAAACAAGCACATATCACCACTGGGCTCCCTAGCTTTTGGCAGAACACCAAAGATGGCACAGCATGTGGAGCACCTTCTCATCCCCTGCAGAGGTAGCTCTAGGTCCAGACCACTGCAGGGATGCATCGCGCCATTCATCTCTGTGCAGGGGGCCAAGCACACTCTGGCTCTGCCCACTAGCAGATGCCTCAAACTGACTCTTTCTATGAAGAATATGCCACATTAGGCTTAATCCACCGGTCATGGGACTTATAGCACACCTAACCTTTCAGTCAAGGCATAGCCTTGACAGGTCAGAGCAGGCTCAAGCGAAAAAAGGACTCTGCACTGCTCCAAATTCCTGCAGCTCCAAGCCAACCGCATGTCTGTGGTGAGCAGCAGAGACCAGGCTGTAGGCGTGTTAGCAAATAACTGCTGTACAGACTGTTTATTGTCCACTTGATGCCAGTCCTTGTCAGCATCAACATCCCAATTTCTCTTGCTACAAACGAAGGTTAAGTGAGTCCAATTACTCTAGTAAGGTAATATCAATAATGCTACTAATTACAGCAATTGCCTTATGGATCATTAGTTAGTAATTATGACTTTGTCAAGTGCTTTGGCAATTTTATGCAAGAATCACTCACAATGTGTCATGGAAAAGAAATATCTTCTTGGCATTGTTAGGCCCCTCTCTGTATAAATGATCCTAAAAGTTTGTGTGAAATCTGCAAGAAGCTTCTTAAGAAAAGAGATGTATGTCTAGTATTCGCAGACCCACAACACACAATAGGAAGAGGGTAATGGCAAGAGAGGGGTGGAGGGTTCCTACCTTATGCAAATAAAAATTTGTTATTTTGAGTCCTGAAGAATTTAAGAAAACAGGATCCCGCGCAAATAAAATGGACTCAGTTTGTGTGAGGTATTGAAATGTTTTTCTAATAAGAGGCATTACTATCCTCACAGCCTCCCTGGAGAGTCTTGACATGTCTTATTTTATTTGAATAAATAATTAATTTAGTTTAATTAAGACAATCCAACAGCCTGGAGACAGGTTTTACTAATTCAAAATGCATGGGAGGGTCTAAGTATGTAGATGGTATCCACGGAAACTGATTTTTTTCTTTCAGTTGAGTTGGAGGTGGTTGAAAGCTCTCTCTGTCCTGTAAAATCTCCTTTGCCTGTAGCTCTGCTGTCAGAGCAGTGGTGAGCAGAGCCAGGGTGTTCCAGAAGACATGCACTGGGAACCCTTCTGTGACCCCTTCTTTGGCCACAAACAAGTGAGCTCTTAGTGCCTGCATCACACTGAGGATTTTTGCTCATTCAACAGCTTTTCCAGGGATTTTCCCAAGACCCTCTCTACATGATCATATTCCACATTTTCAACCCTTTGCTTAAGTGAATATGGAAATCATTGAAAAACAACTTTAATTAAAAATAAAAGGGAAATTGAATTTAAAGTCAGAGAAGAGATCATTAAAGTCCACTAATCTCACTCATGCACATGACAGACCATAAATTTCACCCTACACTTCTTACACCAATATGCAATAGAATTAAAATGCCTGTTCTGGAAAAGGTCCTTGTCTGGAAGACAATAAGCTTCCTCAACTCATCATCTCATTGACAAATTCAAAGGCTCTTTAGCATTTTGAAGGATCTTATGAAAGTCTGGAAACCTTATGAAGCTAAGGCAGACAGCTGGAAGTGAGATTCATTCACACACAATCCTAGGCTGCTAGAATATCCCTGGAACATGAAGGCATCTTGTCTTGGCACTCTGTTGGCCATAAAGGTGCAATACAAGCAATCACATATTTGGACTGCTTCTGTCAGGGTTAGAGCAAACCAATGCAGTAGGTGGGAAAACCAGCTCCTCAGACATGTTGAATATACCACAGTGAAAACTGAGAAGACAAGGACTTGACCTCATTTCTCACTGCATAACCCTTCAGAATTAGGAAGATGGCTCGGGCAAGGCTGAAATCAATATTCAGTCCATAATCACGTGAAATGTTTAACAGGGAAAACAGATGCTTAATAAGATCTTAAATTACTCATTAGAGGAAACTTTAAGCAAGAGACAATATACACAAGCACATTAAACAGGACAGCATCACGCTTTTTTCTATTCCCTTTTTAATGTACAAGCAGGCAACTGAAGTGAAAAAATCCCTTAAACTATTGTAATAATGCAGCTCCTGTCCACATCATTGGGATACCAGATGGAAAAAGACAGGTAATTCACCACCATTTTCATTTGGCAAGATGAGAAGATCAGATGAATTGTGATGGTGTGCAGCTTTGGGTCGCAAGAGTAAAATCTGCACTCTTTGTTCTCCACGGTCGGCATTGATTTACCCTCACTTGAACTGAGAGGTTATTTAAGCAGTAATTTCAGCTTCCTGCAACACAGAAGCAATAAATGGATTCTCTCATGCACTTGAGACATTTTTACTAAGCACATTCATGGGGAGACAACTGTTGATTATCCTTCAAAGACAACTGAAATAATAATTATGATAACAATATGTCACAGGAAAAGCACGGCTTCAAGCACACCTGCCACTTGTTTCTCCCTGACATGCTCATAAATCTCCACCTTTCTCATCTTTTTTCTTAGGGCTCCAGGAAGAGAGGTGGCAGGGTGGGGAGAAGGGAGTGAGATGCAAGCAGCAAGGCTGTTTGTGGCATTCCTGGTGACTGAGGTAACTTGTCATTCATTAGTGTGTGTTGAGCAGCTTCATGGCAATGGGAAGCGATGTTGTACAAAAGCATTGGGAGTTCATTTGTTTTTCCTCCTGGGAACAGTTGGCCTGTCCTGAAGACCCTGCATTGCTTGGTTGTGCCTTAAGTGAACCAAGAAGCCCATTCCAGACTTGATATCACTGCTTTCCCCTGCCTACAAGGGCACAGAAGAGACCATAGCCTAGTTCTGTGTGTCAATGTGCCCGAGTCCATGACAGGTGGCTGGAGACCACTGTTATCCCACCTTTTGCTTTGTGGTTTGTGCAACCTGATTTCTGCCAATCCCATTAGCCAGGGTACAAGAAGGCTCATCCACCTGGTCCATGAGAGTGTACCAAGGAGACATCAGCACCAACAATTCCCATCCAAGCAGTAGGGGCATGGTTTAGTGGTGGGCTTGGTAGTGTTAGGTCAATAGTTGGACTCAGTGATCTTAAGGATCTTTTCCAACCTAAATGTGTCTGAGGCATAAGGAGCAGCCCTTATGCAGGCAGGTACAGACCCCTGCTAACTGGGCTGCACCATTTCCACGACCTTACCCCTTGGAGATGTGCTACATGGATATAGGGAGCTCAATTAAATGCGACATCTGAGAGAAGAAAACAGACTCTCTTCACTGCTGCTCCCTGTATGCACACCCCGTTACCACAGTCAGGCACAAAACAAGTGTCTGAGCACTGCACAAGTGTAGGATCCCCTTCCACCTACTCCCTCTAGTCCAAAAATGATGCCTTTTCCCAGGAAAGTCAAAATGTGCTTCATGTAGCTGATATAGGGTTGTGAAAATTCACAAAGCTGCCACTTCATCCCCAACATTGGGAGTATGCACCACACAGCTAAAAGAGGAGGTGCAGCTGACTGATTCCTGCTTCCTTGGTGCCTCCATTCCTGAGCAAAACATCCCTTGCTCATACTGTGCTAGAATTAGTTCCCTGGCTGAATAAAATACTACAGGCTGCAGAGCTGTAATTTTGGCACTGCTCACCAGCACTAAAAACAATTTTGAAAAAGAGAAAACAAAAAGGAAGAACATATCTGTCAGTTCTTGGCACTAATCAGTGAAAATGATTTCACTTCAGTGGCACCAAATGAACGTAAAGATAATTGAAATGCAATGGCCAGCAGGCTGACCACCTATAACAGTATAGTCTCTGTGCCAATTTAAGAATTATTTGGGTTTTTCTCAGGGGATTTTCATATGTACAATTACATTTGCATATAGGACCCCTGTAATATGTCAAGCAAACATCCCTAAAGATCGCTGTCCTCTCTTTTTAAACAAAACAGATTCAATCCAGGGAACAGATGCTGCCCTCTCAGGGAGCCTCATCCTGTCCATCAGAGATGCAACTACTCTAGATTGTACCCGCACTGGTACAGGCACTAGAGTAATCCAAACAAAGACATTTATCCCCATGTCTGTACCTCTGACCTTCAATCAGGAGCCACCAGCCTCCGGTTCTTGAGTCAAGACTCAGAAACAATTCAAGTGCAGCTCACAGGTAGGATCTGTCCCACATCAGAGGCATGCCAGTGCAGGAGCTGCAGGTAATCCAAATCCCCAGTTGTGATGGGAAATGGATTAAACCACCATAGTCCCAGCCTCACGTCTGAGGCAGATCAGTCCCTGTGGCACAGTAGTGGAGAGAAGGCTCTCAGCTGGGTGCAAGAAGCAGGACACAGTGATTATGTGGAAGATTATTATTAGATTGCTAATACAGTATCTAAATATTCCCAATGCAGTATCTAAACAACAGCTTTATCATCTATCACAATGGATTACAGTATAATCAGGTCATGGTCTCTCCTGTTGAGTCACAAGCTTCAGCAAGATCCCCCCCCGCTGTCTAAATTTCTCAGAGAAGTCTAGGTGAAGCTAGGTCCACTCAGTGTCTGATTTGGTCAACAGTTTAAAGGGTTATAAGCAGATTTGACTAGAAATATACATGTTTACAGGCTTTGGCCCTGCAGAATTACCAATTACAAAACAACAAAGCACCCATCTAGCTATTTTAGGATTTTATCTCTGTATTTGATCAAGTATTAGTGCTTTTTAATCATCAGTCCAAAAGTGAGTGTTCCCTGCCTCTGGACTGGATGGATCCTGCGGGCTGCAACTTTGGGAGACCAGTTTGCCCAGTTGTCCCAGTCTCCAGCAGTATTTTATGCCCTTCTGTAAGCCAGTGTGCACTAAAGTCAGATGAAAACATCTCAGCTTACCCGCCACTGGAATGCATTAATTATGCAAGCAACCAGGCAGTTCCTCCTGCAATACCCACCTGGTGCTCTTATCTTAGGACAGAACACATTGCCCATCAGAGAAAGGTATGTGTGAGGTGGAGAACAAATTCAAAGACCCAGCTAGCTTTTCTTGCAGTCACAGTCCCCTCTCACCATGGAGAAACAGGATTTCTGGTCAGGCTTTGTCAATCCTTGCCCACAAATCTCTCCCAACAATTCTCCCAGGCTTGGCTCCAGGAAGCACGTGCTGTCTGCCAACCCTTGGCTGTAGAAAGTTGTTGACATGATTTTGTAGGATCAGGAAAGCTGGACAGATCTATACCATAGGTAGTATCAAGTGGTCTGAAGTATTCCTAAAGAACAAAGTCCCTTGGAGGGAAGGAACTGCCCAAGCAGCAGTCCTGCCTAGCCCTTGGCCACAGTGTCCAGTCTGTTCCTACATGAGATGCAAGTGTTTCTTCCCATGACTAAAGAGGTAACAAAGCACCAACCCCAAACACAGAGGCTTATGGATCACAGAGGATTTGCTGTGACTGTGTCCGTGTAGCTCAGCCTGTGATGAGGAGCAGTGCCGACGTCACCGAGGTCACTGGCTCCTCTCCTCCACACACAAAGATGTGGCCTTTGGGGGTATGAACCAGCACAGCTCACCGGTTCACACCAAGCCAGCCTGGGCCAAGTCATCTCTCCTCAGAACACAGCTGGGTGGAGCACAAATGCTGTGTGTAAAATGAGGAAGCAAGGACCCAAGGGCTGACAAGATTGACTACCAACACCAATGGCCTCATTTCATAAAACCTTGGTCACCTCCAGTCTCCTCTGAATCCAAGTCAATTTTGGTTTTCATTCTTAATTCCTCATACCCAACCTACCTTTCAGTGAGTCTGCTTTTGAGATTTCTTGCTTTGCAGACTGAGAAAACTGGTTTGTTAAAACATTTAGATGAGTAGGGCTAAGAGCATCTCCTCTATCTGTAATTCAGGCACAGAACAGAGGGTGCAACCACAGGGCACAGCAGAGCACACTGATTATTCTGTCAGGAGCAACTTAAGATGGCAAATTTTAAGCTCTTACTTCTGATCATAAAAAGCCTGCAAACACATCAAGACTTTTGCACCTGCACTCATTATTCAGAATTATTTGATGAGCGTTATGTGCAAACACGTTGAACTGCACGCGGATCATCTACAAATCATTTGATATGACCTTCATTCAAGAGTTCAACATCCACATACTGCCAAGGGACCTGTCAACCACACCGTTCTTTTCAGCCTTGATATCTTACGGCTGAAAAAGGGGAACCATTCCTTGGAAAAAGGAACAGAGAAGAAGACCCACAGGACATTTTGCTTTTCTGTGAGATAAAATACACATTCAGACAGTGAAGGCAGGGTTCAAATTTAGAAATATTTTCATCCATTCCTGTCTAAAGGATCAAGAAAGGCATAAACCTGATCAATGGACTGTTTGGAAAACTTCACCTCACATTTTCTCTTCATGGTCTCAAAAAGTAATCGCATTTGCATACATGAGGGTGATCCTCTTTGCAGTGGAATATCTTTCTCCCTGACTTTCACATCTGATAATTGCTTTAGCACTGTGAGCCTGGCTAGAGCTATTAAATAGCCCGTAGTGTCATGCAGTCTTCTTTGTAACACAGGTCCCACAGATGCACCCATTCTCCTCCTCTCTATTTGCCTGTTTAAATTTTGCTCTCTTTCTCCTGCAGCCAAAAAGGGAGGAAAGAGGAAAGAACCAGTGACAGACACCACTGATATTGCTTGATAAAAGGAGCTCCTACACCACAGTGATGGGTGAGAGGAACCCAGGAAAAATCAAATTTGACTGACAGCCTCAGTGCTGGATCTCTTGCCTGAGGTATCAGCATTATAGTGCTAAAGGTCTTCTCTCTAACACAATAATATTTCATATACCTGCCAAGCACACTTATTTGAATGTATTCATCTCCCAGTTTCTGTCACCACCTATCATGGTTCATTACAGTCGCTGTTGCATTATTAATAATCCTTCCTCCGTGTATGTGTGTATGTTTGTAGCCCAGATGGAAAAGAGCTCCACCTGATCAACAGCAATCTCAGTGGAGGGCACCATCTGGGGACTTAGAAAAAATTCACAAGAAGTCTGCTCTTCTATGTCAGTTTGAGAAACAGTCCATCACTAGTTAAAACATCCTCTCCAGCTGGCCATGCAGGATATAGGTGAAGGATGAAGGGAAGAGAACAACGGTTTACTTATTTTAATGGAACTAATCAGGAAGCTATCCTGATAAGATCAGAATGCAAAGAGTGTGCAGGTGAAGGGGGATTTTACACCAAAACTCTGCAGGAAACCACGAAGATAACAGCTTTGCCTGGCCAAAGTTCTCACTGGGAGGGCATCATGCAACATTTTTGTGAGATGACAGCATTGTCAATAGGATGACATTATCCTATTTTAACTGGTGAAGTGGGAAAACTGTGTCTGGTGGCACAGCAGAGCAATAAAGAACCTCAGCTATTAGGCATGGCTCCTATCGGAAAGAAAAAAGAAGAAAATCACTGGCATGAAAAGGGCCAGGGGGCATTGACATGTAACCCCTACTTCAGAAAATTCTGGGAAAGGGCATTAAGAGCCTTGTGTTTCCCTTAACACTGGAAATGTCTGATGGCTCTCCCGGACACAGGGATGTGAGCACTGATATTTCCAGGGAAGAATCCACTAATAAATGCTAAAAAATCCTAATCTGTGTTTTGCCAGAGGGCAGCTCTCTTTCAAACAAACACATATGTTCCATCACCACCTTCCCTTGAAAACAGAATGGCAAACAAAACTGTATCCCAGGCCCCAAAGTTAACCCCCAGGCCATTATTTCCTCTATGTGAGCCATCTCTGGCACTTCAGAAGGCTCTAATTTTACCTGTAGGGCTCAAGTGGTGAAATGTAGAGTCCTTCATCCTTGGCAGAATCACCCTGGGACTCATGTCACAGCAGATTTGCAGCTTTATCTGTCCTTTGTTCCCTAGTAGATGGAGTTTCATGGCCAATGAATAATGAAACCACCTCTTCCAAAGTACAAAACATGATGGTTGGTACCTTCCTTAAGAAAAGACAAGGCCAAATGAGCGTGAGAGTTGAATCCGTCCTTCAGCTCTGAACCCAGACCCCAGTTACTCTGGAGAGTACTCAAGAGCCACGCACTGGGCTTGGCATATATTTATTTCTCTGACAGTAGGCTCATCTTGTCAGTCTGACAATAATGTTTGATTCTCACAAGTGCTTCTCAAAGCAGCAGGTACATCATTAACATCCCTCCCATCCATGCCTTGCGGTACTTCCCACCCTGCAGTGACTCTTCCACCCTGCCTGGCTCCTTGGCTGCAGAATTGCTGTTACCCTGCATCTGCAGCTTCCTGCAGTGTGAGGCTGGCAGGGGTGGAACTGAGGCACAGGGTGCACTAATTAATGGTTTACAGCAGCTGAGAAGGTGAATCTTTGTTGAGATCCCATCCTGGAAATGAAAGAAGCTGGGTTGAGGCTCATGTTCCCTTCAAGTGCTTCCAGAGGGAGGCAGAAACCCCTCATAAAAGAGTGTTGCACAGGGGTGAGCAGGTTCAAGCTCACTGCAGCTGCCTGCCATGCTCTGACAAAGAGATGTCTATCTTGCCTCAGGAGCAGGATTTTTCAGGTTTTGCCCCAAAGCATGTGATTCAATACGTGCCCTTTTTGCCTTGTCTCAGGTATGTTTTAAAGGTCTGTGAAAATATTCCAGCCTCTTTAAAATCCAGCCACAGCCTCTGCGTCCATGACCTCAGGGAGAGGGACAATACATGCTATGGATATACTACATGCAGCATTTAAAAAAAAAAAAATTATCAGCTCTAAAGCTTCTGCCCTTTAATTTCAGTGAATGACCCCTTGTTCCCATGTTGCAGGACAGAGTTTAAAGAAAAAAAAAGGAAAGAAAGGAAGGAGCAATCAATTTCACTTTCCATCTTTAATCATTGTGAATGTCTCAGACAAGACTCCCTCCAACTAGTCATCATTTCTGGCTAAAGAGTCCCTGCAATCTCTCATCATCTGTAAATTCAATGACACTTCTATCTTCACTGACCTTCTCTGGACCTTTCAATGTCTCCTACATTTTTCTTCACCTGACAAACAATGATTTCTGACCCGCCATCAGCTTGATCCTTCCTGTTGTCCTCTAAAAGGGAGCCTGTTGCATTATTCGGCCAATCCCTAGCTATTGCTTACTTCCTGCTTATTTTAAAGTAGCTACTGCAGTCCCTGTTTCCAAAGTGCTTTATTTTAGGCAGATTGTCAGTGCAAGAAAAGGTTGATGAAATCTTTACACAAACCTCTGAAGAAAGCTTTCAAAGTGAGTTATCCCCTCATTTCTACTCCTAACACACACACAGAGCTGGATATTGCTGTTGACAAGCCTGGAGAGAACAACAGAAGCAGTTTTCATTGCTATGGCATCGACTTGCTCTGGAAGCTGCTCATAGTTTAGCTCTTTGGGGCTTTTTTGCCCTTAACATAAGCTGTAGTTTTGGAGTAGAGCTCAAGATGAGTCATGGAAAACACATATCTGTTGCTAGCAGAAATTGTGAGTGCATTGGTCTGTGTACTCTCATACCTCTTTTCCCTTTCTATAAAACAGTCAGTGATGCTGTTGACCTGCTTTGCAAGAACATGGATGGCTGCTAATGAAGAGCTCTAGGAAAGAGCTGGCTGTTACCCTATATCAGTAATTTCCCTTAGTTTTGGACTGACCTGTTTGGGCATACAAAGGGCCCATCCTCCAGAACACTGCATCTCCCCATCCTCATGGAACATGAAAGCAAGGACATGTTCTCCCCCAGCCCTACCCGCTGCTGTCTTACAGCCCAAAACATTGCCCAGGCCACTGGCTTGCCTGAGAAGAACACACTAACCTTTGTGAGCCCAGCTTTCTCCTTTTTCTCCCCAGGCTTCTTTGGTCAGCAACAAAACATTCCATGTTGAAGACACTGGAAGTGTCAGCGATGGCTGTAAGGAAACAAACCAAAACAAATCGATGCCATTCGCACACCACATCCTGCAGCTGTCTGCAAACTCTTTCAGTGCTGCAACACTAGGCTGGTTCTTTATTTCAAAATTTGCTGCAGAGCCCTGGCAGCCAGGCACTTATTTTTCTTCCATGAAACCTGAGATGCTGAAAAGCAGCTAGAGGCTTCTGCCAATCCTTCCCTTTCATCTCCTTCCTAAGGCTTCCTGCTTCCCACAATACTATTGCACTCATGCTCAAACTACCCCAGCTTAACTGGTTTCTGCTGCCAGGTCTCCAGAGGACAGGATAATGCAGGGATGGGATGACAAGAGAAAGTTTCTTTTCTATGCTTGTTTTCTTTTCTATGCTTGGTTTCTCTTCCACTTGGAAAAGTGGCTGAAGTGATGATTATCAGGTGTGTGCTAGGAACGGCTAGAAATCCTAGAAATCCTGTGCCATATCCTTTTCACGCTGTGAATCACTGACCTTGAGTAGAAAATAATCTGCTATTGAGCCACATTACAATGGAGTACATGCAGCGTGGGCACCTCTGCTGATATTTGTCTGTCTTTGTTTTACTATTTATATCTGTAATCGTCCTGAAGAGAGAAATTAATTACAGCCTGTCTCCTTATCCAGAGATTTTGTTCATATTACAAACCCCTGAAAGCGCAACTCAAGCAGTTTCTGATTACCAGTGAAAGCCTCAAACTGGAATACAAGCTTCTTAATTAATCTCTCCCTCTTTCCCTCTTCTCAAATAATGATTTCATGATGTTTATGGAAAAAAAAGGAGAAGAAGAAGAAGAAAGTATGAGTTAGAGATTGAGAGCAGAAAACTGTTTTCTTCCATATAGAAGATAATTGCAGGGGAGAAGCTAGAGGTAGATTCTGGCTGAAGATTTCAGGCATCATACATGGCATTTCTCCTTCTTTAGAACAGTGATGGAAGCTGGACAATAAAAACTGACCATCCCGTTTGCACAGTCCTTCACATCCCCAAGGCTCTCAGGGTCCTCCACTTGCTGAAAAATGAGATATTTTCTACAGAAATGGGATTCAAACAATTATGCTTTGTGCAGATGAGTTAATGCATGTGTGTCTGTCTGTTCAGTTGTCTGCCTTTCTTTTCCTCACTCCCTTGAGCTCACTGGGCAATTTTAACTGTTTTTAACTGGAATGACAGGCATAAATGAAAGGTTTCATTAAAAAAAAGGAGGCTGTCTGGATAGAGGACATAGTCCGCGTGTCCTAAATTACGGAAAGTCTGCAGGCTGAACTCACAGCTTATTATACTCAAGACAGTCCACATGGACCAGAAGCCTTTTAAATGCCTCAACCACAGAAAAAGTTTCAGCTGGAGTGACTTGACCCAGGTCTCATTAGTTCCACTCATCATCAACTATTCACTTCTTTCCTCCTTTCCTCCTGTGCCTCTTACAGACTCCCAGCAGGTTTTCAGTACTTTTTAGGGAATCAGCAGTGTCCTCTCCAGGCACTGAATCCCCTCCCTCTTTTCAATTCTTAACAGTGAATAGGGATGGGGAAGGAAAGGATTTCCACCTCTGCTCCTCCAGCACCCACTTGTCCTTCTGGATGCTTAGGCAGAACAGAGGCTGTTTTCCCTGCATCTCTTGTAATGATATAAAAGGAAGAAACTATCCTTTGCTCTCACCTTCCTCTAAACTGCCCTTGAGCGAGAGAATAACTATTTTTCTTTATCACTATTACTTCCCAGGTGACTTCCCTCTTAACCACATTACTACTAATCTGCTAATCTACAGCCACTCACAAGGATGAGACCTTGTCAGGGCCCAAGGACAGTGATGGAGGTCCTCAAGGGCCATTTATGGATTGCATAGCTGGCACGGGGGCTGGGAAGCATCACTACCAAAACTCAAGCACATGCAGATGGGGATGCTGGCAAAGACAGCAGTTCTCGAGCCCCACCTGACCATCAAGCCTGTGGATGTGAAGCAGCACAGCAAGGGCAGGGACTCCCTGTGTCAGAGCAGTGCCAACAGCCTGGAGAACCTGCTTAAGGATGCTGGGGTGGCTAAGCAGGTTAGTTTAAGCTGTATCACTGTCTCTTGCTGGGGGGCTTTCCATTTGGCTGCTTGCTTTGGAAGGGAAGCCTGTGATGGAGTGCCTCCTAAGGGGTTCCTGCACAAAGCCCTGCTCAACTCTCAGATAAGCAGCTTGTATCAGAAGGCAGTGTTTATGTCTGAGTTAATTCCTTCTGCCTTAGAGGTTATGGAGGGATTTGAGCAGCTTATTCTCAGAAAAAGCAAGAGACAGTCTCTCCCCATGGTGTTACCTGTGGGAACCCTGAAAGAGGCTGGGTGCTTCCTGCCATGCACCTGTCTGATCTCCAAGTCAGAGAAAGCTGCACAGCTACAGCTAAGGAAAATGCATCCTCTGGTTTTGGAAGGGAAAGTCAAGCTCACTGTTAATTAAAGCAGGAAGTGTAATTGTTTCTGTTAAGATAGTGTAGATAGGACCCCACATGAGATCTTGTCCTTGCTGTAGAGTGGATTAGGAAGAAAACAAACAAGCATGTTGGGAAAAGTAAAGATTGCCCATTATCAGCATTTCCTAGAAGACTGTCAGAGCAGATCATGAGGCCCACAGGCATGTCAGAAGAAACCAGATGCATAAATATTATGTCATTCCCTTAGGTAGTGGAAAGCTCACTGGATGTGCACTTGTTACCTTGCTTTCCCACAGAAACAAAGCTAATAAAAAAAAAATCTAATAAAACTATCAGGTTCCAGTCCTTCTCCCTTCTCATGAGTGGCTTCTGAAGAGGCTGATTGTGAGACCAGCCAGGCTGGACAAAGAAGGTCAGAGATTTTTACATCCCAACAAGTCAATGAACAAAATCTTTCTGAGTGGTGAATATTTGAATAGCACAGATGGAAAAAAAGCATCCAAGAGTGAGCTCAGCCATCACAGAGATTAGAGGATCCATAAGGAAGAGACAACTGAGGATGGCCCAACCATAAGACCTTGAGGTGGAACTCAACACCCCAAAAAGCACAAAAAGGACACTGTGCTGTGTTGGTGCTTGCAGCTCACAGTGCCTTTCCTCCTGCCAGGTCCCTTCTGTCCCCTGCCTCCTGGAGAGCCCTCTTTTGAGAACAGAGCCTAAGTCTCAGCGCATGTCCATCTGTGCCCACCTGCTGAAACAAGAGGAAAAACTCTACAAAAGGAGGAGAAAGAAAGGAGAAGAGGAAAGGTAGGAGTCAGCTATCTAGGAGAGCTAAGAAGACCCAGAAGGCCCAGTCAGTAACTACTGAAAAGGAGTGAGCATCGCACGGCAGTGAAACTGTGCTCAGCTTTTCTGACAGATGTTTCTGGCAGATGTGTTCAGTACCCCACATCTCACTTCATTTGGCTTCCCTCTCATCTGTTAGCCAGGGATGTTGATTCATGCGCGCACAAGCAGATGTGCACCCTTTGGTGCCTGATGGGGCTTTTTATCCATCCCCAGGAGTCTAAGGCTGGACAGACCTTTGAGAACAGACACCAAAAGAAGGAGGCCATACCACAGCTGATCTGTGAACTGCCTTACCTTGAAATGCAACTCAACCTAAATGACGCTGGGCAGAGAAGGTAAAGCTGGCTTCTATAAAAAGCAAATACTGTGGTGAATGCTCCAGCAGCGGTGTTATCAGGTGAGAAAACAAAGGCTGCCCAAACACAGTGGAAAACACGAGATGAAGTCTTTCATGTATCAGTTATCCTCTTTGAGTTGACATGGAAGGACAGTATATCTTTTTTCTCTGAATCCATCTCAAGCTGAGAAATAGAAGGAAAAAGGCATCTTCCTTGACTAGAAGGAAGCATCCTACCATGGCAATGTGCACTTGCAGGCCAAGAAAGCCAACCTTATCCTGGGCCACATCAAGAGCAGCGTGGGCAGCAGGGCAAGGGAGGGGATTCTGTCCCTCTGCTCCACTCTGTTGAGATCCCGCCCAAAGTGCTGCATCCAGTCCTGGGGCACCTGATGTAAGAAGGAACATGAACCTGTTGGAGCAAGTCCAGGGGAAGCTAAAGATGATCAAGAGCATGGAGCATTTCTCCTGTGAAGACAAGCTGAGAGACTTAGGGTTATTCAACCTGGAGAAGAGAAGGCTCTGAGGAGACCTTATTGCCCTTGTCAGTACTTAAAGGGGGCTACAAGAGAGCTGAAGAGGGACTTTTTACAGGGGCATGTAGTGGTAGGACAAGGGGTAATGGCTTTAAATTGAAAGAGGGTACAAATAGATTAGATACTAGGAATAAATTACTGTGGGGGTGCTGAGGCACTGGAACAGGCTGTCAAGATAAGTTATGGATGCTCTGTCCCTGGAGGTGTTCAAGGCCAGGCTGGAAGGGGCTCTGAGCAACCTGGTCTAGTGGAACGTGTCCCTGCCCATGGCAGGGAGGCTGGAATGAGATGAGCTTTAAGGTGCCTTCTAACACAAACCACCACAATTCTATGATCTTCTTTCAAGCACTATGATCTGACAAGGACTAGAACAATAAAATAAACACAGAGCCACACAATGAGCTTTTTAGAGCCTGCTTTTCAGAGCAGGATGGCACTTGAAGGCAAACCTCATGGAGTTCTGCAGACCTGACAGTGCAGCTATTCGAATGCAATGTGTGATGTCGTTTTTAACCTGCAGTGTGGCTGAATAGTGTGGTATGTGTTGCATTTGAATGCATTACATTGCATTGCTAACTGACTCTTAACTTCTTTCTGATGTGTGGTCAAATATGATTTGTAAATATTTACTATCAAAAATGCTGCCATGAGCTATTCTATATGTTAAGTAAGTTGGGCTGAAGTGGACACAAATCATCCCTGTGATCAAAGCTTTTAAAGTTCAAATCTTTATTTAATCATGTTTCCTAGGAAGCTCTTGCTTTCACATCGATAATAAACTGTTAAGCTGAGGCCCTCAAGGAGCAGCAATCAGGCTTGAAATCATAGACAATGTTTCTTTTTGTGTTGGTACATCCTGTACAGTGAGAAGATTTCAACTTGACACGTGTTGCTTTGCACTTCAACACTCACTACTTCAGTGTCACTTCTCACCCTCTGTCTAGTTCCCTGTTCCAACAACCAACCTGGCATCCTGTTCCATATGGCACCATGTCTTAGACCTGTCACCTTTTTCCACACACTGTGACATTTCCCTTCCTTCCCACAATGCTGCTGCACATGCCAGTGTTGTCTGCTGTGTGAATTTGGAAAGACTGTAACAGGTGCTGACGTACGCGAAACTTCAGAAAATTTGTCTGTGCTCTTTTAACCCCATTAGGAGGTTTTCAATGATGTGCAGGATGGCAGATCCTCAAAGTTATTAATCTTCTGACACCTACTGTGGTATTTAAGCAGCTGAAAACCAACAAGGACCAGAAACATTATCCTTTTGCACTTTTATAAATCTTTTTGTATGCTTACTCATGATGTGGGCTTCCAGACTGTCCTAGACTCTCACCTTTTATAAATCAATTCCCTGCTGGTTTGCAGAGCTAAAGACCTGAGTCAATGAATCAACAGCTTGTTTTTCTTAACCTAAAACTTCAGTTAGGATGAGGAGTCTACACAGACCCCCTGCCTGACTATTTTGTAAAGCGTTGAAATATCAAATCAAAAGCCCTTCTAAATTCAGCACTTCCCTTGTCTCCTCTTTTCCCTTTGAGTGGAGCAGGGACATAATACAGCATAGCCCTGCAGCAGGAAGAGTTTGCGGCTAGCACCTGGATAAGCCCCCACTAGCCACAAATTAAGGGGTCCAGGGCCTGAGGCAGTGAGCTAGTTTGACCTTTGAACATAGTCCAGCTTTGTTTTATCAAAAACTATTTGTACAAAGCTCACAACTAAAGCAGCACAGGCATCAGCAAAGTAGTTCAACCACGAGTTTGATCCTGAGGCACCGACAAGGCAAAGCAGGAGGTACCAGCCTGAGTACCTTACCTTCAGGACTGGCCTTTCGCACCATCCAGATGGGACTTATGTGGCATGCACTCTGTGTATGCCAGATGAGGTGCCATGCTGCCAGGAGTCTGTGCAGAGGCTGTTTGTGAGGCCAAGGGACTCTGCCAGTCCTCCCTCAAGCTGCTCCTGCACAGCAGCACAGACCCCAGAAATTTCCACAGCCGTGGGACGTGAGGATGTGGTGACAACCTGCAGCTGCTCAGGGGAAAGCACATTGGAGGCCTCCAAATTATGGGAGACATGCACAGAGCTGGGCTGAGAAACATGGGCTACCATGGGAGTCCTTGCAGTTCTGAAGTGACGCCCACATGAGGGCAAACACACCTGTTAATCCTGGAAACTCTGGGGATGCCACTGGGAATGCCACTGAGACAGTGGAATCTCTGTGGTGCCCAGTGTGATAGGGGCTTCTTTTTCGCTCATGAAAATGTCCTGAGATGTGAGATTCTTCTGGACCAGCACTCTCTGGAGACAGAAAGCTGACATCATGCAAACTCCTCATGCTTCTCTCCACACAGAGTCCTTATCAGATGTGCCAGACCTGGCTGTTTCTGTGTTACACTTCTCCTTTTGTGGTTTGGCCCATGCAATGCAGTTCTCAGCTACCTCATCCCATTTTATTCAAACCTGGTAGTATCTGCACAGCAGTGACAGTACTTCTAATTTTGCTCCCATATATTTTAATTCTGAGCACAGATTGCCACAAACTATTGCCAGTCCTATCCTCCCTTTCCTTTTCCCTGCAAAACCAGGTTATGCTGCAACAGAAAAGCATTTCGCCTAAGTTTGAAGATCAACTTCTTTTCATAAAGGGAATAACTGTAGTCACAAGGCAGCTCCCAAGGCCCCAGTTCAGCAGTTTCTCTCTGATCAGCAAAACATTTAAGCACATGTTTACCTGCAGGCTGATGATTATACCCCCTTAGATTTGCCAGAGCCATGCTTTTCTGTCTCTGGTTTATGCACCCCTAGAGACTCATGAACTACTTCTAAGGGGGCCTAAAAGGTACTTAAGAAAAGCAAGCTTCTCACCAAAAGGCTTGTTTGCTACAGAGAAGGTCCAGACTCCTGCTCAGGGAATGAACAGACCAAGGACCACTGCTTGAAAGCAGGACAGGTGTGACAGAGTCAGGCCATGGGCTTTAACAAAGGGTTGAGATCCCACCACCTCCAGGGATGTCTTCATGGTATCTTGCAAACCAATGTTAAGTTGCTCTGGAGCCAGTCTGACAGGATGCAACCAGCTCCAGACCCAACATGGAACAGTGGTGGTGAGCACAGGGCTGAGTCTGAGCTGAGACACTTTGATGAGGGACGGGCATTAACAAAAGCCTGCAGTTTGGAGCTTGTGTCAGCTGGTTGGGAGCAAAATCAGGACCTACATGTGTCTGCCTAAAAAATACCTTACAGGTAGTTCCTTAGACTGAAAGCTATGGAAAGCTTGGTGTTTCTTGTCTTCTCCACCATCTGGACAGAAATGACATGAACTGCCCATTTTTTCCTGGGATAAGGCTGTGTCAGGTTCTTTTCTCATAAAGCTGATCATGAATAGGCACCTGATTTCAGCCTTGGGGGCATTGTGCCCATTTCTGCTCTTGCTTCGCCCCCCTATGCAGCAAAATAAAGAAACCTGCAAGTGGTGAATAACCTGGGCCCATCCAATCTTGCAAAGTAAATGTCCCATGTCTGCCCTTTATTGATCCATCTGCAAATGTGCATATGAAAGTAGGTAATTCGTGCTGAGATTTACTAAAAATATATCTAACTCACCTTGTGTTCTAACCGGCCATTCAAATTACTTTCAGAAATCTATTACGTGCATTATCATTTTTATTTTTAACACAAAGGGAATTTTTTTTTCCCAGCCAGTCAAGTTACTGTCTCCTTTTATACAATAAATTGCTATAAATTAAGTTAGCAGGAGTATAAACAGAGGTAATAGATCCCTGTCTCTGTAGTGGCAGCTGACAGCATTATGGAAATGTAGAATGTCTATTTCTGAGTTTATTCTAATGCTGATGAGTTTGCACCGATGTTCGTCTCTCTCATTTCTCATTTTATCACCTCTAATGCAGTGATTTCCCCCCTGCAAGCTTCTCCTTCCTGAGGCTTGATTTAGTCAAGTAAATCCTAAAGGCTATTTTAAAAATGAGCTGTAGAAAAATGCTTAGAGTTGGCATAGTGGGTACCACTCAGGCTTTTGTTTGAATAACAAAACTTTGTTTCAAAATAATAAAAGTTGCTGCAATTGAATGCATTCAGTCCAATAAAAATATAATCCGTTTTCTCCGTGAACTATGCTCATAATAAAAGAGAGCATGTATTTTTGCTTTAAATCCATTTCAAAATTCCAACCCCTGCTGAAGGACAGCATGGAGCAAGTGAAGTAGGAGGGAGAATGAGAAAGTGAAAATTTGTAGCCCAAAATATGTATTTGGGTGTGCAAACACATAAAATAGTCTTGTTTTCTTTTCTGCTTAGCTTTCCACAACTCTGGCCATTTAAAGAAGGCCTTAGAAATGCATGGATTAGCACCAATTTGGAGGAGTCTTTCCACCACCAAATAGTAATAGGAACTTGTGGGTATAAGAATTAAGTCCTTAACCTTGTGAGAGTTTTCAGATGCACCAACCCCCAGTATAAATTAAAAAAAAAAAATCAGTAATTTCATAAATTACAGAGGAGGTGACCTTGGAAGAGTCTCTCCAGAATTATGGGTTTGATGACCCTTAGCTTAGACACCCCATCTGCCTTTTGCAGAGCACAGCAGCACTTTTTTGATTTTGTGAGAGTTTGGTGAATGTGGTCTTAAAGTCTGAGACGAGCCAAGAGCCATGTCCTTCCCAGTACATTTGAACACAGTTGCCTTGGTCCATTTCCAAACCTAAAACTCCATTGAAAAGAGCTTTTTATGAGGGATAAAAGTGTGGGTTGTTTTTTGGTTGGAGGAGGGAGGAGGATCTGTTAAAAAAAGCAAGCCAGAAGAATCACAATAACCTTTCCTTCTTCCCCCTGCCCTAGAGTTCAGCTTGTCCTTGAAGCAGACAGGGAAGGAGCTATTGAACCCACAAAGACCAGATCATGACCACCAGAGGAAACTTTCTCCTGGTTTTGACACTGACATCTGAAGGGTTCCTGGAGACTGCTTAAGTTTGGCGAGGTTTCTTGGGAAAGCAGGCAAAACAACACTGACACCACCAGCCAGGCTGTGCACCCATTCATCACACCGCTATGGAGCCTCAGAGTCTAACGGTTGTAGCTGAGGAACTGACTGGAATTACTCCTTTTCACAGGAAATTTCTGAATTGGGAAACTTGAGGATTGTTCAAGACCAAAATTTTTCTGATTTTTTAAATTCTCCAGTGTATTTCTCTCCTCTTAGCACTTTGCTTTTAGCATCTTATTGAGCAAAACCAACTGCAACAGTGGAACAACAACAAACAGTGCCATTAACAAATTCCTGTTAATCAGTTTCTTACCTGAGCCATGGAGTCAACCTCTGTTGGTTCCAGGGACAGTCTCTGCTCTCAGCCAAAGCTAACTTAGTTACCTTGCATTGCCTTGGCAGCATATAACATATCATAACAACACAGCCATTACACATTATACACATTAGCGTGTGTATATACCAGTGTCTGCAAGCTAAAAATTGGGGCAATTTCAGAGAAAAACAAGGAATCTGAAGAAAAAAATAGGAAATCATCCATTAAAACCCAGCCCTTGTGAAGGCACCAAATGGAGAACACCAATCTCTTGCTGAGGAAGAGACAAGTATTTTCTCAGTAGGTATAGCTGCCCTTGCGTACTCTGCAAAGCTGGGAACTGGCTACAAGGGGCACCCCAGAGCACACAGCTGTGACCAGTTCAGGACAAGAGGAGACCAGAAATGACACTGCTGCCATCTAGTGATTTTTATAACCATTTGAGCTTAGGAAAGATGCTGTAAATCTTGGCAGGTAGCACTAGCTTAGCAGTGCAAAATAATACAGACATAAACTGTGAACTTACCTGCGGTAAAGAGAGGAATAAGGTGAAAAATACAGTGCTGGATGTCCTCAGCACATAATGAACATAATGTTGTGTAGATCCACGTTCAGCCCAAAAGATATTGCTGAGACATGACTGCTAGCAATGACCAGAGAAGGAACATTTAAGAAATGATGCATTTGACATTTATGTGATCATTTTTCTCCCATGAGCATTTCTTGACAGGTTCTCAGAATTCAAATTCGACTTCTGTTCTGGAATATGGCAGGGCTCTGCTTTCCAGAATGGAAGAGTTTAAATAAAAAATGTATTTGCAACTACAGTAATTAAACTAGAATTAACACTGAAATTTCCACCTCTGTTTAAAACTGTGCTCCTGTATTCCAAGAAACATGAAAGTGGGGATTTCCACTGCCTCCTTTTGTCATGGCACAAAGCTTCCCTCTCCACTAAGCTCTCCTTTCTCCTTGTTTCACAAAAAATCCTCAGTGATTAGTGGCCACATCTTCTTCTGCACTCTGCCTTACATGGTATACATTTCCCATCTTTTCTCCATCTTTTCACTGATGTTTCAATTTTTCTTTATACAGGAGTTTTTCCATGCATAGTCTCATCCCAGTGGTCTGACTAAAACATGCTCTTCTCCTGCTTTGGAGTAGATCTAGATTGAACTGAAAACTCCTGCTGAAGACATAGCACCAATTTGCATAATAGTACTGCAATATCCCACACACCATACTTGGTGCATTTTGCTTCTCTTTAACCACTAATTTTGTCCAAGCACAGAACTATTCACTTGTTGAATGTGCTGAAAATATGCAAACGCACTTAACAGAAATGGAAGAATGTCTGTTACTTTTCCTCTTGTTAGATCTTAGACACTGTCCTCATCCTCCCACCTATCAGAGCTTGTAATTTACCAGTGCTATTTCCAGGACAAATGTGTCTAAAGAGTCCTAAATTTCAGCTCAGTAATAGGATTGCTAAATCCAAATATAGAATGATCCAAATAAACATATAGAGGTTTTAGCCCAGCCTCACTCATTTTACCAGAACACTGCTGTGGGGGTGTTTTGAGCTGTGCTAATTTGCAAATTTCTTGGTAATAATCATCTTTTCTTCAGGTTCCTTCAACTGGAAACTAATGCATTTCAAGGAGGAAAACATGAGGAAAACAGCAACAACTGAAATAGACTCAGTGGGGGAGGTTTTCAGATTTGCTTTTTATTTGGTCCTTTATTTCTTCAGAAAAAGCAAGCAGCTCAGCTAAATAAAAAAGAAAACTCCTTGCTTATGAAATCTAGCAGACAATACAATGCTCTCGAGTGATGCGGTAAAAGCTTCCATTACCTGAGACATTTAACCGTGAATTGAATCTAGGACTGTAAAGCACCCCATTCTTTCTGTGCTCCAAGTGCAACACCAATACTCAATAGCCTTCCCTGGCTGGTACTGTTAAGAAAAGAAATGAGTTATGACTGGGATATACACTGATATAATCTCTCTACTTCTCTCTATATAAGTACACTGTTATATCCTGCATAGAAACAAACAACAGGTTTTGGGTTGGGTTTTTTTTTTACATTACCCCATTCTGAAATCATGACTAAAACCCACCAAACTCTTCCCTAGGTCTCTCACCAAAATAAATGTGGGGCACACAAACCCATGTGCCTTATTTGGGACCAGCACTTCTTGGAAGAACAATTTATCCCCCTTGTATAGTGTACAAGTGATCAGTACACAGCCCAGGCACATTATAAAGATTTGAGAATCACTGGGAGGCTGGTCAAAACTGCTTCTCAGACTGTCACAGCTTCAGCATCCCCAGACAATGTTGAAAACCCTCATCTTCCATCTGGAGAGCAATTGATGAAAGAAAAGAAGAAATTTCAAAATGTTTCATGGCGCAGTGAGCGACGAGCTGAAGGAGCTTCCATTCTGATTCATCTTGAAGCATCTTAACTTCTTTTGAATGCTTCTGATGTGCATTACAAAGAAAATGTTCTCATTTCAAGTTTATCCCATGTTTGTACTCACGCTTCAGACCAATACTCTCTTCCCACTAAGAATTTAAGCTCAGCTTTATGACTCCTCTGTCTGCTTGGTGCAAAGCATAGTTAAAATTCATTTTATAGAGGCCTTTCCTTCCTCCATCTTTCCCAGCATTAGCTCAATCATAGCCTAGACTGCAAAATTCCCAATTAGATAGTTCTCTTGTACCATGTCGCGATGCCACAGGTCATTATTTTTAGGTTCTCCTGTAACCCAGAAAAGTGAGCTTGATTTAATTTTATTTCAGATTGTGGCACAGTGAGAGGTGAGGCTTCTTTAAGCAAGTTTGCAAACAAACAATAGTGCAATCATAAAAACAGTCACTGTATCCCTGACCAGCTATACTTACCCCCATACCAAGGACTAACTGCTTTTACATATTTGGGGAAGGACGTGTTGATGTCTCAGTGCAGTACAGTTTTTCTTTCCTTTGAGTGACATATTCTATTTGCATAATGAGAATGAGCGCAGGTATGACGGCTCTCTATAAATATTTCTGAGCAAAAACAGCAACACAAGACAATAATTATATGAGCTAAAATAAGATGTTGGCACAAGAACAAATGGATGCAAGCTAGCCATGTATACATTTAAGCTGGTAATTGGGAGATGGTTCCTAACCATCAGACAAAAGAGACTCTGGAACAGTCTCCCAGTGTGGGGGAATGAGACTTGATTCATTTTTAAGATTACTTTTAAGATAAAGACTGATCAGTTTACACTAGAGATTGAATGACAGTGGGCCTACAACAGCAGAGAACAGCACTTGATGACCCAGATCATGTTGTCCTATCCAGTGACCCTGAAAGCATTGAAAATTACCTGTTATGGAAAACACATAAAATGTCCTGCAACACCACCAACTCCTCCCAACACACACCACTGTGCAATGCATAACTTTTTGTTATTCCTCACCTACTCGTCACATCAGTACATCTCCTTGCCTTTACTGTGACTCCAACCTTGGTGAGTCTGGAGCCCTTCCCACATGTCACCTCTTGCCCATATCTTTGCAGCAGCTTCATAGACCATGGCACACCACAGTCACAAGGCTGGCATTACCCCAGCTGGCATCTCAAGAATTTTGCAGGCAGCACTGCCCTGTCGCCAGCCTCTGCAAACTCCACTGCCATTTTCTAGCTGTTCAGGGAACAGTGAAATCTACTGCTCTTCCCAAAAAGTTCTGATCTCCAGCAACGGCATCTGTAGCCAGAAGCAGAAGCAATATGCAGGCTTGGTCCACAGAAATAGCCATGACCCATCCACGTTATCTGAAGAGAAATACTAGTAATACAGTAATTTCAGCTACCCAGTTCAGGACAGATGTCAACACTGTGAGTCTGTCATAAACAGAAAACTGCAGGAATTAAGCACCCCAGAGTTACAGGCTTTTTTTCCTAAAGGTGAAGGATCATGCTACAATGTCTGAAAAAAGAAGAGCAGGTCAGTCTGACCTGTACAGAAAAGGGCTATAACGAAGACAAGGTATGAGAGGAGGAATTTAAATAAATTAACAGATTAAAGGGAAAAAAGTAAAACGCAAATCAAGAACATAGACAGAGCTGAATGCCTGATGTTTCATGGGACCAGGGTTGTAAGCTGACACCAGCAAGGTCTCCAGGGAGCAGAAGTGGAGGGAGACCTCAGTGCTGAAAGCAATGCAATAGGCCTTGCATGGCTCGATGAAACTCCGATTAAACCAATTCCACCTCCCTCGCAGGCGGTGAGAACGGAGACAGCAAAACCAGTGAAGAGAGGCAAATTCAATGCTAACTGATTGCCGGCATTTAGCCTTTCCTTTATGTGTATCACCCCAGTATAGTCCTTTTCCCTTTACTTAACCACATCCAGGAGCAGGCTCTTCCCCTCCAGACTCCACAAATCCTACTGTAATTCACTGTACTTTTTCCCTACCAGATGGACACTGACCTCCCATCTCACCTTAGCTCTCTCAGCATGAATGCAGAGGGTGCAGCACGAGGAGCAGGGGGAGGTGTGTCCCCACTGTGACAGATGCTGTGGCTCCAGGGAACATCCAGGCTGCTGTATTGACGTTACAAATGAACGCACACACCTCTGTGGTTTCATTAATGACTGTGCTGAAAGATGAAGAGGCATGAAAATGAATGCATCCTGCAAAAAAAGCAAAGACAAATGGGAACTAATTTAAATAAAGCCCCAGCACTGAAACAGTGCACATAACAAATCTTTTGAAGTTTTGATTATCTAAGGAAGCAAGTCCTTGTATCCAAAGAGGAGTCACCAGCATTGTTTATAAATAAGACTAAGGAAATTATATGGCTGAGGCAATTGGCAGGCACGCAAGCAAGCAAAGTTCGTTACACCTAAAGTCCCTGCGACATCGTGGTCACTTCCTCCACTTTCCTTTTTAAGGGTAGCTTGGTAGCTAGTAACACACAAGTCTTGTAATGTGCAGGGAGAAGAGTAACACTGTCTATGCAAAACAAGCAACAAGACTAACAACTGCTACAAAAGTAGCACTGTCTGTGTGCTGCTTTTCTTGGATAGGTGGAGAGCAGAGGTTTTCTTCCAGGTCCCATTCCAGTCAATGCCTCATCAGCCTAGAATCTAGGGAAAAAATAGTAGAAACTGGGACAGGATTGAAAAGAGACTTATGAGTTGCAAAACTATGACAGGCAAAATTGATAATTGTTCACACAGTTCTGAGTGCTGAATTTAATTCAGTACATAACTTGGTTGTAAGCTTGTGCTCATGTTATTGTTCATTCTTCTTACATTCATTGCACTTGAGACACCACAGAACTAAGTACTAAAACCCAATGAAACAAAAGAGGGCTACTAAATCTAGAAGCTTGGACTGTTGGTCAGTCAGGAGAAAATAAGCAGACAAGGTTGAACGGTGGAAATAAAGTGGGGAAAGCAAGACCAGGTTGGGTGGCTTCATGGGCAGTAAGCCCTTAGCACATAACTAATCTTGAACTAAGCATAGGGAACTATGCACACATCCTAAAACGTTCTGCACTGGCAAGAGCATTTTATAGAATATGTATCTCACAGCCAAGAGGACACCTGAGGGAACACACCATGTACCCTTTTGCAGTTTGTCTCCCAGGGATGTAGGAAAAAGAATTCAAGATGCTCTGAGCAGAAGGAATAAGCAATATTCTCACAACAGTCTGAGACTGACCGAAGCTGCGCTTCAGGTCTTAAAAACTATAGGGACTGTTTGATTTTCTGATTCCCTCGCTATGACCTCTTACATTCCAGAGTACAAAGAAACAGTTCTGTCAAGTGTTAAGGATTTGAAGGGGTTGTGACTCTTAAATTTGCTATCAGTATTCTGACATTTTCCCCACCTGACCTGTTTAATCTAGGTGTGTACTCTAAAGAGATTCCTGGATTTTCTAGAAAAGCGAAAGGCTAAGTTGTCTGAAAGCACCCAATAAATGCCAATGTTTTGTGCTGGCTGGTTCCCTTTAGGAGCTCTGAAGAATGGGAATGACTGAAATGACTTTTTCTGAACATTTCTTCACTGATGAAAAGTGCAGTAGAAGGGACTATATGTTATTGTTGTTAGTAGTACAATTCATATTATTATTACTATTATGTTTGTTCTGTGGGAGGAAAGAAACTTGGATAGATCTCAACAGGGGAAGTCTGAATGATTGGTGCTTCAGTGGCTTTATGTGCAAGTATCCTGCTATATGCTCATTTTTGTAAATTCACCTGCAAATTCATTCTCTCTCATCCACACACAGTCCCTGACACAATCTAATACCTATGAACCATCCAGCACTAAAAACATTAAACTGCAGGGGAGCTCAAATGCTTTCTCTTTCTAGGGTGCAGAATATTAAACATACCATCCCCACACATTTACTTAGCTATCATTACGGAGTGCTTGCTATCATCAAATACCAGGCTAATTTAAGCTCTCAATTTTCAAAGCAGTCTGAATCCCTGTTCCTTTGGGCTGCACGTAGCCTCTCCCAACCATGCTCACAGCTTCTTCTGACTTGCTCCCGTTCTGCCTCTGACCCATAGGCCAGGCGCTCCCAGGAGTTAACTGATGGTTCTGTTATGTCCACAGATGTTTTTGTACAGCCTGTAATACGAGCAAGAAAGCTGAAGACGATAAAAACACAGGAACTGTGACTTTGTTGTGCTGTGCATTGTCGAATGGGGTATGAATCCACCACTGGGACCTCTAGAAACATCACCAACAAGCAGAAGTAAAGGAGCAGGTCATGTCAGGTTCAGCTCTGGCAAGATCCTGGTCAGAAATTTGCAGAGGCACTTGTCCACCTTGGTGATTCCTCCCTGGGTTACGGTCTGGAGGGCAAGGAGTAATTTTAGTTTCGCCAGCAGCAGGCACATGTGTACATGCATGAGAACATCTGCACTGGTTTTGTGCTCAGCCTAGGGGCTGGTTAGCTTTTACCCTGATGTGTTACAGCTGCTGCACTTGCAGACATTGATCTGTGTGCACAGGCTGTACCCCTCACTTTGGATCAAACTCCATTTTCACACAGCACAACAGGCATAGCCTTCTATTCTCTTCAAATTCCTCTAGGCCCTTACTGGACTGCAAATAATCACTGTCATCATTCTGTACTTGTTAGGACACAAAAGCATCAGCAGGACCAGAAGGCAGATCTGCAGGGGCTGGAGAATGGCCTGTCTGTGATGGGTCAGGTTTAACCTCGGGCATGGCTGGGAACGGTAGTCTGCAGACAGCATGTGACTGTGAGCAGCCTCTGCCAAAGAGTCACGGGGGTATCTGCCGGCATCTAAATAAAAACACAACTCGTGCATCAGCGGAGATTATGGGATTTAAGGTAACAGTGAAATGAGGTTTGTCGAACCTCCCAACAGGTCCGGGTGAAGAAGGGCTAACCTAGTGGGAAAAAGGATTCTTTTCTGACCTGGCTGTTTCCTGAGCTTTTTTTTAACCTGTGTCTTGAAGCCTCTGCAATAATGAATGAGCGCTTTCGAAGATGCTGGGGCAATTTGCCTTTCTCTTGCCTGCCACCTTTGGACAATCGATCAGAGTGGGTGCGAGGGCTGGGTGATGCCTTCACGGGCAGTAGTCCCGAGTGAGCTGTTCAGTCGTGCTTATCTCTGCTTCATCCGGCCCCGAATCCCCCACCTGTGCGGTGCATCCACTCAGGTCCTCGGTGATTTAGACAGTCTCGAGGGAGATGTGCCCATTCATGTGCATGTGTGACTAATCTCACGGAAGTGCTGGCTCTGTAACTGTTTAGTAACAGGATTTCCCCCTTTCCCATTGACCCACCGCGGCAGGAACAAGCAGCCAACAACCAGCCTGGGCTGCAAGCCCAGCCAGCTCAGTCTCTTACAGACAGGGACGACAAGAGAGGGGAAGCCGTGCCGGGGCCGCGCAGCACCCGCACACAGGAAGAGGAGGCTGCGCCAAGCCAGGGGGAAGGTGGGCACCCCTCCACTGGTGATGGTCGGGCTCAGAGCCGGGGCCGGGCACGGATGGCCCGGGTGTGTCCCAGCCGTGCGCCGCAGGGCTCCGAGGGGACGCGCTGCTCCCGCCGCGCCGCTCCGGGGCATCGATGCGCTCGGCAGCCCGGCGCCCCGCCCTCTTCTCCCGCCCCGCGGGTGCCGCGTTGGAGGCGCTCGGCGCTCGGCTGGCCGGCGCTGGCGCGGGTCCCTTGTCTCCCTGTCCAAGATGGCGGCCGCGGGCGGCGGCGCGGCGGGAAGCGGCGGGGCCGAGTGAGGCGGCCACGGCCCGTCCCCACCCTGCGGCCGCGGCTCGGCGCCGGCGGGCTTTGTCGCCGCTGGGCGGCCCCGCAGTCGGGGCACGCCCGGGCCTGCTGCAGGGGCGGAGCCGCGGGCTGGCGTGAGGCTGGAGCCCGCTCGGGTGAGGGGACGCGCGGGCGGGAGCGGGGCGGACGAGCCCGCTTTGAACGGACGCGGCGGCGGGGCCCGGGCTCCGGGGGGTGTCGGGGCGCATGCGCAGGAGGGACCGGCCGCGGGTCCCGGTGCCGGGGTTCGCGCCCTCGGCTGCGCGCGGAATTCCCGACGGTCCCGTCTGCCCTCACGGCTCCGGCTGGGAGCGCCGGCGGGACATGGAGCGGGGCAGCCACCCCCCGCGGCCAGTCGGCAGCGGGACCGAGGAGCGGGGGTCCGTGCGGAGCCCCGGGGCTGCAGAAGAGCAAGGCTGGGCCTTGAACCCTCAGGCGTGTGCGCTAAGGAACGGGAGATGCGAAGGGAGAGCTTCCCCGCTGAGCCTCTGCCATCGCTGCTGGAACACAGGAATTTGAAGCAGGGGAGCGTAATTGAGGTTTACAGGATGAGAGTAGTTAAGGGTATGTTTTGTATTTGCCGGATTGGACGTCTGGGATATGAGCGCCTTTGGGCAGTATCTACCAACCTTGGTACCTGCCAAGCAGATCAGATTTAAAAAGAGATTAAAAGGTATGCATGCCGGTACAAAGAAATCTTAGACTCTCCAAGTCATCCATTCAGGAATGACTGTCTTCAGCTTTGTTTTGCTGAGCAGTATCTGAATTAGGCCCTTACCATCTTGAGCACAATGCTCTGGTATTTTGTGTCTTCCCACTGAAGTCCGTATGACAAACGAACATCACAAAATGTTGACGAGGTCTGGTTCAAGATCACGAGCCCACAAGCAGCAAGATGCTCCTTTTTATTGCCAAGTGCAGTGCTCTCTGCATGTACATATGCAGTGCTGTTGTGTGCAGGTAGAATTGTGTTTGCTGCCAACAATGTATAACGGTCAGAATACTGACTTGACATTCTGCAGTGGATATTTTCCCAAAACTTGAAGAAATAACATGTATTCCTATGAATTCAAACAGAAACATCTCCTGTGTACCCGCAAGCTTGATTTAGTTGTGACTTTGTTGTATCACCTAAGTAACCACTATGGGATGAATATGTTGTACATTGTCCGCATCCGCCAGTTATTTATAAAATCAAGTTGCATGGGGGATGTACAAGCACAGGTTCCCTGCTCCCACAGTATTCCAGCGTAGTGTGGCAAGATTACCATGACAGCTAGGATGAGCAAGCTGCATGGGCTTCGTGGGTGGATGTTTACACATGTGCACATACACACAAACACACAAAGGCAGCTGGGGGTGATTGGTTTAATCCGGTAGGAGCAGAAGGTCGATCTTTTCTTGCTAAGCTGGTCACTGGCTGAGGAACAAAAGCCATTTGCTCTGAGAGACCCAGAGTCTGGCTATTCCATAGCTGCACTGTCCTGCTGTATGCCCATAGCTGGAGCAGTGACTCGGTTAGAGGAGGCCTGAAACCTGGGGGGCAGAGGTTGGGTTGCTGCAGGCCTAGCTAAAAGGAGTGCTCTCTTCCCTCCCCGCTCCTGGGCTGGCTTTCAGAATGGCTGCAGCGGTAGCATTGGGAAGCACATCAGAAGGATGCACACCTCTAATACAAAATGTGTGATCTTCTAGTTAAAAAAATTAATAATAATTCTTTTGTAATTTAATTCTTTCTGCCTGGTCCCTTCTTTTCCCTTACTTCATCTGAGATTCAAGGGTTTGAAATCTCTTTAAACATCCCACTCTTTGCTACAGCGGCTCCTGATAAAAAATGGCTTTGACACAGTTTGGGTGCAGTTTTGTGTGTCATGAAAATCAAACCCAGTTGTCTTCTCACCCTCTTTCTATTTTTGTAAATAAATTACTTCAGTGATTTAGATATTTTATAAGAAAGAGGTGGTATTTTCTATCTTTAAAATAATACAAAATCCATTTTGATTTTAAAAAGCCCCAAATCTGTCAAGCCTGAAGAGTGACCACTCCTTTCCTTTCCCACTGTCTTCGAGAGAATCCTTCTTTGGTTCAGAGAAAGTTTCCCAATTTACGTAGTGATTCTTCTTTATAGAAGGGTTATTTTCATTCTCTGTTTCTCAGACCTTTTCCTATAGATGGGAACGGGGGAAGGAGCCCAGACGTGGCAAGTCATTCACAGGTTCCTGCAGGACCACCATGGCTTATGATGGCGCCAAGAAGAAAGAAGGTATGACTGCTTCATAATCTCAGAGGGATTTACCAAAAAAAAAAAATCAATTAATTAAAATGATGCCCTTTGCAGCCCTTATCAGGCCGTGCAGTCAGAGTGGGAAAGGAAGCTAGTGTGCTATGGAGGCCTTAAATTTAACCTGGCCAAGTTACTGGAGGATCCCAAGCCCTTGACTTCCAGGTGTAAAGTACTGGGATTAGAACTTGAGAGAAATGGGTGGTATTTCCTAGTATAGACACCCTGATTGGGAACTCTGCCACTGCAGCCTTTCTTCTCCCTGCCAGGTCAATGGGACAGGGGAGGAGGGATAATAATACATTTAGTCATGGTAACATTTCTAAGTCCACTTGTCTTTAGGATGGAATCTCCAAGCGTTAGAAATTAAATCTGGAATGATTGTGTTAGAGCACCAAGCCCCATCCCTCTGGTCAGACAGTACAGACTGTTACGTTTCAGGCCTCTGTGCTTAATGGGTTTTGTGCATCCCTCTGTGCCTGCGTCCTCTGTTAGCTTATTTTGTGCGTGGTCCACTTGTCTATCATTCCTTAATGTGGCATTTCATTTCTTCCTTTTTTCCCATGTCACATAAAACACAGAGTTCCTAGAAAGTCACCGAAGTGTCGATGACGGGCTGGCACCTGGCAGGATACAGCGAGAGAAAAAGCGCTCGTACAAGGATCTTCTGCAAGAGGAAGATGAGATAGCAACTCAGGTAGAAACCCTCAGAGAAAAGGTTCAAGGTGTAAGGATATGCATAAAGGTAGTGAGGGAATGGAATGGGATGGAATGGGTTTCTTGTCCTTTTTTAACATTATTTTTACTTAGAAATGCATGTAGAAGACAGCAAGATCAGCTAATCATGTCCTGTGTTGTTCAGTAATTTTCCTGGGGAAAAGGAGGGGATCAATCCCTGATTCTGATTTTTCTGGCCTCAGAAAATAAGCTAGTAGGAGTGTTGTCCTAGTCTTAATGCAGAACCTTGCAAATCTTAAGATGCCATGAATAACTTCTTACACACACCAAAAAAAATATTAGCATTTCTGGTTGTATAAATAGCCAGCAAAGGATGGATAGAATGTTAACTGATGCACTGTTGTCTTCCTGATTCTGCAGACAGTCTGAAACCATAGCCCTTGAGAGGAATGAACTTGCCCTGTTTTCATCTTTGGGGCCTTAACTCTTGAAATCATGTGGTGGCAACTTAAGTTTCTTCAAAACATTCCTCTTTGAGCTAATATTTCTGCTGTTAGCTCAGAGGTGGCTATCTAGTGATTTGGGGTTTTTTCATCTAGAAAGCAAGTTCTAGTTTAAAATCAAAATCTTGTACCATGCAGTTGGAATTCTTTAGAGGAGCTTCAGTTTCAGATTCATAAATTGATCAAGACACAGATAATAATTAGGTGACATGGCATACTAAGGACATATTTTTGGTCCATCATTCTAGTTGTCACTTCTTTGTACCTCCTGTCAGTTCTTTTTCAGCATAGTAAACGTGAACTGCTTGCCTTTGTTTTCAAGGCTTGACAGTCTGCATCTTAAGTTATTTCTTAGCTTTATTAAGAGGTAGATGTCTGTCTTTTATCAGCTTATCAGCTGTTCTCCAAGTGATGGCTTTCACTGCCCATATCAACACTTCCCAAATGTGCTTTTTCAAGTTTTCTTTTATATTGCTCCTCTCACTTGAGAGGCCTCCCTATAGAGATCTGTCTTTCAGTTTCCTTGGAGCCCTGTTGTGCTGCAGTGCCTGCAGAAAGCTCGATGTCAGTTAGGTGACTGTTGTGCTGAAACCAATCCTGACTAATACCTTTTTTGGTATTCTCCCACCTATCTGTAACATGTGTTTTGTCTTACTTTATACCTACACTGTGTGCTCTTGGGGACAGAGTAGGTTTCCTTTTAGCACCTAAAATGATGATCCTGGTTCATACCTACGGTTCCGTGATGTTACAGTAGTATCAAGATACCTCCTACTAATCTTTTATCTATGTTAATAGTCCATGTGACTCTTGTATTATTTCCCGCCTTTTTGTCAGCAACTTTTTTCTTCTTATTCCAGGACAGTGAGTTTTTTCCAGGGACAGAACCTCACAAAAAGAAGAGAAAGCACTCCTCCGATGAGTTCTGCTACAGAGGTAAGGTAGTAATCAAGCAGGGGAAGGGGCTAACAAGTCATGACTTTAAGGAAAGGATGCTCTTAAACCAGTGTCATCAAGCTTTGTGGTTAGCATTTTATAGGAGGAGAGTACATCAACCTGCCTTAGAACAAGTAATCAGAAACCTGACACTGATCAGCACCAGACAGCAGATTAGGGAATTATATTTTCAGAGTCTGTCTTTACAAATTGCCATTGTAGGGGGTAGAGATCTTCCGTCCCCTTTTCATTGACTAGTTGTAATTTTCTAACACATGCCTTCACATTTGACATTTGCTTTTCTTTTTTTCCTATTGCATTACAAACTAATTATACTTACAGGTAGTATAACTTTCTCTGTATTTATAGAAACAGAATGTCTGAGGTTAAAAAATAAATGCTTTTCTGTTCAGTTATTCTCACAATTAATAAGTTGGCCAGAAAATGGCAATTCAGTTCCTAAAAGCTTAACACATTTAGGATTTATTTTTGGCCCAAAAGAAGGAGAAAGCCAAGCTGAAGTTTCATCTTTCATCAAAATCTGTCTACAGAATGAAAAAGCTCAGGTTTTCTACTCATTGGTCACCTTGGCTAAAAATGGCACGAAAACCTTGCACTTGAGATATAATTTCAGTAAGATGTATTTTCATCAAAATATGTTATTTCACAATAGAATAGAGTTTGACAAAACTTCAAGAACTTTCCTGCTGTCTCTTCCTTCCTTAAATTATTTGACCAGCTCAGGTGTCACAGCCTCTGAATTGTATCAGTAAGGCTGTGCTGAGCTGGCTGTGGTTCTGTTTAAGCCAGGATGTAAATCTGTCACCTGTAATTGTAAGGCTCACAGGATTCTCACTTCCTTTCTTTGTCTTTAAGGGAATCATCTCAATATACATTTCTCTTGATCTTTTTCAGGTGTCTCGCCTTTGGATCTACCATCAAAGAAGAAGAAAAAAGCAGCTTCTAGCCCATCCTCAGCTGATACAACCATGGATTTACTCAAGGCTATCACCTCACCTTTGGCCACAAGCTCAAAGTCTTCAAAGAGGACCTCTGAAAAATCATCTCATTCTTCCTCTGGCCATTCTGAAAGCAGAAAGGAGCATCCCAAGAAGAAGCTGAGTGGGAGCAGTGGGGAGCACTCAGTGGATGACAGCAGCTCCCACAAATCTAAAAAAATGAAACCTCTTTACGTGAACACGGAGACACTTACTCTTCGTGAACCTGACGGCTTGAAGATGAAGCTCATCCTTTCACCAAAAGAGAAAAGTAGTGCAGCAGATGATGATTCTTTATCCTACTCTTCAGCACCAGCATCTGCAAAGAAATCTTCAAAGAAATCAGCTCGAGATGAGCAAGGCTCATTCCTACTGGGGCACGATCTGCAGAGCTTCCTGAAGTCATCCCGAAAAAAGCACAAACCGGCTCCGGACTCACATCCACCTTCTGAGAGTTTCGGTGCTGACACCTCCCTTCATTCAGAGGGCCATGGAAGCGAGTACGAGGTTTCAGGTGTGGAGGCGCCGCCAGAATCTGGTTCTTCTTCTGGTGGAGAGTTGGAGGCTGGAGAGCTGGTGATAGATGACTCCTACCGGGAAATCAAGAAGAAAAAGAAGTCCAAAAAAAGTAAGAAAAAAAAGGACAAGGAGAAACACAGAGAGAGGAAGCACTCCAAATCTAAAAAGAGTTCTGGGCACTCTCCAGTGGCGGTAGCAGAACTAAGAGTGTCACCACCACCTCCCAGTACCCCCTATGTTGTCTCTCCACCTCCTACTGCTGTTTTTCACTCAGATGGTCAAGGTGAGAAGAGGAGGAAAAAGGAAGACAAGGAGAAGGACAAGGCTGAGAAATGGGAAAAGGAAAAGGAAAGAGAAAAAGAAAAGGAAAGAGAAAAAGAAAAGGAAAGAGAAAAGGAAAAGGAAAGAGAGAAGGAGAAGGAAAGAGAAAAAGAAAAGGAAAGAGAGAAAGAAAAGGAAAGAGAGAAGGAAAAGGAAAGAGAAAAAGAAAAGGAAAAAGAAAGAGAAAAAGAAAAGGAGAGAGAAAAGGAAAGAGAAAGAGACAAAGTAAGGAAAATTGGAGGGAAAACAGAAATTGTGTGGTGGGTAATGGTGAATTAGACACTCCATTACAAAGGCATGTGAAATTGAAATGAAGGATAACTGATCCCCATTATCAATGGTTTAACTGAAGCATGGTTGGAAAAATGTGTCAGCCACTGTGATTTCTATTTGTAGCAAAAGGAATATATGTTCTTCTGGCTTTGTGGCACAGACAGTCTTTAGCCAATAGAGGTTCTCAGGGAAAGTTATACTTAATTTTGCTTGGTACAGGTCATGGGTCACGTACCAAGCATATCTACATCTTTTCCTAATGAGACTGGCTCTAGCTATTCCCAGGCAGACTTTTGGAATAGTGATCAAAGTTCCTGTAAAAAGGAATTAAGCTGTTACCTGAAAATTGAAGATTTACTCCTGTATTCAAATGAAATTCTAATTCTTACAGACTACCATGTTCCCAGTTTTGTCCTGTACTCATATATTCAGTTTTCCATGGTTACTGCATAAAGATACAAGTAGCAGAAATGGTAGCTAGCATACGAGCAAGTTTACAAATGAGATAATTGTAGCTGTGTGATTAAATGGGGGAAAGCAGCTTGTGCATGTTCAGACAGAGAAATAAAGCTTTGTATGAGGAAATGGGCAGACAGAGCCCAAATCTGTTCAGCCATTATCCTATTCTATTTGGGATTTTTTCCCTGATCATAGCTCAGCAATTGGAATACCTTTGCTGTCAATGTACTACACAGTGTCTTTTCCTGCCAAATTGAAGTACTTTGTAAAGATGCAAGAAATGGAACAAAGCATTGTCATGAAGACTAAATTGTTTTGTCAGATCTATAATAGGTACTGTGGATAGTATAACAGATACGGTGTTTTATTATTTTAAGTTTTAAAACTGAGATACATTAACAAAGTTGTATGTTGATCCTGAATTTAGAATAGCAGCTTGTTGAGTTTTGCAAGATCAGCCTTGTACTAAGTCTGGTTCTGGCTGATTCCTGTGCTTTCGTAAAGACTAAATTCAGGCAGAAGATGTAAAGGACTGCTTTTTAAGGTTCCTGATCTAAGTACCATATCTTTCTTTAAGTCTTCAATAAATGCCAAATTCTTATTAAATTGAAGAAGGTCTCATCATAATTAAAAATCTTTGTTTCCTTTCTTCTCCTGACTAGCCAAAGAAGAAAAACATGTCTGCTTATCAAGTGTTTTGTAAGGAATATCGTACAAATATTGTGTCTGAGCACCCTGGAATAGGTAAGAGAATAATCCAGCCTTCTCTTCTCTTGATTATACACCAGTCAGATTAATTAGCAGAACATACTGTCTCTGTTTCAGACCAACTTCTTAATTTTGACATAATGCAAAGAATCTGCCAATGTTACTTAGAACAAGAGGTGGCAAAGGGGACGGGAGTGGATTTAGTGATTGTATTATAATTTTATTTTAACCAAGCTGTGAATCTAGATAAAGAACTTGCCAGCTCTTTCTTTACTTAAAGAGTTACCTTCATTGTGTCGCTTTCCTGCAAATACACTGTGACTTCATATTCCTGGTATGAGCCTTTTTTTTTTTCATTGTAAACAGTAACAAGAATGCACATTTTCAGAACAGTGTGGAGAGTTTCAGTTGTGGAATGGCTTGCTTCCTAAATGTGTATGGATGGGCTGGTAAATTTCCTATGTTCTGTCCATGATTTTATGATCAAATTTGTTCTGAACATTTTTCTTCTTTCTTTCTGCCAGATTTTGGAGAGCTAAGTAAAAAACTGGCAGAAGTGTGGAAGCAGCTACCTGAGAAGGATAAACTGGTGAGTGTTTGTGTGACATGTTTTTATAAAATGATTTCTGTGAACTAGGTGCTTAGATCAGAATTTGCTGGCAGCATTGCCACAATGCCTTGAAATATGTTACCTATATCCCTAAAGCATGTAAAGGTGGAAAGTATGGAAATCTTGCCCCTGCAAACATAAAAGCACCCATTTTCTTCTCATGGTATTGCTTCACCTCCTAGCTGTGTAACATCATTCTGCCTCCAGGTCCTGGCATCAGGTAACAGAATTACCTAATGTTATGAATCTTTCTTTTCTTACCATGGTAACTACAGATCTGGAAACAGAAAGCTCAGTATCTCCAACACAAGCAGAATAAAGCAGAGGCCACCACTGTGAAGAGAAAGGTATCATCTTCAGATGGTGCACCAAAAATGAAAGGTAATTGCTGCACTTTATTTGCTCTCATCTGTTTTCTTGGACAGGGAAGGTAGTGTTGCCTGTGGAATAAAAAACAAAGGTCCTTACCTGCTTCACCTCCCTACCTGCTTTCTCACAAAGCATGACATTTAAATCACAGTCAAATCAACTTTTCTGTGAGAGCGAGAATGATGTCAGCATTTTTCATAAAGATTTCCTTGTCTAATTCATGCAACGGTAATGGTTTTGTCAGTTTAGGGATTGAAATGTAAAATAAGAAGAGGCAGAAAGGAAGTTCTAGTGGGATTAGTTTGCTGCTAGAGGGAAGATGAGTTGTTCTTGGTTTAGCATCTGTGATACCAAATCTCCCCAACTGCATTCATCTGAAGTAGATGTTCTGTACATGTGAAAAAAAAGTTTCAACTCCAAAGACTACGGGACTGGGGCAACAGAAGTATTTTAGCATCTCATGCCTATGAGATTTGAACTTTAGTAACTAAATAAGCTTGTGAGTAAAAGAGTGAAAGCAAGGAATATGGAATTTTAACTTTTTGTGTTTCCAGCTTCTCCAACAGGAGTTATTTCCCCTCACAAAAAATCCCCCACCAGCACCGTGGTGGTGCCTTCCTCACCAGCCAAAGCCCCTGAGACAGATCCTATTGATGTAGCTGCACATTTACAGTTGCTGGGTGAATCTCTGAGCCTCATTGGACACAGACTGCAGGAAACAGAGGTGAGTCTGTAACCAGCAAAGTCACAGTGATGTCCTGTAATCTACACAATGCATTACGGGAGATGACTATTTTATTTTCTTAGAAGTTTAACCCATGGTTTTCTGTTAGGAAGAGAAACTAGAGGTGGCATGCCTTGTTTATTTCATGCATTGCTCTTTATTTTCAGTGGAATAAAAAGCCTCAGTAAACAGTAGGCATCAAAGAAAGACAGGTGCTTTGCAGCTCAAGGTCCCTGAAAGCTATTTGTAGTTCAGCAAACTCTTCAGTCTTTACTTGCTATATGTTCACCTTGGATTTGGTACTTCCTTGCTACTTTGTCAGTCTCTGGTCAGTTGCTGTTACTGTTCTACTTCTTAGAAAACTACCAGCCTTTGCCAAGAAGATTTTTGCATGTCCTGTGGTTTTCTGGCAGTATCATATGGCCAATGCTTTGGATAGGGGCTACTATTGTTTCAACTTACCTGGTAACATAATGTCACATTTTAATGGTTTCCTACTGTTAAATGACAGTGACTCTCTTAATGTGCACACACGAGTGTGTACTTTCAGAACTCAGCCCAGCCTCTAAGGAGAAAACATATTTGTCTCAAATAATATCACTGAATTTTATGAGTAGCATGATAATCTCACTCCACTATGCTTGCTTATTTTATCAACACTGAAATAAATGTTCTTGCATTTTGTTTTTGGTATGACTGATTGAGATCATGAGAGGAGCAACCAGAGTCCAGAAAAGCACACAGACAAATTCCCTTTCCTGAAAGTATATCAACGACTAAAGCATTTTTTACAGGCTTAGCATTCCTTTAACTTCAAAAATAAAACAACTATTATCATTAGGACTCAAGTAGTTAACAAAATAGATGGTACAAAATGGCACAGAAAATACATTACACAAAATTGTAGAATCCGTGTTTTATGCAACTGACAACTTTCTGATGTTTTCTGTTGACTCCTGCCTTTATCTTGCACCAATGCGTTGCCTGCTGAACACTTTAAATGTTTTGAGCCAGCAGTCTCTCTGTGAAGTACAAGGCACAGTTTTGTTACTGTGTAAATAGTGAAAGTGGAGTGGAGGAGCTGAAGATACTGTATCTGCATGAGAATGGATACAGTTGAGAAAGATCCACTACTCATGCCTATCCAATTTTTTTCTTTCCTCACTACCAGGGAATGGTGGCTGTTTCAGGAAGTTTGTCAGTTCTCCTAGATTCAATCATCTGTGCTTTGGGCCCGTTGGCATGTCTGACCACACAACTACCTGAGTTGAATGGCTGCCCAAAGCATGTTTTGGTGAGTTCTTTGTGGTTATTTTCCTTCTACCACTGTTAATTTCAGTAGAGTATAAATAGTTTTTTTGATTAATCAGTGTAATGTAATTATAATTCCAGTGCAATAAGAAAATTTGTCTTGGTCATGCACTTTTATAGAGGAATATTTATTGAAATTCTTACAGATATTACTGTTGTACAATATTGTGCAACCTTTTTTTCTCCCACTGGCTACTGACCTAATATTTATAGCCTTGATTGCAGCATGGGTAGGTCCTGTTTTAGTGATGGAGTCAATCAATCTGAATCAAATACAAGTATACCAGTATTTTTGAAAGTTCTAATTTTCCATAAAAATAAAACCCACCTTCTAGCTCATCTGTGTCACAGAAGCTGTTTTTCCTTCAGTAGAATAAAAAACAATTTGTGATCTCAGGTTTCCTAATGTGATGGTGTAGCACTTTTTACAAGTGGCTGAAACTTTCTCTGAGGAAAGAAAAATAGTCTCTGTCTTAAGGAGCTGCATAAATACAGTTTCTTTCCCACTTTCAGCTACTCTTAATATTGAGCCCTGATTCAGCAACAGCTTGTGGCATCTATGTAGCCTGATGTGGACATAAATTAAGACGGCAGCAGCCATCAGGAGTCATACTTCCTACAGGAGACATGAATAAAGCAGCAAAGGAGAGGAGCAAAATAAAAAATATACAGTCTGAAAAGTTAAGAGACTAAAACCAATCTGACAGAGAGGACAACAAAATTGGGATATCAATTGTCATGTCATAATAGGGCAGCGCAAACGTTTATTCATTAAGAGAATGGACTGTCAACAACAGGAACAAAGTTGACAGTTTAGTCTGTGAACTCCCACAAACTGGCTCTGTGCACAAAAGCTGAGTCAGTGGGGTGTTGCCATCTTAAGCCATGGAAAAACTCCGATGCTTTTTTTCCTTCCTGCTTGCCAAGTTTATTCAGAGCAGTGATGCTACATGACTAGTGGTGCGTTTATTGGAAACTTGATCAACTTATTGTTATAAGGAGAAATGGGCTTTAGGTGAGTTATGGCAGCTACTCTTCATTTCTGGAAGCTGGTGTTCAGGAGTTGATAATAAATCTGATTTTCACAGTCAGATACATAACGACAGTGGTGTTCTAAGACATGGATAAACCCCGGCGGTTGTGTTGCAATTTATCTTTCAGACAGTAGGTGGCATTGCTAAATTCTAGAATCACAGCTGGTGCAGATCCAGCTCCTCTGTCTCTCAGTTAAAGGTGCTGTTCCTAAGGCCTCCTTCAGCTATCTAGCCACAGGCTTGAGCTTACTGCAACTGAAGGACATACAGCTCGGTCTTTTTGTCTGATGTGCATGAGAAGGATTCTTACTCTCAGAATTCTGTTATGTTTTCCAAGAAAAACTGAAGGGCACTTCTTTTTCCCCTCTGACACCCTATTGAAAGTGATCAGTAGGCAGATTTGGTTGTCTCATCCTATGATAACTTGTAACACAAGTGACTATGCTAGTACCCTCACCTGTGCCATTTTTTAAGGATTTCAAGTTATTACCTGACACTAAAAACCACTGAATTTCTTTTCCCAGTCAAACACACTAGACAACATTGCCTACATCATGCCTGGACTTTGATGGGAAAGGATCCTGGGATGTACTCAACCTCTGCGTAACTGACTTGTGTACATGCACTACGCTGGCGCTCCTGAAGGGCTCCATGTGGAGGCTTTTAAAGTTTTATATGTGTTAGTATATACATAGGATTGTAACTATTTGACTTCTGTTTTATGAAAAGTTGTGAAGTTAAGCTGAGAAAACCCTTTTGTGTTGGTGGGTGAAATGTCCTCCAATCTGAAAGTATTTTATATGAAGAATTCAGAAAGCTTTTGAGATATTCGCCTTAAATTCAGATTTAGTGGGGGAGCAGACAGAGAATGAACTTCTCAATATAAAGAAGAAAGCTGTCACCATGAGAGGGGTGACAGAAACAGGTGGCCCAGAAAAGTTCTTGACTCCCCTTCCTTGATGATACTCAAAAACTGAATGAGCAGCCTGCTCTAGTTGGACTTGTTTAAGCAGGGAGATGAACCAGATGACCTCCTGATATCCCTGCCTAAACTAAAGTATTCTGATATTCTGTGAGCAGGTAGAGATGATAACATATTTTGGACCAATGAATAGAACTGAATTCTTCACCAGCCCTATTTCTAACTCTTTTTCTGTTTAAAATCCACTTCTTGAGGGGAAAGCTGGATAGCTTTTTGCCTCTTGGTCACTTTTTCCAACCCCTACGCCTCAGTCAGTAATAACTGAAAGTTGTCAGTGTCAGCTGGCTGGTCTGGTAGCTGGCATTTGAAGTGAAGCAGAAATCGACAACAAGTTTAATTTTTTCTTGTGGACTCGTACTCAAATCATCATTAGCACAATGTATCAACCCATTGCATTGGCTTGAGAGAATGAACCTCCTGCTGATATTTCCACGGCATGGTCAGCCTGCTTTGATGGAGAGGAGTAGAGAAGCAGATGGGAAAAACTTGGATTGCTTCTGCCCATCTTGCACGTGTTTTGTGAAATGGCTCATTCCCCATCCCTCTCACCAGCACTATTGCAGGAGCTGTGGTGCTGCTGCAAGGCAGTGACCAGTGGCCAGTGTGAAGCAGTTACGGCCGAGTAAGGCACACGTGGGTTAATTGGACCGGTTTCCCTTCCTTCCAGCCACATACTTAGAGTTTGGTTTTCTGCTCCTCTGGAGGAGGGGCCGTGGGAGAACACTTGATTCCTGTTTAGGCTTTTGTGTGTATGTATGTGTATGTGGTGTTCATATCACATGTATTTAACTTTTACCGATATCTGTAACAGATTTTAATTTATCCTGTATATTTCTCTCTGTGTGTGTATATATTTATATATATATATACATAATTTAAAAGCAGAAATTCCTCCCTCAGCCAACAGTGTGTGGAAAATGTGAATCAAGTTTGCCTCACCTCACTTCCTGCAGGAATCAACTCTGTGTATTGTAGTAAGCATGGGCATTGTGTAAGGGAACACCGGGACGATTCTAAGTGTTTGTAGAAACAGGCTATCTTGTGAAGGTAGGCAGAACAACTGAAATATCATTTGACTCAGGCCTTATCAGCTCTGTAACAGGAAAGTTTTAAAATTACAGAAGAGGCGTTTGTTACTTCCACGTCTGCCTTCTGCTTTTCAGGACAGTTGAAAGTGAGCTGTCCCTCATTGTGGCTGAGCCCTAAATCAGAAGTAAATTAAATCTGGGGGTGTGGAGGAGGGCTTTTCTCCCCATGCCTCTTTGCCATGTATTCCCAGATGTGCATGTACAAGGTAGTCTGTCTCTTATGGATCTTTTCTCAGTGCAGTGAAGGGTTTTCTCAGCAGAGGAGGCACAGAAGGTTCTCAGACCATCAGACCAGAACACACATTTTAACAACTTAGGACAAATCCCAGTGAGCCTGGAATTGGGAAGGGCCCAGGAGGGAGGCAGTCCAATCCTGCTTCAGATCCTGGCCAATATTAAAGCATCTGCTGTTGTGAGCAGCACAAAATAACCGGCTCTTTCCAGCCCTTCACAGTTGAGAGCATTGTGGTGAAGGGGTAGATCTGCTTTTGGAGAAACAGAAGGGGATCAGCTTTAGCTTTGTCCTCTGTACAACAGAAAACTCTTGAAGAGTGAAAAACACACACGACCCTGGTGTATTGTATTTTTATTAAAATTTGTACACTTTGTATAATCTGTATCTTGTGGTATTTGGTACTATAGGGAAAACTTTGTCAAGACTTAGCAGTTTTTATATTTTTGTTATTTCTTTGCTGTTTGGTCCAGATTGCATTACAATTATACACAGACTTTTTTTGTACTGTACTTACAATATAATTTTTTTTTTTAACTTCTGGAGTATTGTCGTTCATTTCTGGCACGTGCTGTTTTCTGCAGCAGTTGTTACTACTCACATTTAGTGTCTCTCAGCAAAACACATCCAACCCTAACCCTGCTAAACTCACGCAGTTGGCAGGCAGGCTGTACTGTTTCCAGTAGCACAGGTCATCCAAATTATCCCTCAGGCTCCTGCCTGCTTGGGAGCCCCCAGAAGGGAGATGTACCATGGAGCACTGCAGCTAACACCAGGGCATTTGTCTTCCCTGCTGCCTTACCTCAGTTCAGGTTCGTGGCGTTCAGGTGACACCAATACACGGGACTCGAGTGTGTTACGCAGGGTATCAGGCGTGGCAGCGTTAGAGCGGGATTTGTGCTGGTTATTAACACGTCCCCATTTTCCGGGTATGGGTGTTGGTTGATTGCAGCCTCACCTTGGGCAGGGCAATTGCTTAGGCTGGGAGCACGTAGCAGAACGTGCCTTTACCAACCACCCTGTGTAGAGCCATAGGATGCTGTGGGTTGGAAGGGACCTTAAAGATCATTTAGTTCCAACACCCCTGCCACAGACAGGGACAACTTGCACAAAAAAAAGTTTGTTCAAAGCCCCATCCAACCTGGCCTGGAACACTTCCAAGGATGGGGCATCCACAACTCTCGGCAACCTGTCCCAGTGCCTCACCACCCTCACAGTAAAGAATTTCTTCCTAACTCCTACGAGTACGCTCCCACACCGGGCGGTGGAAAACTAAAACCTCATCTCCACAGGCTTTCCAGGATGTGGGCAGCGCTCAGGCTCGCAGGTGTTCAGCACGAGTTCGGCGCGGTTGCAGAAAGCGGCGGAGGTTCTCGGCGGCGGGAGCCCCTCGGTTCCTGCGGCCGGGGGGTAAGGGCCAGCAGGACCGGGGACCCGCCGGCTACCACACCGCCCTG
>VZTE01001811.1:215251-252715 GCA_013397775.1 Eulacestoma nigropectus
TCCCCGGGGGCTTCGGGGAGCTGCTGATTGGCTGCGCTCCAGCCAGGGCAGCCTATCGCGTCCGGGCGGCAGCGGCGCGCGCGTGACCCGCGGTGGCACGAGGGGCGGCCGCGAGACCGCGGGGCTGTGGGACGGGGGCAGCAGGGGCAGCGGGGCTGTGGGAGGGGGGCAGCAGGGGCTGCAGGGACAGCTGGGCTGTGGGGACAGCAGCTTCAGGCTGGGCTGGCTCTGGGACACACGGCTCTCCCATTCGGACCAGTGTCCCCTACCCAAAGGACTCACGCGCTGGGCAGCTGGGGGTGTTTGCCCACCCTGAGCCTCCCCGCACTGAGCTGTGGGACAAGCGATGCCTGGCAGGGCCATGCCCTGGCTCCTGCAGCACGAGCTGGCTCACAGCACAGAGCATCAGCTCCAGCAATGAACACAGCACCCACCCTGTGATCTGGCAGGCCCACAGGCACGTGATGTCCTGCAGTCCCTGTGCTCAGGGAAGCTCAGGGAACATGGGAGAAGGATGTGGTCTGAGAAAGTGGAGCAGAGATGCCACATTTAGAGAGAACAAGACCGTCAACAGCCACACTGCTGTCAGAAGAGCGATTCAGTTCTTAAAATGCTTAGAATGAAGACTCTGCTCCCATGTTGTGTTGCCTAAGGGCCTTCAAGTTGTGCTTGAAGGCTGATGCCCATTTAAACTCTCCACTTACAAGTTTATGCACTTGGTCACTCTTGCTCTTCATCACTTGTCAGACCTTTGCTGTGAACATCTGGACCCACATTCAGTCTTTTTGGTGTGCTTGCATGGGTGAATAAGTGGCTGTGTCTGGGGTGGGAAGAGAGCAAGCAGCTGCTTTAAATAATGCTTTTATTATAATGATTTGAGAGGCTACCCTAACACTGTCCCAAAGTGTGGTAGAGGCACTGTGATGTTCCACTCTGGTGTTGGGACAGATAGGTGAGATGCATTACAGCCAGGTGGGGGAAGGATCATCAGGGAAGACTTTCTGTTATCAAAATCCTCCAGATGATCTTCAACACACCCCCAGAAGAACATCACATATTTCATCGCACGTTCCAGGAGAAGCCATCTCCTGTCCTTTCCTGAATGAATGCTCTTTGTTCCCTCAGTGAGTGTATCAGATATGTCCTTGTGTTTGGGTAGAGGCAATCTGAAGGTTGCCTCACAGATCCTCTGGTCAGTATAGTAACCAGATTGTAAGTGCGTTCCCTCTACGCTTTGCTTCAATTAAATAAGGGATTCCCAAGCAACAAACCAACAGCAAAGAAGAGGAAAAAAGAAAAGGTATTTCATAAGTGTTGTCAGAAAGGAGTTGAGAAGCCTTAGTAGCAGAGGTGTGATAGTAGGGAGATCTTAGTGAATGGGGTTGATTTGGGTTATGGGAGTCTAAAGGCATGGAGGAATTACAGTGTGTGAGAAAGGAACTCTGTGGAGGACTTGAAAGGGCTGAAAATACTAGTATTTTCTCCTTTTGAACATTGCCTATCAACATCCTAGGGAGATGGATAAATGCTATCTTCCCTGCTTAATTTGGGACGCGAACATGACTTACCCAAACTCGTTTGGTAGGTCCGTGGCAGCTGCGTGTCCAACCCATGAGCCTGATCACCGAACCTGCACAGTGCTGCTGCTCTGGGCTGTCTGCAGAAAGATAATGCTGCGTCCTTGTAAATTATTTGGGCAAAGTCATGTATGTTTGATATAGCTTATGAAGTCTAAAATTGCTTTAGATGAAGGCTAAGAAATAAAAAAAAAAAAAAAAACCTCTGTGGCACACAGCAGCAACATTCTCAAATTCCTTCATTAATGTTAATCTAGTAAGACCCATTTATTTTGCTGACTAGGAAAGCAATGCCCTGATAATCTCAGTGATCTGTCACAGAATGAGTCAGGTGCAGAGGAGTAGGTTTTCTAGTTTCTTACTCACGGTTTGAGATTTAGTCACAAAAGTTGCCTCTGTCCTGTTTTTTGCACGGTGGTGTCTCTTCCCAAATAAGAGGAATACAGACTTGCTTGTTTGGGTTTTTTAGTTTTTGTTTCTGTTGTGTGGTGGGGTTTTTTAAACACCAGTGGGAAAATTTCCAAAGAGTAATAAAGCATCATAGTACAGATTCCCCCCTCAAAAGGGAAATCCACTGCACCTCCATCTAGGAGCTAAGAGAAGCTCCTTTTTTTTTCCATTTTCAAAATGGCAAATCCAATTTCAAGAATGTGAATTCTCTCTGAGTGAGAGAATAGAAGAGAAACCATCAATGCTCTCTCCTCACCCTGGAAGTCTAAAATAACTAGTAATTATAGCAGTACCAAAAGGGACAGAGGCAGGTTATTTCAGTGAGTGAGGGCAGGCAAGGGATAGAAGTAACGGTGTAGCACAGAGATGACACAGATTTTTTATGGATGGGGGTTATTTTAAGCATGAGGACCAGGAAAAGTTGAGACTATAAAGAGGGAGCAAGTAAGAAAGGCTCCTGGGTGAGGAAGAGAGGCAGATGCAAGACAGCATGCCAGAAAAATCCCCACAACCTTTTGGATCCCACCTTGCAGGTGTTCCTGCACCCCTCTGTGGGTCCCTGCGAGGTTGTGCTTCTCAAAAAGGCATTGCCTTGTCTTCTGTGCCTGCTCTGTCTGGAGGAAAAGGGGCAAAGGCAGCAGCTGAAGAGTCACTTGATCCCTGAGAATTTGAGCTGATTCACAGGAAAGGAGCAGGAGTTCAGAGACACAAATACCCACACCACTATGTCAGCACAGTCTGTGTCCATCACCATCCTGGAATTAGGTTTGGAGCCATGTCTCTGGTCTCTCTAGAAAGCACGTTGTCCTCTCAGGCTTTGGGAGAAGGACACAGCTAAATGGTGAAGTCCTGACAGAGCTGGTGCTGAAGTTCCCTCAAGGGAGGTAAAAGCATGAGGCTTGTACAGGATGCTGATTTGGGCCTGTGAGTTTGTGAACTGAAGGGAAATTGGGAAAAGGGACTCTTGGACTGCTTTCTGCTGAACCTAAGCTGCCTTGTGCAATGAACTGCTGGTGCCCTCAAACACCTGTTGAAATGAGTGAGAAGATGCTTGATGCTTTGCTGAGGAACTTGGAGGCAGCAAGAAGTACTGTTGGAAAGCTTCACTTGGAGGAGGGGCAGAGCATATCACGGACAAAGGGGTTCTGTGCAGCATCTGGCTGGTTATGGGTGCTCCACGTCTGGAATGGGAAGCAAAGGGGACAGGAGCCTGCACAGTACCTTCTGTCCCTGGCTCCTGTACTTCCCCACACTACTGACTGCAGTGCTGGTGTGCTGCTGCAGGGACAGCTGAGTGGGATCCCCAGCCCTGCAGTGTGCTCTCCTCTGCCACCAGGACAGAGACAATAACCTTGAAAGGAAGCAAAGCTGTGAAATGTACTCATAGCACAAAGCAATGAACAGCTCCTTTGTGCCCGTTATGCCAAGCTCGGAGTTCTCGTTATGTGATGGTTCCAAATAACTTTTATCACCTAGCTGCAGTCAGCAGGAGCACATCAAATGCCATGCAGGAAAAGAGCCGATGCTCTGGTTCAACCCGTACCACAGTCCTCTGCGGTTCTGGGTCGACCTGAGCAATTTGTGAGGCAGCAGACTGGAATCAGACAAACCCCAATGCTGTCACACCCGGGGAGCCGGACTGGCTGCCAAAACAATGTGGCTTTGGAGCGGCCCCGTGAAGGGCCTCCTGTACATTCAGCGGCTGGTTTGGGGCTTGGAGGGGGACGGCACTCGCAGGCTCGCGATAACCTCTGCCAGGGGAATTCTCTGCTGCAGGTCAGGCTCAGCTGGTAACACACAGAAGTAGATGCTGCCTGATGAGTCCCACCAGGCAGAGTGCTGGGCGTGTGGCAGTGCCCTGCCTCCTGCGCTCGCTCTTTTTAGGGACTTGTCGCTGTCCCCAGCCATCCCGGGCTCAGATTTCGTGCAGAGCAGGCAGCTCATGTGCTAATTACAGCTCATGAAATGGGGCCAGCCACCCTGATCCTTCATGTGACTAATGAATTAGACTTTGTTTCCTGCCCTTCTGCAGGCTTTACAAAAGGGTAAAGTTGAGGATTTCGGAGAAAACTCCATATCTTACTAGGCTTGGACAGTCCCTTACAACTTGGAAGAGACCAAGGAGGATTAGAAGGGCATTAGCTCCAGCTCTCCCAGTGCCAGCTAGGCCAGGCCTTAATTTGTACTGGGTAAATTCAAGCGTTTTGTCCTTGGAATTGCCTCAGGGTCACATTCCTGTTTTCCATATGCTCTAATACTGCTCTTCCAGCTTTGCATTTTGTAAGCCTGTGTTGAGTTTATGGCAGGTTTGCTGCCTTCCTGCAGCTCTCCCTTGATGATTGTATGAACTGGGGTGACAGTAGCAGGATGACCACTGTCTTGTGGGGTAACAGCAGGGCACAGTGTGTCACTTCTGAGGAAGCCCAGTTTTCCCCTAAGTGGCCAGCTAGGTGAAGGAGCACGCATGGTTTATTTGCATTCCTCCCTTAAAAGCAAACCCACTGCTCGACCTTGGCAGGATTGGTGCATTTGGAGGGAAAGGGTGGTGGGGAGCAGGTTACAGCGTGCCACCAAACATTGGGAAGCGAGGAAAGGGTATTTGCAGATCTAATTCATGTTTGTGTACAATGCAAAGGAAGGTTGGGGAGATTTGAACAGCAAGGATTGATGGTTAAATGCAGGTTTTATTTTGTCCCTTGTTCCTTCTATAGCTCAGAGCTTCCAAGCAGGCTCAGCCCGGTTCCTGAGTTGTGGGTTTTTCCTTCCATGTGCAGTGAGAAGAGTGGGTGTAGACTTCCCTTTCAGCAGAGCAACCCCTGTGTAATGGATTTCTGTGATTCATTGCCAGTGGCAGCAAACAGTGCAGGGAAACTTCTGGCTTGTTCAAGCCATGATGTGTCATGAGCAGGGGATCCCGGAGGAGAGCGCAAGTGAGGAGTGGCTTTGTGACCACATGAACCAAACCCATCAGACAGACCTGAGCTGCAACCTGCCTGCCAGCAAGGCTGGTGTCCCAGGGCAGGAGGAAACCTGGAGCTCTGACATTGTACTGAGTACTGATCCCAAAGGAGCCCCAATGGAGAATGTTTTCCCTCATGTGTTACCACAGTTTCCCCCATTGACTGGTACATGCCCTGGTGCACCAGGCATGCCCATTGCCCTCAATGTATTCTCCACCACAGCACCCAGTGCAATGCTTCCTCCTGTGCCTCACTGAGGAAGCTTGGATCTGCCAGAGATCAGAATCCCTATGTAAAGTTAGTACTCAAAGTGACAAAAGTTTACCTGAATCAAGGAGTCTTAAGGTTATTCCAGTAATAGCCAGACCTTCAGAAAGGTGGAAAAGCATCAAGAACATTCTGCCACTCTCCTTCCCTTGTCTGCCCTCTTCCATCTGGCTGTGGCCACAATGTCATCAGCGTAATCACTGTGTAATCAATACATTCTGTAGCCAACAGAAAAGGTGGTGGCTGGATTGTGATAAGATGCAGATAGCTTCACACTGTGGTGTGCAATCTGTGGGAGGGACACGTGCATAAGAGGCCGCATTGCACAGTGGTGTGAATAGCTCTGTGCCTGACCCTTAACAGGTCATGATGGATGTGCTTACCCGGGCAGGAGTTAAAAAATCTTCTTCTTCCTGTGTTATGGCCTTATCCCATTACTGTATGAATGGGCATTTAATTTCATTCCCACACAGGGATCATTAGCTGCTGGGTCAAAAGCAGAAAAAGGCAGCTCTGCAGAGGAAGGACTTCTCAAAAAGGGTAGAGGACTCACAGCAGCAAGGGACAGCCCCAGATTTTGCAGGGACAGCAGTTTTGAAAATGCAGGCACTTCTATACGTACCTCACTGGGACTGAGCTCTCCTAAAGAGCACCTGGTAAGTGCTAAACTGGTCCGGCCAGTTTTAATTCTCTTGCCCCGGTGCTAAGTCAAGTGTTTGGTAGGATGAGAGAGTTGGAAAGGATGGTTCTTGTCCTCTGCTTGCCATCTGCTGTGTCTCTGTGTTTCCCTGTGGTCTTGAGAGTGCTTGGGTCCTGCTGGCCCTGCTGGCAGTTCTCTTTCCCCCAGCTACTGGTGGTGTCCCTGAAGGCATCAGTCAGTGGCATGGCTAGGACTGAGACATGGATGATTACAGGGTGGAGACACTGGTGCTCCCAGTAATAGCTGCTCATTTCCCAAATCTCTGCCTTGAATAAATAACATCAAGGCTGACTGAGGAATTCCTAATTAAAGGGGACACAATCAAAGCTGAAACAATATTGCTTCAACTTCAGCCTGCAGTTTGCTTCTGCCCACACTCCCTAAAGGCCAGAAGTTCAGGGGAGAGGTGTAAATGTTAAACAAGAGAAAGCCCTGCTTATGGTTTTCTATGTTTGCTTGTTTATTTTATAGAGCTGATGTACAAAAAAAGGGGGGGTTGATTCTTTTGTCTCCTTATGTGGTACAAACCAAGAACTGGTGCTACTGGCATTAGATCCGTATCAGCGTGAGCGGGCCGATCTCACTGTTTCTGGCCTTGCAGTAACAAAGCAAATAAGCCCCCTTTTCCCCAGCTGTGGAGCTGAAGTCAGGCTGAGCCCCTTCCCTTTGTGTGCAGGACACCTGAGATCATGCAGTGTGTGTTTGTGTGTCAGTAGCGTTGGTGCCATGGGCCAAGTTGGGCACCCACCATCCCAGCCATGTGCTCTGCCGTGGTGACACCTAGTGGGGAGCACTTGGTGACCTGGAATTTGCATATGGATTAGCCTCCTTGCATGTTGTAGTGGCAGCTGGGGAGAAACAGGCAAGGGTCTGGGGTCTTGTGAGAGGTAAACTTAAGAGTGCCAGGGCTGCTCTTAACCCTGTCTTGGTTTCTGTTTTCCAGAGAGAGCTACCGATGGGTCCCTGCGGAGTGAGGACTGGGCTCTCAACATGGAGATCTGTGACATCATTAACGAGACTGAAGAAGGGTAAAGCAGCTGGCAAGGGTCCATATCCAGCAGCAGATCCTTGTGCTCCCTGTAACACCACATCCCTAGGCTGCAGTGGTAGCATGCACTGGTGGAAGTAATAAGCTAGGCTTCCCAACAATCCTTGAGACAATCTCCTGCTAGGAGACCTAGAGACATAGCAAAGCTGTCAGAGCACATATTAGATGCATCTCTATAATCTTGGTGAGCGCTAGGAGCCATTCAAACAGGCCTTCAGGGTCCCCAGACAACCCTCTGTTCAGGCCAGGCTGCCTCCCATCTCAAAAAGGCATATTTGCATTTCTTCTACTTTGATTTATTCCCCCTTCATACCCTTCTCTTTCTTTCCTCTGGGAATGTAAAAATCTAAAAGCTGGTGACTGAGGAGAGGGGAAAACCTCAGGCTGCTATTCAGTCCGCTCACTGTGCCAGTCTTTCTTGGGTTTCTTCTGTGGTATTTTCATGTACAGTCACCCAAACACACACAGAGTGGGTGGGGGAGCTCTTGTCTCCTTCTCCCTGCAGGGAGATGTTCATCAGTCTGCCAGACTTGTTAACTCTGGAGCTGGGGATTTGCCAGTGAATTCAAGGGAGAATGCTCCTTCTCACAGTGGAGATGTCAAGAGCAGCATGTAAAAAAGAAGGTGCTACATGGAATAAAACATGTAGGTTTCACTCCTGCTGTCTTACCCCACAGTGATGTTGACAGAGGATTAGCAAGCCCAGTTTTCAGCTTCACAGTTGTATGGAAACAAAGTCAAACGTCTCTACTTACAGATCTGTCACCACTCCTTTTCCGCTATCCCCACCATGCAAATACACCTGTCTCTGTCCACAGTTCTCAGGCCTAAGCTGTGGCCACTTGTTTCAGATTTGGGCACCTGATAACACAGCTGGACAGGCTCTCCCATTGCCCTGCTAATGCCCATCCATTGACACCATGCTGCCCCACAGGCCAATACACTCCTGCCTTCCTCACTGCCTCAGTGTCTCCACCTCACTTTTCTCCTCCAGCACTGCTGCTCTTCCACCTCAGCTTCTCTTCCTGTGCTCTGCTAGAGCATGTTGGTTCATTTGTGCCCTCTTAAGACCACAGTGGTCTGAGACTATGGTGTTTCTCCCCTCTGAGAATGGTTAATGAGGCCCTGCTATGATGCTGCTCTTGTACCCACCTGCAATATAGGCAAGATTTTGCCACTGCATCTCCCCTGCAGCTTTTGAGCCTCCTTGTCTCCAGGGAAATGTTAAACATCTCTTTGAGCAACACAGGAACTGCCACAGCTTGCTCTCTCCTTCCTGTTTCTAACCCATGCCAAGCTCTTCTGTGATCTCCTCCTCTTCAGTCTGTCTGCCATGGGACTTTGCTCTACCCGCAAGGAGTGTGTTTCTAGCATTGTTTTTACTCTGTTCTCTGTTGTGTCCTGAACACCTCGAGCTGTTGCAGACGTCAGCACAGAGGCCTCCAATTTCGGTAACAGCACTCAGGGACATGGTTTAGTGGTGGACTTCGCAGTGTTAGGTTTATGGTTGGACTCGATGACCTTAAAAGGTCTTTTCCAACATAAATGGTTCTATGATCAGCCAAGCGCACTCCTCTTGCAGAACCACAAGCAGAAGCTGCTTTACCAGTCACTGTTTCAAGCCATCCTGAAAACATGGCGAGGACGGACACCTGCTGAGTATGAGGCATCCAGAACCAGTGGATGTTTTTCTTTGCCTCAACCTTCTGATGATCTGCCTTCATCTCATTTCTCCTTCAGGCCCAAAGATGCCTTCCGAGCCATTAAGAAGAGAATTGTAGGGAATAAGAACTTCCATGAAGTTATGCTGGCTTTGACGGTGAGTGGTCAGGGCTCTTTCTCTGCTCTGTGATACCCTGCTGTAAAGCTGAGTGCTGAACACAAGTTTTAGCACACACACTGAACAGACACATGTACCTAAAGCCAAGAAGGCTAACACATATGGGAAAAGAAGGCTACAGCTAATGCTTCATTGCCTTTGAAGGTCCTGGAGACCTGCGTCAAGAACTGCGGCCATCGCTTCCACGTCCTTGTGTCCAGCCAGGACTTTGTAGAAGGTGTCCTGGTGAGAGCAATCCTGCCAAAGAACAACCCACCTGCCATAGTGCACGACAAGGTGCTGACCCTCATCCAGGTAAGCCAAGAAGTGTGAGCATCTGCAGAGAGTGTGTGTCTTTAGGCGTTTGTACAGAAGGCTGTGGTACGTGGTGATGGGCTGTACTGTCTCCTTCTCCCCAGTCCTGGGCAGACGCCTTCCGCAGCTCTCCGGACTTGACTGGTGTCGTTGCTGTCTATGAAGACCTGAGACGGAAGGGCCTGGAGTTCCCCATGACTGATCTGGACATGCTGTCACCCATCCACACACCACAGAGGGTATGGGAGTATTGCTGAAGAGAAGAATGTTGGGCAGCTGCCATTCTGGAGCAATGAGGGGATTTCAGGACCTCTGTCTTGCATTTAAAGAGTTTTTGGGTGGTAAGAAGCTCCAGGACAGCCAAGAGCTGTTGAAAGCAGATGGGGAGTTGCCATCAATATTTCTCCTCTAGTTGCACTGCCCTGTCAAGTGTGAGTGTCTAACATCTCCTTCTCTCTTTCCCTTTCCCCACCTTTGTCTGTAGACTGTGTATAGCTCCAACTCTCAGTCTGGACAGAACTCACCCACAGTCAACTCCCCTCAGCAGATGGAGTCCATCCTCCACCCTGTCAGCCTGCCCCCCGGGAGAGGCACATCCAGCGACGCGCCCATCACACCCACACCAGAGCAGGTGAGTTGGACACAAGTCCCAGGGTGTTGCTGACTCTGCTTGTGTTTGAGGCTATTTCACAAACACTGTTTTGGGACTGCAGTCCTGGTCCTGCCCCGGCCTCTGTCTTCAAGCAGCTGTTCCTCTAAAGCACAGTCCTTCGAGAGCTCCCCAGAGCTCCATTTTGGTCACAGTGATGAACTGGGATACCGCAACCATGGAGTGGTTATGTTTTCCTAAGACAGGGCTGCTTGCAGGTAGAGGAAAGTTCTCCTGGCTATAGGGAAGTGGGGAGCTGAGACATGATGCCTCCTTATCATCTCTGTTTATCTTGCCTCACTGCTTGCTTTATATGAATCAACGCTGTCTGGCTATGTGGTTTCCAAAGGCTAGGGCTTCCTCACTTGTTTCCCCATCCTCTTTTCTCCTTCCTCACCCTGGCTTCATATGACACCGTGTTCAGCACCAAACCCCCAGCTGTCTGTATTTTGCATTCCCTTGCAGAACAGAGGGTAGAAACTGTTCTAAAGAGGCTCATTAGCAGCTTGTAAACCAGAGGAATAAAGCTTCAACTGCACACTTAGCTGAGGCTCTCCTGTTGAATGGGAATTAATTTTTTTCCCCTCTCGTACACCACTTTGGAAATTAAACTATTTAAATGGCTACCACATGGGAGCTGTTAGCTGAGGAGAGATTTGAATCATAACAGCAGCCTGTGCTGGCTATTAAAAATCAAAGCTAGGCTAGTGGCCAAAGATCCCAGGTGAGGGCCTGGCATCTGTTACCAGCAAATGAGTTTGATGGTAAGTAATGGAGGGGTTTCCTGCTGGGAGCTCCTGAGAGCTAAAATGGATGGTGACAAACAAACTCCCTGGTGGCTGTTCCTCCAGCTCTGTGAACATGCATGCACACGTGGTGCCATTCCCTGCCATTCAGAGCTACTACCTCAGCTGTGTCCCCAGCCTTCCCTGGCAGAGCTGTCACTTCCCTTCGCTTTTGCAGATCGGGAAGCTGCGCAGTGAGCTGGAAGTGGTGAATGGGAACACAAAGGTTATGTCGGAGATGTTGACGGAGCTGGTGCCGTCCCAGGCCGAGCCTTCTGACCTGGAGCTGCTGCAAGTAAGGAACACTGGGCAGGGTGGAGGGCTGGCACATGCAGCACAATTTAGCAATGACTTGATGGACTGAGGCCCGATGCATGCCAGGCGTAGGGAACGACTGGGCAGTTTAATGTGGGGCTTACCAGGGAGTGAAGGGATAAGGGAGACACAGGGAAGGTAGAGTTTCAATGGTGGATGGAAATTGCACTACTGAGACTGGAATCATCTCACATGGGAACTTGTAGTCCCCAAGGGCCTTTCTTTCTGGGTGATGTGTTACACAAAAAGCATACAATTATTCCGTGTAAAGGTCAGACTCAGTTTACTTCTCACACCAATACTTGTTGTCCATCAACACTTCCTGATAGATCCCAGTAGCCTCTGGGGTCTGTGTTCAGTCAGACTTCCAGGTTTGTGAGTGCTTAGCCGTAGTGTGACCTTTGTGGTAACTTGCCCTGCTTTGAACAGGAGCTGAATCGGACATGCAGAGCCATGCAGCAGCGAGTCCTGGAGCTGATTCCCCGTGTCCTCCATGAGCAACTCACCGAGGAGCTGCTCCTCATCAATGACAACCTCAATAACGTGTTTCTGCGCCATGAAAGGTACCTCTCTCCTCCCTTCTCTTCCCTGCTCTCCCATAAGAGTTCACTGCCCTTGAAGGCTGCCTATCCCATCCTTTTGATCTGCCCATGAGTATAATACTCGAGACGTATCAGTCTGTATCATCCATCTTTGAGAACAAAGCCTGTTCTCAGTTTTTGCTGACTAATTCCTGTCCCTTCAAAACTGCTGTGTAAGTTCCTGATGGGATAAAAAGATGTCCCTGTGGCATAACCCAGAAAAAGGAGGCAAATGCATGGAAAGAGCTGGTTTTCTAGCTCTGAGGCAGATGGGAACAGAAAGAAATTGCCCAGGTGGGATCAGCACTCCTTTTTTTTTCTTCCATTTCAACAAACACATCTCTTTGCTAGGATCAAGTCTGGGGAGTTCATCCCCAGATGAACTGTATGGAGAGCTGTTGGTTAGGAGTAACTGGAGGATCCTAAGCAGCTTTCTCACAGCACCTCTCAGGAGACATCAACTCTATGGGTCTTCTTGGGGTGTCTTGAGGGGAAATTGGGTCCTGAGCCACGGTTTCCTTTTCCTATTGAGTAGGAAAGGGCAGACTGTGCCAAGTCTTATAAGAAATCTCTTGGGCTGTGGGTGAATGAGCCCACACTACTGAAATGCATCCTGTCATCTTTCTTGCAGGTTTGAGCGACTTCGGACAGGACAGCCTGTCAAGGTAACTCGGAGCAACTGCCCCTCTGTACAGCTTGGTCCAGCAGTGCCCTGCTGACTTGGAGGGAGGTTCAGTCTGCCCCACTTTGAAATGGTGGGCTTTGCTGTCCCAGCCAGGCTGCACCAGACCACCTGGTGTGTGGGACACCCCAGTTCCCACTGCAAGCCTCTTCCGCCCTGCCCAAAGAGCAAGAGCAGAGCAGCAGCAGTTATGTTTATTAAATAGTGAGATTCCAATTCCTATATGAGCCTTCTCTGAGCACTACCCTGTCCTCTGAACCAGCATCTACCCTACTTATTGACATCCAGCAGAGCTGGGAGGCTGGCTACCAAGGCATATCCTGCCCTGGGACACTATTCCCAGCTGGTTCTCTGGTCACTGTCCCTCTTCTCCCTCCTCACAGCTGGTATCTTTTAATGGGTGCAGAAGGGCTTTCGTCTCCAGTATCAACAAGCTAGAATTGTAGGGTCAGGGTGTCCAAGCTTCAGAAACTCTCCACCATCTTATTTTTTCTTCCTACAAAGGCACCAAATGAGACAGAGAACAGCTTGATTGACCTGGCACCCAGTACTCCTTCAGCACTGAAACAGCCTGAAGTCACCAGCAACCTTTCCTCTCAGCTGGCTGGAATGAGTATGTTGCCATGTGGTTTTCCCTTCAGTCTTTCTCCTGTGCTGCTTTGAAAATACTTTCCTGCCCTTAAATCATCTCCCAAAATTATTTAGTCAGATTCACAGAGAAACCTAGAGAAATGCCATGTGTTTTCAACTAATAAACTCATGAAGAAACTTGTATATGCCCCAAGGCACTCAGGCATATGTCTTGGCATCCTCACCTCACCTTGTGCAGGAGGTGGCCATGACTTAAGAAGGACCTCAGCATTAGTCTGTGGCTAAAGACCTCACCTTCCAGCAGGATCAGGGATAACGTTGCTCCCTCTGCAATGCCTCTCAGTGTTGCCTGCTTGCCTCTCTTGCTGTGTGGTGTCAGGCTGAGGTCTGGGAGAAGCAGAGCAGCTGAAGCTATGCTGCAAAGGCAGCCATGAGCATCTTGGGCTCAGGACCCAGGATTTGACAGGTTTTTTACTCAAAAAGCCTGAGGGGTCCTGGGGGTTCTTCAAGATACACCGAGAGCCTACACAGCACTGCCTGGATGCAGCTGCAGAAAATTGGCACAAGACTGTTTTTACAGACAAGGCAGCTGAGATATTTTTCAAGTCAAGTTTTTTTCAGATGATGCCTGAGTCATGAAAATCCACTCATGTCTCAGAGGTGCTTGCCCAGAAGCACAGGTTATTTTTCTTCCACAGGTTATGGAGCAATTCCCTCCAGAGTTGTCTAAGATGGTCAGGAACATCTAGCCTTCAGCATCAGTAAATTGATGTTGCTGCTTCTGTCTGAAACAGAGCCAAAAATATCCACTGAGTAGGCAAAGAAACTGCTTCTGTTACTTCACTCGTGACACTGCACACATGAACAGACTGTGCTGCAGCTGGGGAGCAGAATGGAGGAGTGGCCCTAGAGCAGTTTAGCCTGTTCTGATGATAGTTTTCCATCCAGCACTCTCCAAGCCCGCAGTCTGTTCTGTGCTGCCTGCTGACCCTGCTCTCTCTCCCGCAGACCTGGGCTCAAGCAGTGTAAGTGCAGGGCTGCACTCCCTTGACACTTCTGGCAAGCTGGAAGAAGACTTTGACATGTTTGCCCTGACCCGTGGCAGCTCGCTGGCTGAGCAGCGCAGAGGGTGAGTGGAGCAGCTCACTCTATCCTGTCCTGCCTTTTTGCAAAGGACAAGGGCTCAGGGCAAATGGGGCCATGACCCCGACCAGCAGCACTTCCTGGGAGACAGGAGGATGCAACAGAAATGCACTCTTCACACGCACAGTGTTTGTAGGATGAGCTCTGTGCTCCCAGTCCTTTTTCCTGCTGCCATCATCTCCCCCTTCAGAGCGTCCTCCTGGGTATGGGGAGAAGGAGTTGGTCCCTGCATGTGAGCATTGTGGTGCCACATGTTCTGGGAGATTCAGTGTCTGCAGATGAAGGTGTGAAGTGGGACTGTCTCAGTTTTCTAGTCTGCCTCTTAACTCATGTGCCCTGATAGGGGCAGTGTTGAATTTGGGAATTCCTGAGTACTGATTCAGCCTAACAGACAGAGTATTGAGCTGGAGTGTAGGAAGAGCGCCGTCAGTTGTGGCTTGCAAGAGGGCACTCTTCTGTGCCTCAGCTTCCCTCTTGGCAAGTGGGACTGATGTTTCTTCATCCATGGTGTGTTTGAGACCTCCTGGTGTAAAGCACTAAGAGTTGGGTCTCCACAGAACTGGCTGAACTGAAGAGTTGTTCTCTACTGCAGAGTGGATTCCTGAACCTTTGTTCTGGAGGAGCTGACAAGAGCTGTGCTGACCAGGTCCCCTGGGTTTAGAGACTGTGGTTGATCTCATGCTGCTTTGCCTGTCAGAGCCATGCGCTGCTCTCCATTGACTACCAAGCAGTAGATCCCAGGGGCACACCACTGCCTCCAGCCCTCCAAGACCTGTGCTCCCGCATTCCTGCAGCCACTGGAGTGCCTTGTTCTGCAGCTGGCCAGTAGCAAGCTAAGGTCTCTTACACATGTCAAGTTAAGGTCTCTTAACCATGTGTCCTTCCATTCCTCTGCCTCAGACTGCTTCTGGTAAACGTGGTGGGGAAACTCATGGCCTACACATGACTTCATGTGTTCTGTCCCTGGGTTTCCCCACTGCTTTTACTGTGGGTTGTGCTGCCTGAGGACAGAGAGAGTCCAGCACAAAAACAGTTGTATCAACAGCACCCAATCTGGGGCTGAAACTGGAGCCACTGGTATGTGCTCAGTGCTGGAGATCTGGACAGAGGTGGAATTGTATCCTCTCTGCTGTGGCACAGTCCTTAACAGGCTGAGGCTTATGATCTCTGCACAAGTAACAAGACATCTTCTATTTATTCCTCACTGCACTTCATCTGCCTGCACTTGCACTCCTGCCAGGTAACCTCTAGAGGCTCAGGCTTCACATTTCACTCACAAGCCTCTGCTCTCAGTGTCTCCCTCCACTTGAACAGACCCATTGCCCTACAGCTCCCAAACAGGACGTGCTGGCAGAGCCTCTGGGGTTTGTTCCTGACCCGCCATGTGTGTCTCAGTGAGGCAGTGCTTGAGGCACTTCAAGCCTTTCCTGCCATTCTTCCTCATCAGTGGCATGATAGCAGCGCTGTACTTCATCCTGGATGCCATTGTCCACAGCGGCCCCTTCACTGATGAGCACTTCTTTGAGAAGTTTGAGCGGCGGTGGCCCAAGCCCCTGGCCCCCAACAAAAACAGCTCTACTTGATGGTCTGCTGGATCTGTGGAAAGGGGCCTGGGAGCAGCTGGAGAGGATACTTGTGGAGAGTTTCTGTGAAAGGCTTCATTTTCCTAGCATGGACAGTTTTCCCCCCTCGGCATGGATCAAATGGTGACGTGTGGCATTGTCATGTGTGGTAGCAGCCTGGAGGGGACACAGGATTGGGATGAGGGAAATTATGGGTGAGACAAGTCTGTGTGTGTAAAGAGGTTGCTGTAATGGTGCATTTGGAGGCAACATGAGGCTCTTCTGATCATCTAGTCTCACCTATATAGCATAGGCCAGTGAGCCTCGCCACCATCGCTTCTCAAGTGGTATTAGTTAAATAGATGTTTTTGAGCTGTTTGTGTCTATGAAGATAGATGAGTATGTGGGGGCTTGTTGCTCAAATCCTTTCTAAAATATTTGTAATATTCTGGTCAGTCTGTGTTAGTTTTCTCTCTCTACAGTCCACCCCAAAGAAGGTAAGTGTTGTGGTTAATGCACCTAGCTGTAAGTCTGTGTCTTAGTTTTCATATGAGTCCTTGTCATTCTTCTGTCACTGTGCCAGGGCTGGCCTGTTGTATCCCACAATGATGTTCCAGTGAGTAGATTAGTCTGTTTTGTGGTGGGCTACACCTTTAATAAGGGCTTTGCACACCTTTCTAGAAGCTCTTGGGAGCAGAAAGACAAGGCATGAAAAGTTGTGCAGTCAGAAGAACTGAATATTATGTTTAGGAGTTCCTGCTCTTCATTCTCAGGTATCTCATCAGCCTGTATGTTGTCTCATTTTTGCTTCCAGGGTAAAGTACGAAGACCCTCAAGCCACCAAAGGCCTCGCTGGTGCCCTGGATGCCCGGCAGCAGAACACGGGAGCGGTAAGTGGCCACAGCTTTTAGTGCATCACCAGGAATGGGAGCAACCTCCTGGCTCACCAAGGCAGTAAGTGTGCTGTCTGTTTGGAAAAAGTCAACTCCCACTCTCCACCAACCTGCATTTCCTAGCTGGGATACATACCTCATTCTTTAAAGCCCTGAGGTGAGGAGCTATGGAAAGTCTGGGGTTGCCTGAAGGATGTCCTTCCCCAGGGAAATTTCCACGTGGAAATGTATGTTTTATTCCTCTTCAGCAAATTTCCAAGTCCAGTTGCCTTCTCTCTACAATCGGAGAAGTAGGCCACCAGTACTAGTATATTCTTTCCCCCACCCCCAAACCCACTGCCTCCCCTCTCCCTCACACTGCAATGCAGACTCTCTCTCATCCAGGGGGAGTCTGGTGCCTCTAGTGATGGAGCCCAGCTGACAAAGTGGATGATGCGTCAAGGAATGGTGAGATCTGAGGTGGTGGAGTGCCAGCAGGGAGGAAGGAGGCTGGGCTGCTGAAACAGAACTGTCACTGGCACAGCACATGAGGATGCACAGCAGACATCAGCAGATACTGCTAACTGAAATGGAGCAGCCCTGGGCTGGCCAGTAGTGGAGACCAGGTTTGGGAAGGAAGCAGGAAGTGCATCAGTCCTTCCTCAAGTAAACATATGAGTAGGAAAAAATCGTAGGAGTTCTGAGGCCAAGAGAGCATGAGCTAGAGGATGGCCTGTTTTGGGGTGGGTGTCTGAAGCAGAGGCAATAGGTGGTGGCATCATGAGGGCAGCTGCTGCCATTCATTTTCCTTGCAGTCTCTCCTCCTTAGCATGAGGTGCCTCATTTGAAGGAAAACACATTCTGACTTTAACCCTGTTGAAGGCTTCCTCCTGTAGCTAGTGATTGAGCTTTCAGGCAGTTGAATTTGGCCTTTTGGCAGCAGGAATTCCTGCAATTGCATTCCCACAGGCACACAGAGTCTTTGACAGCTTCTGGGTCTGAAGCTTGTTAGCCTGTCTTCCTGTAATGGGCACTGCCCAGACTGATGTCTGCTCTAGGAAGTTTCCCCACATGCTGTACAGTTGGCTTGAATGCACTTCTATCCCAAAGAGATCCTCTCTGGGTAGACAAAGCCAGTTTGCTTTGAAACTTCCCTAATCTCACACATCCTCTTCTGTTCCCATTCATCCATCTGCCAGCTGTGATAACTATGTGCACTTGCTCCCTGGTTTGGGAAAATCTGCCTGTCTTTGGTACAAGGTGTTGCTCTTTTTCTTGGTCTTGGTGTTTTCCTGAGGGCAAGGGAGCTATATATATTAGAACACTAATAAATAAGTTCCCACAAATACTCTCTCATGCTTCTGCTTGGGGAGCCTCTAGCAAGGGCTGCTTCTTGCTCAGCTTTGTTCAGGAGCTCATGACTGAAGAAAAGGATCTGGGGTTTTGAATCAGAGTTTGTTTCTTTCAAGGTTATCTCTGTCCACCAGGAATATGTCTCTTTGCTGTTTAAATTGACCAGGGCCATGAATTCTTCTGAGCTAGCCTCATCCCCACTAGAAGTAAAGTTTACTTTAATTGTACATGACTTTCCCTTTGATGGGTCTGTTTCAGTAGTTTGGTGTGATGTCAAATCCTGCTGTGCTCCATGATCCTACCAGGGAATTAGTTCTTGGCAAGTGTCTTTCCCCCTTACTATGCTGCCAGACCTGGCACCTCCAATATCTTCAGCATTGCAGACTTTGACATCAGACTGTCACTGGTTTATAGAGGGAGAAGGTGCAGAGAAATGTATGTCTCTTGTTCTCTGGCTGCCTAATACAAGCAGCCAATATCCAGCTAGTGAGTCCTCACCAAAAAGCAAAGTTTGGTCCAGTCCTAATACCCTAAAGCCAACCACCAAACCACAGATGCTTTTAATGGCAAGTATCCTGGAAACTGCATGTCTGGGCATGGATGGGGCAGAGGAAGCAGGTAAGCAATGGCACTGGTAGCTGGGAGACCTTTGCTGTGGCACTGGTGGATTTGGATGGGCCTGAGCTGACTGAACAGTGGAGCAAGAGGGTGAGCTTCTGGGTTGGGCTTTCTTTTTGCATAGCGGATTTACTGGAACATCCTCTATTTTCTTGGTCTCATTGTCTTTTTTTCTGTCCCAGGTACCAGTTCCTCAAGCCAATTTCATGGAAGACATAGAAAAGTGGCTCTCCGCTGATGTGGTAAGTGAGGGGCTGCTTTCCTGGAGCCAGCAGTGCTGCCGGAGCTGTCTGCAGGCTGGACTTCAAGCAGTGTGTAACAGCACTGGCATTGCTGCATGTGTGGCACAGGCTGCTGGGAGGGACTAGGGAAGGAAAAGCCAAGGACACAGGCTTTGGGATACCACAACAGTATCATCAGCCTTCTGGGAGACATATCTAATGAACTGAGGCTCAGGGCCCCTCTAACATGTCAGTACTGTGGAAGCGGGGGGAGCACTATCCTGTCTCTCCTTGTGCATCTGTGAGATGCCTTTACCTCCCTTCCTTCCAAACATGCCCTTCTCTTTCTTTGCTAGGGAGAATCAGAGGATCCGAAAGGTGTCACCAGTGAAGGTAAGACATGCCAGCCAACCCTTTTCTTTAACTGCTCCTGGCAGCACCGTGGCTCTTCCACAAACCTCCCTCTTTGCTCTTCTCTTGCCCTCAGAGTTTGATAAATTTCTGGAAGAGCGAGCAAAAGTTGCAGACCGTCTCCCCACTTTGTCCAGCTCCTCAGCAGGGACGTCTGTCTCCCCTCCTGCTGCCAGCCATCATCGGAAGCAAGCAAAGGAAGATGATGCTATGTTTGCCTTGTGAATGCTATGGACCAGTGTGCTGTAGAGCAAGAGGCTGTGTGTGCTGTTTTGCTTGCCTCCAGCCAGGGGCCAGCAGAGGAAGGACTCTGTCTCCTTCCTCCATTCTCTTTCTGTTTTACCTTTGAGTTGGTTTTATTTTTAAGCTGCTTTCAGACTTCAGATAATCTTTGTTGTGTTTAGGGATATCATACAATAGACTTGTGAAGGGGGGTTTCAAAGCTGCTAGAGAATGTGGGAGTTCAGTGGGCTTTTCTTTTTATGGTACAGTGTGGGCAAAGCAGAAGAAACTCTGGAAGAAGCTCCCCCATCCTACTCTCCAGTGAGGTAGTTAGAGATCTTGCCCAAGAAACAGGAGAGGCTGCAGTCTGCTGCTGAAATCATTCCTGCCTGCCTCTTTCCTCACCCCTCCCCTAGAATGGATCTCCAGCCCTCTGCCTGCCAGTGTTAGACTGGAAAGCACGAAGATGTGAAGCATTACTGGTGGCCGAGGAGGAACACTAATGGTAGAGGGACCCTGTTGCTCTAATCTCTCTTGCACAAGTGCTTGTGGTATGCAACACCTTCCCACTCACAACCCCTTCTCTTCCTCTTCCTCGCCTCCCTTTCCCCATCCTCATCAGTTTATCCAGAATCCTACCCACAGCCCAGATGTTTCCATCGTATGATAGCCAGTCGTCCAAGCCCTTGGCAGCACACAGGACTGCAAGCAGTACCCCAGGCTGAAGGCGCTGTCTCCCACGGGCTAGGATGTGCCTTCAGCAAACTATTTGCAGTTAATTTAATTCTCCATTATCATATTTTTCTCCCAGTGTGATCCTACCTCCCTCTCTCGCTTCCACTGATGCCTTCCACCACATTGTGCCGTGGTGTGGGGAGTCTCTGAGCCAGGCCAATGCTACAGACTCCCTCAGGGTGACTGTGTGTGCCAGGGTCACAGAGCTGCATCCCCCTAAAGCAGGAGGCCCTTCCATCAGCACTGTGGGAACGTGCTGTTGCTGCAGAAGCTTGTTCAGCTGGTGAGCACAGAGGGGAAGCAAGACATCAGTCATCTCATGCCAGCAAAGCAGCCCTGCAGCAGCCAGAAGCTCTTCTGCACATGGGGAGAAAAACCCTCCAGAGCAAACCACACACGCTGCCCAGTTGTAAATGAAAGCCAGGGAGGAGGGTGCCAAGCTCAGGGCTCCTGCTCGTGGGATTTCTTCTTGAGCGTGGGAGCGTTGTCGTTTTTTACTGCACATTAAAAGAGCAAAGACTTGAGCCTCCCTTGAAGATCCGGTGTGTGCTGTCAGTGCTGGTGTGGGGAGGGGAGGATGCTGTGGGGAGAAGAGGGATGAAACCATGCAGGCACATTTGCTCTCCATGAAAAGGCAAGGGCACTGGTGCTGAGAGGAGAACAGCATGGGGGCTGAGGGTGCTGGGAGCCAAGGCAGGTGCTCCCTGCTTTTTACCACAGTCTCATGGGGAGGTGATTACACCCCATCTCAAAACAGCAAGAGGGCGAGCTACCTCCTCTCCTTTCTCTCTCTGCCTTGTGGCCAGATCTGAATACCCACCTTGCAGCCTGTAAGTCACTTATAAAGACATGCAAGAAATACAGTTGCTACTAAAGGGACCTCTGGTATCCACAGGACATCCTCAGTTGTCCCTATGCCACCTCTCCAGTGTCCAGCTGAGTGGGAGCTGTGGGAAGGATTCTTAAAAGGAGATTGAGTGGATTTGAAAATGTCATCTGAAGAAAGGCAAAAGGGCCAAGTGGCTGAGCTTCCCCTGCTGGAGCACGTGCAGGAGAGGAAGCAAGAGCAGGGTCATGATGGAACACAGGCTGGTTTTGTAACTGTGGGGCCAAAAGGGCCTCCAGAGCAAGCAAGGCCCAAGCCCTCTGGCCAGTGCCTGGCCTCAGGCTGCCTGGCTCACCTGGGAAGGACGGGCTTCTGGTGCCCAGTCAGTGTTTCTGCAGGGTACCAGCCTGTTCACACTGGTGATGCTTTAACACTGGTTCATGCCTCAGATGGCACTGAAAGCTCTCAGTGCCTCCAGCTACCTCGGAGCACTGCCTACAACTTTCCCAAAAGGAGAGATGAAGACATCCCTGAATGGATATCCTGAGTATGGGGAGTTCAAACTCCTCCTTACTGCCTTTGGAATGCCCTGAGCCCACCTTAGGATACAGACCCCGTCTTCACCCTCACCTTGTTTTTAATTCCCCAGACAGCCGGCACGGGACCTGGCAAAGCCAAGAGGGAACTGTTCCCAGGGAAGACTTGAGTGCAGGAGAAATGGGTTGCCGCTATTTTCGTCAAGGGGCAAACAGATGGAAAGGGTCTTTGGTGTCTGCCAAGAGAGGTCAGTTTGAATCGATGGCCAGCAGGTAAAAACTCAGAGTGCTGCTTGCAGCCCCCGGGGTGAGCCTGTCCTCTCCCCACCGTGCAGCCAGCCATGGTCACGGTGCTTTTCACTGAGATTTATCCAGCAGGGACAATGTACCTCTCTTTCAAGTAACTGAAAATATGAAGAATGGGGATGAAAAGGGCACGGAAAGATTCCAAATTAGTACTGTCGTACTTGTTATAGATTATACCAGTAATAGCTTAAATAATTTTGCAAGGTTTCTTTTGAGAAGGAACTTGGGGGAAAAAAAACCTGCTAGTTCTGCAAGGGATCATTTTAAGTAGAGGCTGGGCACTTTGCTTTGGCAAAAACTGCTTCATGATTGCAAAAAAAAAAAAAAAATGACAGCACTGCAGGGATTCTTTTAAATGCCTTTCCCTTTTTAAAAGTTTTCTAATGTTGTAGTTTTAGAAAGATCAGCGCTGCCTGCTCGTTCTGACCACCAGATGGCCGCGGTCCCTCGCACACCCAGCCCGGGCTTCCCGATTGCAGAGGACAGCCCCTCCCTTGGCGGTGACCTGCTTAGCAGGCTCTGCCACCCCCGGGGACAGAAACAAAACAAAGTCTTTCATTATTCTAGTACCATGTGTAACCATCAGCCCTGTGCAGACTCGCACAGCGACCACTCCAGAACATGCATCCACACGTTGTGACTGCACGGAGGACGGGAAGGGGTGCTTGTGCTCTGCCTAAGCATCCATTAATAACCACACTGGGAACAGGATCTTGACCTGGATAGATATTTTGCATGACCTAGAACAGCTGTTGCTATGCCAGATGAAGAAAGACATATCTTCCTTGTACTGAGTCAGAGTTGCTCCACGTCTCTAAAAACAAAATATATGCTAAAAGTTAATGAGAATTTCCATGATGTTTGGGTAGTGTGATACTTGGCATGCCAGCATCACATTCACAGAGGCAAAAAATTACATGTTTCTCTTTTATCAACCACTAAACTCCAAATAGTACATGAATTTCTTCTAAAGGCCAGTAACAAAAATATGTCCTGATTTCCCACAGCATTGTCTTGCAAAGTCAGCACAGTACACTGGGAGGGCTGTTCTCCATTCCACAGGACTTTCGTGTTGCTTTGCCATGTCAAAACTTCCTCAAAGCTTATTTTGAATAACACAGTTCTCTCTCCCTTCACAAAATGAGAATAAAGCCACTTCCCCTTTCCTTCAGATTACTGTTAGTGCTGCTAAGGGTGGATGAAGATGCTGGGAAGGGTATCGGGAACCCAGTGGGCAGCAGAGAGGTGGGTTGTGAGGAAGGAAAACATTTCTGTAGGTAAGTCATTTTTATTTATGTAGGGAGCATAGACAAATGGAAGCACAAGAAGAGGTGAATGAGACCAAAAGGAAAAAAAAAAAAGAGACGGAGGATAGGAAAATGTATAAACAATTGAGAGGAAAAGTAAGTGCCCCAGTGCTCAGGAGCAAGGGAATAGAGACGGTCATTGACAGGATCACTCCCCATGAGCACAAGTTTGCTGCAGTGCTGTCTCCAGCAGCCTTCCTGTGGGGCTGGACATTGGCCCTTGCTGGGAGTCCTTGGATGGGGTGTGCAGGGGTGCTACACTGTGCAACAGTGAGGCTGGGGGCTCAGCCCTGGCAAGGAGACTCCCAGGGCGAGGGGCTCTGCAGCAGGGATTTTCTCGGGGGGATCAAGAATTCCCTCCCAGCACAGAAAAGCTACACGTGCCTGTATCCAGGCGCTGTGTTTTCCTGGCCAGTCTCAGCAGAAAAGCGTGGATCAGGCGCAAAGCAAATTTGACAGTGGGGTGAGGCAAGGACACAGCTTTTCTGCGGCTTTTGGGGAGTCTCTTTCACCAGCACAGAGTGGTAGGAAAATCTGTGTTTAGAAAAGTTGCTGTGAGGCACTTCAGTGGTATTTTTAGCTGCTTGACCAAAAAAAAAAAAAAAAACAAACCAAAACACAAACAAAAAAAACCCTTAAATACCAGATCAGTCTCAGAGAGAGAGAGGTGCCAATTTCTCTGAGCTCTTTTGCAGTCTTTGTCAAAAAAGGAAAAAAAAAAAAAAAGAAAGAAAAGAAAAAAAAAAAACACTGGGTGATCTGCCAGCACTGCCCCACTGCCCCTGGGCATGGATATGTTTTGATGTTTTGTGCTGGCACGCACGCCAAGAACCACCAGGTCCAGCAGGGCACTCAGGGGGTAGGTCACCCCACGCCAGGCACTTTCAGTCTCACCACTTGCCGAGCACCTTCAGTCCCTCTCGACCTCTGCCAGACCACACCCGGCAGCTGAACAATTCAAATCCCACGTCGCCTTGTTAATGATTATTTAGCTAAAGAGCTGCTGCCACAGCCCCGAGGTCCCGCTGTGCCCAGCGCTGCTCAGGGGAAGGGCTGAGCCCAAAGCCCTGACTCCTCGGTGCCTGGGATTCTAGGGAATGCATCCCCCAAAAAGGGGGATGTTCTGCCTCTCTTGCCGTAGGCGCTGCAGTCTGTAAGCTCCATCGTGCACAGAGCTCTCCAATGCCGAGCCCACTGTGCCCTAAACTAAGTACTTTGAAGGAATATCTGCCCTTTCTAACCCTTCTTTGGCTTATTTCTCCTCGTCAGCATGTACCTGTCACCCTTTCAAAAGACAGCAGCTCGGTGGGGGTAAATAAGGTCCTGCCTGCTTGCCCTGGAGCGATCTTTGGTAATGAGTGAAGGAGGGGGCACAGGCTATGCCATAGACACCCTGTGTGGCCTTAAGTCACTTAAATTTAGCACATCCTAAATGCCAGTCTCTAAAATGGATTAATTCCCACACATGGTTCCTGGGTTTGCTGTTTTCCACCAGCACAAGTGAAAGCTGGGTGCCCATCCGGCCCCCCAGCGTTCCCATGGCTTGATTCCCCCCGTATGGAGCAGGGACTGTCCCGGTCCCAGAGCAGATGGACACAGCATCCTCCACGTCGCCAGGTCAGAGAGGTGTGCAGCTTTCCCAGCTTGGGACACCAGCTTTTCCAACCCTTCCTGCCCCGCCCGGCGCGGCTCTGGGAAGGACAGCTGTGGAAGGGGAACATTTTGTGGCTGTGAGCGATGCCGCACGTTCCACCAGGGCTCCCCTCTCTCATGAGCCCCAAAACCCGCTAGTGCTGAGTCACCCTTTTCCCAGCGTGGGCGTCCTGCTGAGTCAGGGTCAGGCCGGGCGGCCGCGATTGCTGAGTAAAGGCTGTGCGAGGGGCTCTTTGCTGAGTCACGGCGGAGCAGGCTCCACGTGAGGCTGATTATGGCAGGGCGGTCCCTCCGCAGCGCTGAGATTGCAGCTGCTTCTCCTGGCCCCGGTCCCGCTGCTCCGGACAACTGGAGAAATCTCCAGAAACAGCCCCTTCCTGCGGCCCGGCATTCTTCCCATAGCCTGGAGGAGGGAAGCAGGCAGAGGTGGTTTGGAAACCTTGGGAGGAGCGGGGACTTGGGTCTCACTTTCTGTGCAAAACTTGGCTTCCAGTTCCTCCTCCTCCTGAGAAATGGGTGTGAGCAGTGCGGTACAAGGTCCTCCTTGTTGCGTGCGTGCGATTTTTCAAAGCCAAAGTTTCAGGGTTTGTTCTGTCTCGCAGTCAGGGCACACTTTGTTTTCCACGGTTGTGGCACTGAAACAAAGGAGGCAGCAGCACTGACTGAAACATTTGCACAAATGGGGTTTTTATTTGCTAACTCTGCCCCGCTCCCTTCCACACCTCCCTCTGGGCGCCAAAGCAGCTCCTGGCTGGACACAGGATTGATTCCCACGACCACCAAGACAGTAGGAAGTGTGGTGGGCTCTACGCGCCCTGCCCCAAAATTTCAGCCCAGTGTACCCGTAACCTGGAGACCTGCTGTGTGCTTTAGGTCGCTGCCTGACTCTGGCAGGCACACGCCTTGCAGCACACTTGCTCTGTCCTCCCTCCTTCTCCTTGTTGTGTTTCCAGGCAGTCCAGGCTCTCTCCTTGCTCATAGCCATGTGCTGGAGACACCAATGTGCTGCAGCACACATATACCCATACATCTATGAAAATATGGATTGTAATCTAAATTTCCTATTTTTGTCATGCTGGTTCATTTATCCTGAGAAATCTGCTTGCGCCTCCATCTCCCACCACACCATTTTCTGGGGTTCCTGTGTGTGGGTTTGCCTAGCACAGCCATGCCTGTCTATACAGCCCTCCAAAGGTACCAGCAGTGCCAGCCCCGTGGACAGCTGCAGTGCCTGAGCTCCCCATAGGGATTTCCAGTGCACTGGACTCTTGACCTCCTTTTTCTCCACCTGTATCTTTGATCAAGACTGGGATTTTTGGATGCTGAGAGAGCAGCGAGCACAGTCAGTTCTGCCAAGGCAGGGCTGGGAGAGGCAATCTCCCTTTGGTAAACACAAATTAACACACAGGATATCCCTGTTTACTCCAGCACTGACTCCTTTCTCTAGCAAGTCATTTAAGCAGTTGCTGTAACTCCTTTTTCCCCTACCATTACACAGCAAATCCTGGTTACTGAGTCAGCTTTCCGAGTGCAAACCAGGCAGCTGCATTTTGCTGTGTCACGGTTTGAGAGAGCCCATCAGCCCCTCTGAGCTGGCCAAGGCCGGTTTTCCCCACGGAAGCCAAGCCAAGCTGAGCTGAGCTGCTGGGAGCTGCCTGCCAGAGCCCAGCGTGGAACAGCGCTACCCACAAGGGACTCAGGAGAGCTGACTTTGCATCCCGTGACTGCCTGTGTAACTAGACATTTCTGGCCATAAATCTACTGGCAAAATAGGCTGTTAATGTACAAAGAGGAGAAAATTCCCCACTTCCCTGTTCCACATGGAAACACTGACCCCTCAATAACTTTCTGTTTTTAACCATTCATCTCCCGTCTCGTGACTAAGCATTTTCTCAGGGGCTGGGATGTGCAGACAGGCTTTTAAGCCCAGCAGGAACTTTTACAAATATCTTGCCTGAGGCTACTTTATTCATCTTTGCTAGAAATCCCCTGGGCAGATTTGCTGGTGCCCTTGCAGTGAGTAGCTCTGGCACCACCCAGCCACAGCTCGCCGGGAGAGCATGAGACAGCAGGACCTCTGGCAGGCACGGTGGAGACCACAGCTGTGATACTTAAGTGATATTCAAGCAAAATTTCCTAGTGACCTGGATGCAGGCTGGCCTCTGATTTTCCATGGCCCACTCTGCTCTGGGAGCCAATTTGTTCCTTTTACCAAAAGCACACATCTCCCTCCCCATTCATCGCTCTCAAGTGTCGGCTTCCAAAGTTCTCTTTGAGGGACAGATGGTCCCCCACAAATCCCTCCTGGCACATTGGCTTGCTCGGTGTCACTCACCTTCCCCCCACCATAAAGCAACAGCACAGCAGAAGCAATTCAAGTCCTTGCTGCAGAACACTGGATGGAGCCAGAAATGCTCCAGGGCAGCAACTGCAAAGATGATGACACTCCACTTTCAGTTCTCCTTCCATCTTGCTGCAGGGCATTTGGGCCTTTCCAGAGAGCTAGACTCAGTCTCACAGCTGCCCCATCCCAAGAAACCCAAATCAGCGAGAGATCAGACAGCATAAATCACTTACGGGGCATGGCTTGCTTGTCTGCACCTTTGCAAATCTCCTGGCAGAGGTGAGCCGCATCTCTTGTGACCTGCCCAGGGGAAGGTAAAGCCCTGAGATCCAGAAGAGGTACGGCTCCATGTCATGGGGCAGTATTTATACAAGCCAGAAAACCTACCTGGAACAGTGGCAACATGACTAGACCGTCTCTTTCTTCCCCCCAGTCTCATTCAGACCTACCACAATCCTGGATGAAAGGGAGAAGGACTTTTGGATACATCCTTTACAGAGCCTCCAAGCATGCAGCTACTTGGAAGAAGGCAGGCAGGCAGGCTGGGGACAAAATCATTGGCTTGAAAGCACCCAGAAAATCCTTCGGGAAGAACTGGGTGTATTGCCAGGGCTGCAGGTGAAAGGAGGGGCAGGACCTGAGGACTGGATTCTTTTCATATGATTTCACAAAATTAATAATATACTCTCATAATATAATTCTTATTCTTTTATAATTCTCATATATTTCCTACTTCCCTCCACTAGAACTAGAGGTTCACTTTGTGCTCCAGCTTCCTCTGTCAGAATAGGACTCACTGACAGAAAACAAGAGCTTTAAGGAGTTATGCCAGAGGGAAACTTTCATTTTGGGGCCATCCCTGTGGCAAACTGGTATCAATGTTTCCAGGAGGGACTGGCCATGACACTCTGCTCTACACATGGACTCTGTACTCTCAGGAGATGTCTGGGGCGTTGTCACACTTACTTTGAAGATTCAGACATCCTGACACATTTATTTTACCTCACAGAAAAGCAAGTAAGTTGTCTGCAGTGGCATGGGAGTAGGAATGGAACGTGTCAGCTTTTTGCCAGCATGCACTGTTGCTTTAAAAGACAAAAGCAAGACAGGAAAAGTCTGGCTGAGTCAGGATGGAAACGCTGAGTAATTCTTCCTGAACGCTGCAAGCCAGATGTCTGCTGGAGTCAAAAAAAGAAGCGAGGAAGCATTTTTTTCCAGAACAGCTTTTTAACCTACAGCCCCCAACCCTGCTGGGGCTGGTGTGGGTGCATCTGTTGGCTGCTTCACTGACCACTTTATCAAAAAAAACCCAGCAGAGCAACAGCTACTGGCAGAAGCACCATGTCCAACTCTTTTCCCAAATCAGAGGAATTATTTGCCTTTGAAAGTCTGTGCAGCCTTCCTCAGTTACCCCCAAGTCTTGTATATCTTTTCAGCTCCCCCAGCCTTCTGGGTATCTAGGAGATGGAGTGCTATTTTCCTAAACTGCCCTGCACGCTGCTGTGGTGACAACAGGAGCCAGCTGTCAAACAAATCAGATGCCATTGTTTCCATGAGCGAGAGAGCATGGAAGGGATTTCGCTGCGCATCAGTGCTGGCACACCTGTGCTGGCTCTGTGCACAGTGACAGGGTTTGCTGCCCAGTGCCACGGGCAAGGGGGAACTGCACAAGGGCAGTTCTGGCACCTGCAGGCCAGAGCTGGTGCATGCATGTGCCACAGCAAGCCAGCTTACCCCCGGTGCCCACGGCTGGTACGTACCCTGGGGTCCCTGCTGTGCTCCCTGCCACGAGGGCTGTGTTCTCCCAACCTGCAGTGCTTAGCTTCCCATTCCATGGCCCACAAGCACTGCGTTACCCGAAAGACTCTCTGAAGATGTGCACGGCCATGGGAGATGAGGTGTTTATACCTGAGCTGTGCTAGAGCAGGTGAGTGTGAGTGCTGGATTAGCTATCCAGGCAGGGTGTAGGGGTACAGACTGGGGTGTAGGCAGACGAGGCTGCTCTCCCTGCCCCAGGCACTAAATCTCCCGTAAATCCACCCTCCTTGTCCAACCCCACCGTCTCCAGGACAACGAGCACCCCTTGCAGTCCCCCGGCTCTGCCTGCCGTGGGCAGGGCACTGAAAGGGTTACAGAGCCAGGCACCCTTAAAAGAGAAGTTGCTGGACATCCTCTTGTTTGTGCTTAGTTATCAAGATGCATCAGGTGACTTCCTTCTGGTTCCTTGGGGCAGCAGGCCAGGAGACGGTGACAGCCAGGCTGGGAAGGGAAGTGCTGTTGTGTTGCAAGAAGTTTGTACTCGCACTGAGGTCAGCGGTTCGCTGCTCACGTGGCCTGGCAGTATAAAGCTGGATGTGGGAGTCGGGCTGCCCAGCTCAGAGCTTCACTGTCCTGGGAGCAGAAAGGAAGGAGGAAAGCACAAGCAACAGCAGGCAAGCAGAGGAGTGAAACGACGTGGAGAAACATGGAAACTTCCCAGTCACACAGCTCCGAAAGGTGAGAGCGCTACGGGAACGAGAGGGAAGCGTTTTGCCAGAGGAGTGGTGGTGTGTTTCTCCCCTTGCTTTTAGGCATGCTGTTTCTGTTCCCGCTCTGCAGGGAGAGGCATGCAGCTGCTTCCACCTCTGGATGGAGTCTGTCAGTCTTCCTTGCTCGGGACCGTGTTTGGAAAGCGGGTGCTCTCTGGTTCCCGTCCACAGCTCTCGGGAATGCTCTGCTCCTTTTTCTGCCATCCCAGGCTCCCCCTTTTGTCGTGGAGAGCTAAGATCTGTTTTTTCAGAGCAGACAGCACTAATACCTGTTTCACTGTTCTTTCCCAGAATGTCCACAGACCTGTCAGAACTGTTGAAGGAAGCTACCAAGGAGGTGCACGAGCAGGCAGAGAACACACCGTTCATGAGGAATTTCCAAAAGGGGCAGGTGTCACTCCAGGAGTTTAAGGTACTTCACAGCAGCATTGCTTGGGGATGGGATTTCCTCACCAGTTAGATGAGATGGGCTGTGAGGGCACTAAAGGGGGGAGGATGGGGCCAGTACAGGTAAGGAGGATGGGGACATGATGCTGGTATCAGCATCTCCTATGAAAAACATCAAACTCCTGCACCCTGAGGTCTTACTGGCTCCTCTTGCAGAAGGTGGGGAAGGACTGTGCATATCAGGATGGGCAGCCAAGCTGAAACAGGAGAAAAAGGACAGAGGTTGATGGGACTAATGCTATTGCTTTTCTCTTTCTTCATAAATGCCTGCATGTTAATTATTGCCAGTGATAGTTAATGGAGATAGAACTATGTTCAACTACTTGAGCAGCTGAAATGCCCAAAAGAGGGGGAATTCTGTATTTACAACACTCTAAGCAGCTGCAGCTAGAAATAATGATGGGATGGTGAGAAAGTGAGGATATGGGATCATTGCTGGCACTGAACTTTGCATTGTCACTTGAGTTATACCACAGCTGAGATCATGAACAATAACTCAAAAGCAGACTGAGTTTGAGCAATCCATGTCTGCTGCTAACAAGCAGGAGCCTGTTGCTTTTCTCAAGATAAAAGAGTAACATTTCCACATATTAGCCTAACCTGGCTAGATACAATTCCTGGGATGTGAGCCACATAACAAAGCCGTGAGCAAAACCAAAGCAAACACCTGGGCCAGAAATTCCTGAGAGGCTACAGGATGTGATGCATGGACTTGCAAATAACAGCTACCGATTCAACCTGTGGCTTAATTGCTTTGTTGTTGAATTGTTCCTTGGCAAATAAATCCACAAAAGTAGGAAAGAGACTACTTATTTCTGACAGGTGACATGCAGAATACTTAGCCAAGCATAAATTCAATCTCAGGTGCTGACTTCCTGCTGTTAGAAATATGGCGTTGGTTAGGCAGTGAACTTTGAGATAGGCAAGAGTGTAAAAAGACCTCCACGAATGAAACTTTCTTTCTTAGATGATTTTTACAGGCTGTCAGGGGAAGGAGATGGGACATGGATTTTAAAAGTTAGCAAGTTTTAAAAAGCCATGTTTCTCATTAAACCACTACCTGCCTCTGAGAACAATCAGTTGAGCTATATTTTTGCTTAATTTGTAAGGCAGTGTTCCCATATTTTGTTTCTTTTTCAGTAATCTGGGTAGCAGGTTACTGTTGAAAAAACTGTTTTTGTTTACTCTCTTGGCAGACCTATATATCTGCCCTGCTACATCACTCCCCAGATGGTGGATATTTGTTTCCACAACCAGTCACTGCCCGTGTGCTTATCAAAGTCCTGTTTGCTGGCACAGTGGGGAAAGGTTGAAACAGGAACTCTTTCCCTGCAGAACTGAGTGCTTTGTGAGAAAGTAAACTGCTTTCTCTCCTGTGAGCAGCATAATCCCCCCTCCCCAAACCTGACTCACCTGTGCTGCAACACCTTCATCTTTTACCCTTTGCTGCTCACAAGGGGTCCCAGGGTAAGGAAGGGGTAGTGTAGGTGTAACAGCCTCTGAAAACAGAATGCCTGGAGAAGGAAAGGACACAGCTATATTGTCTCAGACCACGTGGAAAAGCTGGCAGATAGAAGAAAGTATCGCATAAGCTGGGAAAAACAACAATAACAATGGTTTCCAAATAGAGAGGAGAACACAGCCTCACAGCACTCCTTCACAAAGGCATCTTTCAGAGGCAGGCTGTGCTTCCAGCTCCCTTTTATCTTGTCTCCGAGGGGCAACCGAGGAGGCAACCCCACTTGCATGCCTGAGTGAGCAGAGTGGTGGTGCCTCAGTTCCCAGGATGGTGAGACGCTGACAGGATGAATATGTTGAAAAATAACCAGGGTGTGTCATCATCTCACAAGGCCCCACAAAGGGAAGCCACAGTTTGGAGCATTCAAATTTGAACAATGTACCAGAAAGGATACCATTGGGAATACCCTCTCTATTGACTGAGGGAATGGGAAGAGACCAGGAATGCTTGAACAGGGCTCCAGTTTACATTACATCAAGCTGCAAGACTTTAACTTGAAGGCAAAGCAGTGACTTTAAGAGCAAGTAAGACCAATACCTCTGGAAAGGGCTTGACTGCTGCCTCAAGCAGAAGGAGAAGCGTTAAACAGTGTCTCCCAGTACCTTGCACACTGTTTTTCACATGGGAAATCTGCAACATCACAGATGTGCATGACTCACAGTGGGTGTGCCCACGACTACCTTTTTGTTAGTACAACTTGTCCCAAAGATTTGAAAAAGACAAACAGATGCACCTGTAGCTCATCCTCTTTCTTCTCTTTCAGCTGGTTACGGCATCCCTGTACTTCATCTACTCTGCTCTGGAGGAAGAGATTGAACGTAACAAGAACAACCCTGTTTATGCCCCTGTGTATTTTCCGGCGGAGCTGCACCGCAAAGCTGCCCTGGAGGAAGACCTGAAGTACTTCTATGGCAGAAACTGGAGGGAAGAGATCCCATGTCCTGAAGCTACTCGGAAATATGTCGAGAGGCTCCACTATGTAGGCAAGAACGAGCCAGAGCTCCTGGTGGCCCACGCCTACACTCGGTATTTGGGAGACCTGTCAGGGGGGCAGGTGCTGAAGAAAATTGCCCAGAAGGCCCTCCAGCTGCCCAGCACTGGGGAAGGGCTGGCTTTCTTCACCTTTGATGGGGTCTCCAACGCCACCAAGTTCAAGCAGCTCTATCGCTCCCGCATGAATGCTCTCGAGATGGACCTTGCCACTAAGAAAAGAGTCATGGAGGAGGCCAAGAAAGCATTCCTGTTAAATATACAGGTGAGTAACAACCAGCCAGCCCTGCCAGCCCACATCCTCTCTCAAACAAGAAAACAGCTACAGGGGAAATACAAGGCCAGTATTTCTGCTGGGGAGCTTATGAGAAGTTGTGGATCAGGGCAAGCTGGTCAGAGTTGGATGGCCATGCTTCTCCAACCTGGGAGCCAAATAAAATAGTGGTCTCTGAAAAGCTCTTCCCCCTCCCTTAGTGTTTGAATCCAGTCTCTTCCATGTGCCACTATTCAGATATGAATGAGGGCTCATACTGGGAGTGGGGATTACCATCTACTATCTGTCCTGCTTCTGTGGTGAAGTTCCACAGGTCCTCTGTGGTTTCTGACTAGGTGACAGGTACCTTGGTTTCCTGCCCATTGGAAGATGGGCAATGGCCTTCTCCTGATCATGGCGCTCAGCTTCCTCGCCATGACAGTCACCGTGGGCTTATTTGCCATGTGAAAGCCTCAGGGAGAACCTGTAAAGTAAACAAGGAGTTTGAAAGACATCCTCTTGACCTCACAGGCAGCTTTTGTTCTGTGCAAAATGTGCCAGCAGACTTGGACTGAAGCCTCAATGTCTTCCTCTAGTTCCTGAAGTGCCTGGGGAAGGGGAAAGGGGTCCACTAAAAGAACAAGAGGAGGCCACATAATGAGACACTGTTCCTTCTTCTCAGGTGTTCGAGGCGCTGCAGGAGCTGGTGTCCAAGGGCCAGGAGAATGGTCACCCTGTGCAGCCAAAGGCAGAGCTTCTTCGCACGAGGAACATCAACAAATCATATGAGCACGGTAAGACACTTCTAAGGGCAGGGACTTCACATCGCTCCTTCATTTCCTCCTCCTCCCTTCCTCTGTCCTTGTTTGTAAAAGCCATTGGGAAACGAGCACAAGGTGCTTGCCCCATCTCATCTCCAGCCACCAGCAGGTAGTGCAAGGAGAGGCAGTGCGTGTGCAAAGCTTCTTCTAGACATGACAGAGCAAGGATAACACGTGGGCTCTCCAGAAAGCGTGTCAGTGAGGAAGCTTTACAAAAAGAGACTCCTCTCTCCACCTCTAGGGCTTCAACAGATGTAAGGGTCATTCACCATAGGGAAAACTGACCTTGATTTCACAGAAAGAAAGGCGTCAATTTTGGGTGCTGCAGATCAGCCGTGGTGCTGTGATGCTGACAGAAGGTTCTTCTGGACACACAGCCCTATCCAGCAGCCTGTCTTTTTGGACTGTATCTCCCTCTGATCATTTTCCTGCCTTCCAGAAGTATTTACTGAAAACTCTCCAGAGAGCGTGCTGAGCAGCACTGCTCTGGATGGTGGAATGTAATCAGCTTGTAAGTCAGGCTTGTACCTGAGTGAGGAGCGAGCTCAGATGTTTGCAGAGCAGAGTGGTTTCCATGATGACATGCAATTCAAATAAAAAAAACCTTGTGACCTACCCATTCTGAAACTAAAATGGAGAATTTTTTCAGTGCCTACTGGATTGAACCACAGTTTTTCCATGACAAAGAATGAAAAGCAAACCTTGCCTTAAGCATCTCTAGATAATGAAGCTTAAAGCAGCTTCTGTGGGAAAGGCATTAAAAGTTCTCTGTGAAACTTTGCCATTCCTTTCCCAGTACATGCATACAAGTAAGATTTTCAGAAAAACTTGGTGTTAGATGAGGAATCCCATCCTGAAGTTGTACTGTGAAAATTGCTTGAAGACTGTTAAAGGTCATTAGATGCCTGACTAATTAAATCAGTGAGAAGCAGGAGGCAAAATGCCTTTTAAAATTCTGGCTTAAGTATTTGTTTGTCTTCTGCACACGTCAGGGCTTTGATGGAGCTGGGCAGTGCACTTACAAGCCTGTAAGGAGACAAGGGAAGAGGCTGGTAGTCAACTACAGGCAGAGGGGTGGTGAGCCTTTGTGATTCCCAGGTCAAGTCTGCTGCTTCCCTTCTCCACTGGGAGAGCAGAACCTGCTGCCACTGCTTCTCCCAGCTGAGCTCTGGGCTTTCTCCTTCTTCCCTGGACGACTCCAGCAGGGTGTGCTCTGGCACCGGGGAGAGCAAACGTGGCATGTTAGCAGCTTCTTGCCGAAACCTCTCCTCACTTGTCTTTATTTTCTTTTTCTCCCTATTTGATCTAGGTCCAGCAGTTGGGAAAGAAAGCGAGAGGACAAAGATGAGAAACACAGACACAACACCCACCACTTCCCTGGTGCGGTGGATCGTGGCGCTCAGCTTCCTCGCCATGACAGTCACCGTGGGCTTATTTGCCATGTGAAAAAGCAGGACCTTCACCTTCTCTTTGTGACTTCCCTCACCCTGAACTAATCCACCTTCCCCAGTCCTTGCGAGAGAAATTACCCCTGACTGGGTACTGTGATCTTGGTTCTGCCACTAATACTAGGAGACTTTTGTCCCCAGAAATCAGAGTGTGCTGTAAGGGGGTTCAGGCAAAGTCTCTCCTGTGCTTGGTGTGAGCTTCTCAGAGACTAACTTTATCACCAAAAAACAAGGGTAGAAAAGGCTAAAAACAATGGCCAAGAATCGTTGCTGCTTTACAGAGTGCCTACAAAAAGTCTACAGGATCAGAAACACAGCTTTGACATCTGTCTTTCCTCAGAAATATGGAGCTTGTCAGAGCTCTGTTTGCTCAGTTGTTTTATACTGATAGATAATACTGTGATCACTTTCTCCATAGAGCCACATGGTTCCCATGGGTTACAGACGGTTTTATATGACACTAGTAGGTCTTTGTTCATTTTTTTCCGATCATTTTTGGTCTTTGAAAAGCAAAAGACAGTTGCTGAAGATACAGTGTCATTCCTGTCTGGTTGTATAATTTATACACATAATAAATTTCAATGTAAAGTCTTCAGGCCTGGTGTTTCCTATCATTAAAGCCATACCCTGGGAGAAAGGAGGTGTCTTTCTTCCTCCTGGTTTTATGTCTTTTGGAGCTGCTGCCTGCACAGACATGACAATAGACAGAAGTGGGAGCTATCATCAGAGACAGATTCTGCTCCCACTCGGTGCTAACAGTAACCTGTTATAAGCTGGGGCAGGTTCCTTCAGCTCCTACACACTGCTCTCTGTTTCTAGAAACAGCATGAAATTCAGTGAGCGTGCAAAGTATCTTTAAGGGGTGGAAGGGGTACGTAAGAGCTAGCTGCTGTTCTATCACAAGCAAAAGGGGATGGGACCCTCAGCTGGTGGAAACCAGGACAGCTGTCCCTGAACAGCCAGCAAAGGGTTGCGTTACCAGGCTGCCTTTGCAAGAACTTCAGCGTGAATCAGAACTGCGAGTATGTTTTCACCACATGAAAGTTAAAGGCATCCTAGGTTTTGGTCGAGGCAGCTGAATGGGAGGCATCAAGCACACAACCACACACCCTCACCTGAGTGGCAAAGCAACCCCCCTCACTCCCAGGACTCGGCACACACCTGGCATTGCTAAAGGCACTCCAAACACACAGCACTGCTGGAGCAGGCCACGCACACAGCTTGCTTTCCCTGCCTTTTGCTGGGGCAGATCTGGAGGGCTGGCTTTGTGTCCAGCCACAGGCCCTGCCTGCTCCGGAAGCTCTCCCAGCACAGGAGAGGCTGGAGTTCAGGTATGGCACTGCAGGCACTGACAACACTGCTGTGTATCACCTCAGAGTCCTCTCTTTCTACCAGAAAGCCTCTGTGATCAACCTGTCTCCATGATCTGCCTGTTCTGGCTGCGACTTTAATCCACGTGTTCCTACTGATCTGTTTTAATGACCAGCACTGAACCTGCTCAAAGAACAAGAATGAGAAGGCAGGTCCTGCTGAGAATGAGCAGTGGGAAAACAGGAGTGTCATCATTCTCGGGCTCTTATCTACTATACATCCCTTCCCCAGTCCCCTTTAACAATTCTCTCTCTGGATCCACCTGCCAAGCCTGGTAGAAAAAATAGTTAATTCTTGGAAAAGATAGTTGGGTGTTTGAAAAGCAGGGATATGAGCCTTGATAGCTATTCAAATACAAGAACTTGTTCATTCAGATTTGTTTTAAGTTCTACCTATTCAGTCCCTCTAAACCACCCCAACAAAATAATTTTGTTCATTCAACCATGCTGAAGTAACTAAGATCCCGAAGAGCCAAACACATGCCCATGAGCTCAGAATCACACTGCACCACACTCGGCCCCTCCCCACTGCCCAGAGAGCCTGACTGCGACCTTAAAGTTGGAAAATATGGATCCTGATCGGCTTCACAGCCTCCCTGCTCACGGCAGGAGAGAGATGGTGCTTTGGGTACCTCACAGCCATGGTCACACATTGAAGGACTCCAGACTGAGCCTGAAGGCTACAGAGACAGAAATTAAAGCTTTGCTTGTACTCGTCTATGATCTTTATGAAGACAACTGGTTTCTCTGCAACAACGACACCGTCTTTACGTCTTTATGGGCTGCAGCTGAAACCCCCCTTGCCATGCACTCCGCTTCCCATCCTTCTCTCCATGTAGGGCGCGCATTACCACCCTTTGGAAGCGCCAAAACGCGCACCCAGCGACCTGCCAGCCTTCCCCCTAAATTCACTACTAGCCAGGAGGAAGGCATCCCGGAGAACTCGTGTCCTGAAGCCCTGAAGCAGTGACGGGCCCCATGCGCCCCAGGAGCCTACAGCAGTAATTAATTCACTTTAATTAATTCCCGCACCGCTCGGGCCGCTCCCCCCGCCCGCAATGGTATCACCCGCTCCCCCTCCGCGCACCGCCGCAATGGTGCGGCCCGCCCCCTATTCCGCCTCCCCCCCGCTCCTAGATTTCGCGCCAAACGGCTGGGGGCGGGCAGGGGGCGGAGCGCCCCGGCCAATCAGCGGCGGCAGCGGGGCCGCGCGCTCCCTCTCGGGGCGGGGCGGGAGGGC
>VZTE01001811.1:253169-459991 GCA_013397775.1 Eulacestoma nigropectus
GGTCCTGGGGCATTGCAGGCAAAGAGCGCGGCCAGTGTGTGGGGTGCGCTGCGGGGCGGTGGGCGGGGGGCGATCACGCGGGGCATTCGGTGCGGAGCCAGGGGAGGAGGCGGTGGGAGCTGACCGAGCGCTCTCGCCCTCTCAGCGGAGCAGCAGCCGCGATGTCCGGCTTCGACGACCCCGGCATTTACTACAGCGACAGTTTGGGGGGAGATGCGTCCGTGGACGAGGGGCAGGTTCGGAAGTCGCAGCTGCAGAAGCGGTTCAAGGAGTTCCTGCGGCAGTACCGGGTGGGCACGGACCGGACGGGCTTCACTTTCAAATACAGGTGCTGCTGTGGCCCCTTTTCTCCTTCTGAGCCTTACCCATCCCCACTTGCACATCCAGTCTGCTGTTAACCTCCCTCCTGCAGTGCACACCCCACATAAACAATAGCCACTTTGTCTCTTCTCGTAGGCCGTAAAAAGCTCGGTATTACGAGATGTTCGTATTTAACCCGATAGAAGAGCGGAGGTCTGGTGTGGTCACGAATTTTTAGCCAGCCAGCCAATGGCAAAGGTAGCAATAGAGGGATTCACACTGTCAGGCTTGCAATCAGTTCTGAAATTCAAGGTCTGTCTTGTTGTAGTGCTTTCTGGTCTGGAGTATTGTTTGTATCCATTAAAATCGGTGCAGCGCTCTCCACATGTGCCTTCCAAGTCCATGAAGTTCCTTTGGCCATCCCTTTACCTATGCAGTTTAGAGGCACAGCATGTGAGAAAACATGGAGATACATCATAATGAAGGGCTAGAATAGTCTTTCACCTCTGAATTTCATTACTCCTGGCATTTTTAAGGAAAATGTTGTCTGTCCTGTTATTGCTTCCTTTGTTTCAAATCACATCTTAGGTATAATAGTTATTTTCCTACATATAAATTTTCTCATTGTTTATCTGGTCACGTAACTCCAGTAAATACTTTACATTGCTGCTGCAAGCACTGGTGTCCCTGGTCTTATGTCACCTTTCGAAGTGGGCTTGGGTGAAAGATTGCCCAGGTTCCCCTGCACTTCTCCTGGCACTCACCTAATTTTCCCTGTTTGCTTTCCAAACCAAGGCCTCCCTGCAGAACCTGCCTTTTCTGATCTTTGCTCATTCTGAGGCCACTGTGGGTGGCTGGTGCTTTCTGCCCTGCAAACCTTTGCCGCTTCTTGCCTTCCAGGGATGAGCTCAAACGGCACTATAACCTGGGGCAGTACTGGGTGGAGGTGGAGATGGAAGACTTGGCCAGCTTTGATGAAGATCTCGCGGACTATCTGTACAAGCAACCAGCAGAGCACCTGCAGCTGGTAAGGATGGAGGTTGGCAACCTGGTTGGGAACCTAGAACACTACATCATGAGAGCAGCCCTGACGTTCTGCTGTGACAGACCTATTGAAGTACAGCTGTTCCCTCTCTAGTTGGAAGAAGCGGCAAAAGAAGTTGCGGATGAGGTCACTCGTCCTCGTCCCTCAGGGGAGGAGACTCTCCAGGACATCCAAGTGATGCTGAGGTCGGATGCCAACGCAGCCAACATCCGCAGCCTGAAGGTGAGGTGAAGTGAATCAGCTGCCACGCAGAGCGGTGCTTGTGTGGGTGTGATTGCAGGGGAGCTTTTGGTACCTGGTCACATAGCTCAGGACACGGGTCACATACAAATTTACAAGCGGTGATACACTGCAGCTGAAATCTGACTGCAAAGGGCTGTTATTGCTGATTCCTGCTGCAGGGACATTATTGCTGTTAGTGATGTTCTGCACAGAGTGTTCTGTCCTTTGCTCTCATGCTTTGTAGTTTCCCATCCATCTTCCATTGATGGCTTTCTCACCGTCCCTTCACCTTTTCCCTTTCAGTCCGACCAGATGTCCCACCTTGTGAAGATCCCTGGGATTGTAATTGCAGCAACCCCTGTGAGAGCCAAAGCCACCAGAATCACCATCCAGTGCCGCGGCTGCCGCAACACCATCAGCAACATCGCAGTGCGCCCGGGCCTGGAGGGCTACGCTCTGCCCAGGAAATGCAACACGTAAGGACTGACAAGGGCGTGCACCAGCAGGCTGGAGGGGGAGAAAGGACTGCATTCCTTCCTCCTGCTCCTGCTCCATCCCATGCATTGCAGAATCTGCTCCCTGTTGCACAAGGCAGCAGCGTCTGCACTGCTCTGCCTCCACCCTTCGTGCTGCCCCTGTGCCAGCATGCAGTTGTGGCTGGCAAGTTTTGGCTCTGTCCATCTGTGGTCATGCTGGTTGTGACCCTGCATGGTCAGTGCTGCATGCAGTGTTGAGTGACCATGTCCAGGGAGTTCTTTTTATTCATAGGGAGTTTTGCCTGTTGTACCTAAAGGTTCATTCCTGCCTCTAGCTGTCCCATAATGTTGTGTTAAGCTGCTCTCCTTTTTTCCAAACAAACTCCTTGCTTCCACCTCCTGAGGGGGCTGTTTTGTGTTACCTTCCTTAGGGATGCTTTTCTACTAGCCTTTTTATCCTGCTTTACAGCTCTTGGTGTCTGTGAGAACTGTGAGCGTTAGGCTGCCATTGTGCTGCAGCTCTCAAGGCAGCCAGTCCTGGTGGGTTGTGTCTTTGGGCTCATACCTGCCAGTATTTATTTTCTGCACCTGAACTCTAATGCAGCTTGAGAGGGGTTTGGGCTAGGGATCATTCTTGTGTGTGGTCTGTACAGCACCTCGCTCGTGATCCCTGACCGCATGAGTGCATCTGCACTCCTGTGTTGCCCTCCCTGAAAGCCCTGCATGGAGTCAGGCATCAGTCGTGCTGTTCTGAGATGGCAGCAGGACATGGAGCTGCTCTTTGTCTGAGAGAGCTTATAATCTAGCAAGGCAGATATGTCTTGAGAGACTGGGAGGTGGATGTCAGCCTTGTCACATTGCTAATTGCTTTCTCACCAGAAACCACTTAACATTGGCTTCATGCATGAGGTTGTAAAGAAAAACGCCCTGCCGTGTCACTGAGTCTGTACTGTGTTACCCTCTGTGTAATTAATGAATTACCTTCCTCCCTGCTTACAGCTAGCAGAGAGGGGAGGGAGGCAGAGAGAGTGCTCAGACAAGTGTCACCCTGCCTCTGGCTTGTTCTCATGTACACATTTGGCAGCTGGTGAAGACAAGACAGAGGGCTTGGTGGCCTTTGGTCTGGCCCCGTGTGTCTGCCCTTACCTGCTGATACGGCACTGCTTGGAAGGGGCAGCTGCTCCTTGCTGTCACTGCTGTCCCCTCTACAGGTGTGCTCCCAGGGGTGGCTCCTGAGTGCTAACAGCCTTCCCTGATTGATCTTTCTGCACAGAGAACAAGCTGGCCGCCCAAGGTGCCCTCTGGACCCCTATTTTATCATGCCAGATAAGTGCAAGTGCGTGGATTTCCAGGTCCTGAAACTGCAGGAGTCCCCGGACGCCGTGCCGCACGGGGAGATGCCCCGGCACTTGCAGCTGTACTGTGACAGGTACTGGCACAGCCTTCCCACCCTGACCCTGCTGGCTGTTGCTGGTGCCATCCTTTCCCACTACTATCCTTTGCTTTCCCCTGTTAGGTACCTGTGTGACAAAGTTGTCCCAGGGAACAGAGTCACTATCATGGGGATCTACTCCATCAAGAAGTCGGCGCAGAGCAAGAACAAAAGCCGTTACAATGTGGGGGTGGGCATTCGGAGCGCTTACATCCGTGTGGTGGGCATCCAGGTGGACGTGGAGGGCTCAGGTGAGGGCTGCTTTTGTTGTGCATTCGGTCTGTGTTGGTAGCCTGGTGTTGGGAGACACTCCCAGCCCCGTTCCTGAACAAGGTGATCCCTCAGCAAGGACTGTTTGAAATCACAGCCTTGGTCCTTCTCTGGTGTTTATGTAGCAGAAGGTTCAAGCCATTCCAGAGGTCTCACTTGCCCTGGGCTCTCTAGTTGTGTCCTGTACGACTTTTTCTCAGTGATATTAAATGAGGAGGTCTCAGCCTGAGTCCTCCAGGGTGTTTAAGTGATTTTGTCTTACTGATCTTAGTGAGAATCTGCTAAGCCATCCGTGAGGATCCCGGCTGAAGTCCACGGTTAAAAATGTATTTAAAACGTGGTTGTGACTGTAATTCTTCCTCTGGTTCCTGCAGATCTGCTTTGCCCAAGATCCTTGCTTTTTCTTCTTCTTCTTCTTTCAGCCTCTAAGGACACGGCCTGCCTTGCTGGGTTAGCAGATGCTTGCTCTCCACCCTTCCCACCTGGTGGCACTTGGCATGATCTTCAAGAGGGGATTTTGATTGTAGTGTGTGGGGGGGGAATGGTATAATTTCCTTTAAAACCTCCATTTGTTCACTGTTGCATCATTCCCCTCATCCCTGTGCAGGACATAGCTTCACTGGCTCGGTGACCCCTCAAGAAGAGGAGGAACTTCGTCGCCTTGCTGCCATGCCCAACATCTACGAGACCATTGCCAAGAGCATCGCGCCCTCCATCTATGGCAGCACTGACATCAAGAAGGCCATCGCCTGCCTCTTGTTTGGAGGCTCCCGCAAGAGGTGGGGAAGAGTCAGCCTTTGTTATCAAAGTCAGTGCTTCGTTATCAAAATAAAGGCTTACCACCTCTCCTCCCTCTCTTCTTCCCAACCCTGTCACTCCAGGCTCCCGGATGGCCTGACCCGCAGAGGGGACATCAACTTGCTGATGCTGGGGGACCCTGGCACGGCCAAATCCCAGTTGCTGAAGTTCGTTGAGAAGTGTTCGCCCATTGGGGTACGTGGCTTGAGGTGCCTACTTGTAGTGCACCCCTTTTCTCCCTTCTGCCCCTTGGCTAGCACCAGAGACACGACCATGGTCACAGCAGACACCTACCTGTGCATCCACAGGTGGACTTGCTGGCAGAGGTGTGAACTGCCATTTGCAGTATTAGCTTAGAAGGGATGGGGGATGAGGGAGGGAAAGGGAAGCAGGTCATGCCTTTTATTATGCTATGAGCCAGGCTGTTTGCAGATGTCCGAATACGTGCCTGGTGCTGGTGTTTATTGCTGAGGCTTGATCAGCAGAGGGGCTGGCTGGTCAGGACAAATTAAGTTGACTGTGTCTAAGGCACGGACCTCCAGCCTGAGCCCAGGCATAGGATTATGTTTTCAGCTGTGGTTTTTTGTAGTCTCTATTAAACTCAGCCTCTGACTGTATTGTTCCCTCCAGGGGAAAACAAAGCTAATGCAGCAGCCCACCAAACAATGAATCACTCCCTGTTCTGTACTTAATATCTGTGTTTGTGTGTCTGCATGCCCTCCGGTGTGTCACAGCTGCTTAGTCCAAGGCTTGGGATGAGGCAATAGTTCTGCTCTTTACCCAGCACATCTGCTTTTTACATGTGCTGAGGGCTGTTCCTGGAGGTTCTTGTGTTTCCCCCAGAGCTTCGGATTTTGCGGAGCCAGGGGTGCTTTGTCTCAGCTGGAGCAGTGGGCTCCTGGATGCTGCAGCAGCTGATGTGCTGTCCCTTTCCTTGTCCCACACGGCACTAGGTGTACACCTCGGGAAAAGGCAGCAGCGCTGCCGGCTTGACAGCCTCGGTGATCCGCGACCCTTCCTCCAGGAATTTCTTCATGGAGGGAGGAGCCATGGTGCTGGCAGACGGGGGAGTGGTGTGCATCGATGAGTTCGACAAGGTACCTGTGGGGCTGCCTGTGTGGGAGTGGGAAGGAGAGCCCTTGGGGTGCCAGCTTGTCCCAGGAGAGCCCAGAGCTGCAGGAGAAAGGGCAACTCCTCTGAGACTGCCTCACTTCCTTTCAGGAAGGGTCAGGGGGATGGGGCTGCAAGGGAATTCAGTTACATCCTGCCCGCTTGGGCAGAGGTCCTCACAGAGCTTTATGTTGGGGGTCACTTCAGTAGGCGTGTAGCAGAGGTGTGGCAGAGGTGACTGATGGTGACTCTCTCTCCTTGCCTGGTTTCTCTCACCTGGGATGAAAAGATGCGGGAGGATGACCGCGTGGCCATCCATGAGGCGATGGAGCAGCAGACCATCTCCATTGCCAAGGTGAGTTGTGCATTGATGCATGCTGCCCTGAGGTGGGAACCTGACAGCCCAGCAACCAGTGGTCACACATCTTTTGCCAGAACTGCCCATTTTAGAGTCCAGGCAGTGGTAGTGATGGTTGCTGGTGTCTCTGGTGTGAGACCAGTCAGCCCTGCCTGGAGGCTTTGGGCAGCCTGAACTTCATGGCTTCGCCTTGCTGGTCACTGTCAGGCTGCTCCTGCAAACCTATGCTTTGTGCCAGAGCTGCCCAGGAGGACTCAGTCCTGGCTGCCCGATGTTTGTCTCAGATCACAAACCTGGGGTGAGTCAGTCTCCTGTGTCTCTGCCCTTGACAAGAGGTTTTAAATGAAATTACTCGGTGCTCAAGTCTCAGCTGAAGCCAGTCCCTGTCCAGAAGGACATGTGGGTCCAGCCCCACCATTACAGAGCAGTTGGGTGGGGGCTTTATTTAAATGCAAGTGATTGAGAATGGGTCCTTAAAAATAGCTTTGAGCCTTTCACTGAATTTATGGCCTTCTTGCCCTGCTGTGACATGGAAGTGGTCTTGACACCATCGCTTTTTTTGCCTTTCCCCACAGGCAGGAATCACAACCACACTCAACTCCCGCTGCTCGGTGCTGGCAGCTGCCAACTCTGTCTTTGGGCGCTGGGATGAGACCAAGGGCGAGGAGAACATTGACTTTATGCCCACCATCCTGTCCCGATTTGACATGATCTTCATCGTTAAGGATGAGCACAATGAGGAGCGAGACATGGTGGGTTGAGCCGCATGGGTGCAGCTGGGACTCATAGTGCCCCTTTCTTTGGGAGGAGGAGGCAGGGGGGTTCCTGCTGTCTGACTGCCTTCTGCTTTCCTAGACACTGGCCAAGCACGTGATGTCCTTACACGTGAGTGCCTTGACGCAGACCCAGGCCGTGGAGGGCGAGATCGAGCTGAACAAGCTGAAGAAGCTCATCTCCTTCTGTCGCACGTGAGTGACGGGGCGTGTATTTTTGGCAGCACCCGGGCTGTGCAGTGGGAGGCAGTGGTGAGAGGCAAACCACCCAGCGCTCTGTCTGGGTGACCTTTCTTTACCTCCTGCTTTGAAAAAAGGGATGCAAGAGGAGCTCGTAGTGGTGCTGCAGCACGGCCCAAGGAAGGGAGGGGTGCCTAGGGGTCCTGCCTTCAGCTCCTGTCCCCTCTTGCAGGAGGTGTGGCCCTCGGCTGTCGGCGGGGGCGGCGGAGAAGCTGAAGAACCGCTACATCCTGATGCGCAGCGGCACCCGCCAGCACGAGCAGGAGAGCGACCGCCGCTCCAGCATCCCCATCACCGTCCGGTGAGCAGCACCCCCTCCTCGCCCACCAACACCTCTGGGGTTGGGGCTGCATTACTGGGGTAACCCAGGAACGGGGTTGGTGCGATATGGGGGTGTGACCCTGAACAGGGCAACACTGAAGGTGCTGTGGGTGGAGGCAGGAGGTGGCTGGAGTGGGGTAGGTGGGGATGGCAGGAGTCAAGGGGAAGGAGAAGACACCCTTGCAGCTGCAGTAGGACTCAGGGAATGTCTCCTGTGGCCGCAGGCAGCTGGAGGCCATCGTGCGCATTGCCGAGTCCTTGGCAAAGATGAGGCTTCAGCCCTTTGCCACCGAGGCAGATGTTGAGGAGGCCTTGCGGCTCTTCCAGGTGTCCACGCTCGATGCGGCCATGTCGGGCAACCTGTCAGGTGAGGAGGAGGTGTTCTCTGCTGGGCGTGGGAGAGACATGCTGGGCCTGGCTGCCTGGGGCCAGGAGAGACGAGCTCCTCTCCCGTGACCTGGCTGTCGGGGCAGGTGCTGGACCTCCTTCCTGAGCAAAAACAAAGCAATGCTTGTGGCAGCAAGGGGCCGTCGTAGCTGTGGGGCTGTGCCTCACAGGGAGGGCAATGGCAAATGGCACTGAGGGTCTCCTGTGCTGGTCAGGGGAGGGCTGGTCTGGCCCCTTGTGGTCCCAAGGGCAGAGTCTGGTGCTGGAGGTGGTTCCCCAACCTATTAATCCTCTAACATCTTTCTCTATGGGGGTGAAGACAATGTTTCCTTGGGCAGCAGCATGGAACAAAGGGATTGAAGAAAGCTCCAGCAGTCAGGTCCACGTTCAGTTGTGTGGTTGGTGCTCCACAGCCTTTGATGGTGGAGTTGTTCATGGGTTCCCTAAAGTCTCTAAGCTGTGCTGGTGTGGTGGAAGACAGGGGAGATGAGCACCTTGTCTTGGAGAGTGACATCTGGGTGGCACAGAGAGCTCACTCAGTGTCTCCCTGCAGGGGCAGAAGGCTTCACAACACAGGAGGACCAAGAGATGCTGTCCCGCATTGAGAAGCAGCTCAAGCGCCGCTTCGCCATCGGCTCCCAGGTGTCGGAGCACAGCATCGTCCAGGACTTCCTGCGGCAGGTGGGTCAGGGACCTCAGGGAGGGCTGGGCTGTGAAGCTGGGGAGCCCAGGCTGCTGCTGGGGGCATGAAACCTCTTCCTCAGGAGCAGACTGGAGAGCCTTTCGGTCATGCCTTTGAAGTTGTAGGGAACAGTGTGCAAAGTTATTGCAGAGTTTAAGGGGACTGAGGCGAGTTTCTGCAGAAGCTCTGAGGTCTGGGGCTGGTTTAGGGTCCTACCCTTGAAACCAGAACTGTTTGATTTGTGACACTGGCTGCAGTCAGATCTGGAATAGTGAAAGGGGAAGGGAGCATCAATGTCTTAGACTACTGGGTTCACTCCTTGTGGAGAGTCATGGCGAGACTAGCAGAGGTTTCAGGTTCCTGCTGAGCTCCTGTCAGCTATTCTGTGCTGGCTCATCTTCCCCTGCTCTCCCCTTTTGCAGAAGTACCCAGAACATGCCATCTACAAGGTGCTGCAGCTGATGATGCGACGGGGGGAGATCCAGCACCGCATGCAGCGCAAAGTCCTGTACCGCATCAAGTGACCTCCCTGTCCCAGGATCCCGGAGGGAACTGCTGCTGCTTTACACCTGCCTAGGAGCAGGCAGAGTGCCCCAGGGAGTTGGAGCCTGCTCCTGAAAGAAGCTTTTCCTTGGGGAGCCAAACAGCCCCAGGCCTCCATCTTGAACCAGGGTTTGGGGTGGTCAGGGTTTCCCTTGTGTGCTCTGTTGCTGTGTCATGTCCATGTTTCTTTGGACTCCAAAAGCTTTTAGTTTGTATTAAAATAAAAACTGATATTGGTAGCTCGGGATCTTTGGCCCTGAGGGGATGGATCCCCTTTCTCCTTTGGAGGTGGTGCAGGATTTTGGATAGAAAGGTGTCCCTCCTGCCTGCCCTCTGTTATGCATTTGCCCTCAGTCAGGCTCCAGCCTCATGGGCAGCACCAACAGCCCTGAAGGCAGAAACTCATTTCTCACTCAGGGTTTGTCTGTTAAGGCATGAAGCCTGTTAGGCTGCCCGGTTGGGCTCAGCAGGGCAAGAGGCACTTTACCCCATTCCTGTGTGCAGTCTGCTGCTTTCTTCCCCCTGGGCCAGTGACAGTGAAGGAAATGACTTCCTTGTTCCCTGCTTCTCCCTCTTTGCCCTCTCCCAGGGCTGCAGGAGGGAAACCCTTTACCCTGCAGTGTTAAAGGGCTGTGTGAAAGCCTTGCTGGAGCCATGGGCAGAGTTCCCTGCTCACTCCAGTGAGGATGTGGATGCAGGATAATCCCCCTGAGATATGTGCTGTCCTCCCAAGTAGTCCCTGCCGCCTCCTTCATCTATGCCAATGGCCGTGGGGAGGATTGTCCCACACACCAGGAGCCTCTCCTGGAAGCTGCCCCAGGCTGCCCTTGTGCAGCTACTCACTCTTCTGCATTTGCTGCACAACCTTGCACTTAAAAAATTGGCCGGCTTCTATTATTTCTAGCAAAGTAGTACTGGCTCTCTTGAGTGTTCTTATGAAGTTGTATGGTGCTGGTAGGTCCCTGCCCTTGGCAGCTTGGATGTGAGAGCACTAATGGGGGCCTTTGAAGACAGCAGAGTTGGGTGAGCAAAGCTGCTGCAGGCGGCGGAGAGGCTGGTGCCTGTGTCTGCTTTCAGGCTGAAAAGCCCCAGGAGAGGTTTCAATAGCAAAAGAAACGTTCAGGGCCAGCAGAGGGTACCAGAGCCCCAAGGATGCCGAGCTGTGGCCCTGCTTGTGGCACTGCCTCCTCCCAGAGGGGAAACCAAGGGGTCCCAATGGGCTGTGGTGTGCACCCAGTCTGGCAGCTGTCACAGGAGGGCTGGGTCCCACTGCACCACTTGGGGGTTCAACAGCATCCCTCTGCTGCTGGGTGTTTTGAGAGGCATGTGGTGCACTCCTTATGTGGTTGTGGAGTCAGAAGTCTGTAGGGCCTGGAGTGGTGGTGGGCTGGGAAAGACTGGCTGCAAATCGAGGAAACAGCCTTCTGGCTCTTCATTCTCCAATTTTTTGAATGGGGACCGCCTTTGTGGAGGGCTGGAAGGAAGAGAAGGCTGGCCCAAAGACTCACAAGGGATAGGCAGGGGTAGGTCTCTCATTCTAGTGATTTCATTGTCCCATATTATTGCATGTGCCAAGCACCTCACAGTGCTTCTTGGAGCAAGCGATACTGGGGCAAAAGGGGGCCCCTTCTTTTCCCATTAGGAAAAAAAAAGACACCTTCTATCCTCACAGTGCTCCCTGGATGGAAAAACAAGAGGATGTTGCTGCTCTGTGGAGGGGATCATCTCCATGGAGGAGGAGGGGTAAGTGAATGTGGGAATAACAGGGCCACATCCTCCCCTAGAAACTGAAGTTCTCTAAACTACCAGTGTCTGTCAGAAAGCATCCTGCCCTCCTCACAAGCTCCTGGGCCCCTGATCAAGCACTTGCTCTTGCAGGATCAGGAGTGGCTCTTAGAGCAGGGTCAACACAGGCCTGAGGCAGCAGCCTGGTGGTGTGGCTGCTTTTCTGCCACAAGCCACAGCCCCTGCAGAGCTGTAGTAATGGGTCCTGCAGGTCTCTCAGCCTCTGCCACCTTCCCGCAAGTACCTCTGTCCTTGCTTCGAAGATGCAGGCAGTACCTGTCTATGGTCCTTCTTTCAGAGGTGCAGCAGGAGCAAAGCAAACAGGGAAGTGAGTGTGGGAGTATGGGGTCAGTACCCACAGCCTGCTGGTAGTGCTGCCTCCGGAGGAGACTGAGCCTCTGTTCCCTGGCTTGAAAAGAGCACCCAGTGATGGGGCTGTGTGGGGAGAGAGATGGGGATGGGGTAAGGGAACACAGTGCAAAGGGCTCTATTTCCATCACGTGCCTTCCTTCTCCCCTTCCCTCCTTGCCTCCTTTCTTCCCTCAGACACCCCCCCATCATCATAATTTTTTCTCTGTGCTGGAGCAGTAGGACATGGCTGGATTTTGGCTGCTGCTGGCTGCCAGTGGTGGTCATGTGTCATTCAGAGGTTTTAAATGAGCCATCATCTCCAGGAACATCAAGCTGTGCTGGGCGTTGGCAGGTGTGGAGGTTGGAAATTGTAATTTTTTTATGTTTTTGTGACACGGTAGAGGGCTGAGGTATATTTCTGTGATGGGGATCAGAATGATTGATCTCTTCGTGCCAAGAAATGTGTTGATTATATGGTATGAAGTTATGTAAGTGTACATAGGACTTGAAACAACATTGTTGCGCAATTAACGCATGCAGTGCTATCACAAGGAGCGGAGATGGGATGTGCGTAACTGGTATTGTTTGGAACCTGAGATCACTGATTAGTGCTGATTTGTGTTGAACATAGCACTGCAGGTGGAAATTTTGTAAGGAACAGCAGTTCTCGATTGGGTAGGTGCAAGGTGATACCTACTTGATAGGGGATTGCTGGTCCTGCTGGTGAAGATGACCAGATTTTTCCTCAAATGATAACTACTTGATAAAGGACTGTCATCCTCCTGGTGAAGGTGTCTCTTTTTGGTCTCATCTGAAGTTCTGGCATGCTGAGATTTGGGATAAAATCCCTGTCCAAGTGTCCTTAGATGACCAAAAATACTGTTCTCAAATACAAAACTAACAGAGTAAAACCAGTCAGGCTTAGCCACTTGGATCTGAGCAGCACAGCATTCCCTTACCTAGCCTGCTGACCTGACCTTGTCCCTTCCTCACCTCAGTGCTGTCACTGGCACAGGAGGCCTCTTCCCCACCGCTGGCTTGTCTCCTTGGGAAGCACAGTTGGATGAATGTAATCACCCCAAACCAGACAGTCACCAACAATGCTCAGGTGCCTTTGATTCAAAGCCTGGGCTGTTGTAGAAGATGCCGACCTCTTGCCACTATGAATTTGTACCCGAAGAACTTGCAGATGACATCTAATTCTGCATGAGATGTGTTAATCTGTGTGCGTGGATCACTCCAAGAAGACCCAGTCCACTGGGTTCCTGCCAGCGTTTTTGGTTGTCCAAGGACATAGCCTTAAACTGCACCAGGGAAGGTTTAGTTTGGACTTTAGGAAGAAGTTCTTCACGGAAAGGGTGATTAGGCATTGGAATGGGCTGTCCAGGGAGGTGGTGGAGTCACTGTCCCTGGAGGCATTTAAGAAAAGACTGGACGTGGTGCTTAGTGCCATGGTCTAGTTGACATGGTGGTGTTAGGTCATGGGTTAGACTTGATGATCTCAAAGGTCTTTTCCAATCTAGTTGATTTGTGATTCTGTGAAGCTCATCAGAATATTTCTGTGAAATGTCAGTGGAGCTCCACTACTGTAAAATCCAGCAAAGCTGAGTCATCACATCTGCACCACTCAGATTTCTTCCATCTCTGTGTAGGACGAGAGCTGTTGCAATGCAGCAACATAACCTCTGAGCATGTTATGAGTGTCACTTCCTCCATAAAATAAAACAAAACCGAACTGCACAGTCCTGAGGGCTATTGCTCAAGGATGTGAGATGAACACTGGCGAGTGGGATATGCTGATATGGGCAATGTGAGAAATAATCTCATCTGGCCCACCAAGCATCAATCTCAGACAAATGAAGCTAGGACACCTTCCCCCTTTCTGCTGCTGACTTACTGGACTAGTTGAGCAAGTGACTTCATCTCCTTGCCTGTTCTGCATAATAACCTTTTTGGAGCACGGATCACTTCTTACCATGATTTTGTGCAATGCCTGGCAGAACAATTAGCCCAGTCTCAGTGGCGGAGTTTACCTGCTGGCTTAAGTAACAGTAACATATTCTAGGGCTTCTCCAGCCCTTGTTAAGATGAGAAATTATCTCCTGGAGGCAAAGAAATTCCTGTGATTTGCTCTGGACAATGCCAGAAAAGATCAAGAAACCAAGGAAGACCGTGGTACAGCAATGCTGTGGTGCCATGGCATGACCCTGCAGAACAGCACACACGTCATGGGTCGGGGTGCCTGTGAAGGGCTCTGCTGGGTGGGGGTCTCATGCTGAGTCTCACGTCCTCTAAGTTTGGTTAACAGCCTCTATCCCTTAATTATGGGCTAGCTTCCTTCAAAGTCCCAAACCACTCATTCTCCCACAGCGATGATGTACAGCTGTCTGCTACTGCTCTTTGTCATGTTTTGCCATCCTTTTGCCACATCCTTTGCTCTTTCCTGGACACCTCTGCTCCAGGTCTCTCCCAGCAATGCCAGGCAGTCCATTTACTCCTCCTCCCCTCCACTGCATGCCTCATGCCTGCTCTCTCTTCTCATCTGCATGGTCATCCCCTCCTATTTCCTTTCCTGGCCATTGTGGTCTGTCCCATGCCACCTTACAGAGTGCTTAGCAGGAGCCTCCCTGCTTCACAGGCAGGCAGGAGGTATAACTTGCTGAATCAACTCTCAGCACTGCCTGTTAGGAACAGGACACCAAGGGACTTTCCTCAGAGAGCATCCCCTGGACCATCTGCTGCTGCTCCTTGGCTGTTCCTCTCCTCCTTACCCTTCAGCATTCACATAGCCAAGGTGCTCCACCTCCTCTCCCCGTTACTTATCTTCACCTTATCTCGCCTCCCTTTTTTATATTTTCATAAGGCTTTTTTTTTTTTTTCCTCAGACTTATGTGTGGGCAATTTGGACAGAAATCCCACAGGTCTCTGGCCAGGAGACTGGTTTACAAGCCTTTTGGACCCTGAGAACAAAAGCAGGAGCACTATCCTGCTTGCCTTGATCCCAGTACCCATGGACTGCTTGCTGAGTGGGAAGCAGGTCTACCCAGAGCTGGCCACATGCTGTGTGCTCGTCAGCACCCAGCACCTCTGCAGCATAAATATGCATCTATAAATAGATGCATAAGCATCCTTCCCTTCTGGAAATCCTTCACTTGATAGAGTCTGTCAGGTTTCAAACTGCAACTGTTACTTTTTGGACTCTTAACACAAATGATCAGAAAGGTGAACTTCAATATTTCACTAGGACTCTGGAGCTAAGTGCACAATGTTAAAGATATTTATAAGGTTTTTAGAGAAACAGTTGACAGCTCATCCAGCATACAGGTAATATCACTGTCCTAGACCCTTGCACCAGAATAAGGTGCACATTCTACGTTATCAGTTGTCTTCCATTTTTGTTTAGTAATGAGGAGGTGTTTGATGGTCTGCCCAGGAGTGCAGACTGTCACCAGTCTGGGAGGTTTGCCATTTGTGCGGGTCCAGCAGGTGAAGGGTGAGGGCATGAGCTGGGGAGAACTGAAGACACAGAGGAAAACAGCTTTCCCAGCACCACATGGCTCTCACAAACTGCTCAGTGCCAGAGTCCTACATACCTGGTGATCAGTCCGGATCTTTTGGCAGCACAGCTGCTGCGATGGGGGAACTACAATGACTGATTTACTGGGCTTCTCCTGAGTCAGGCAATTAAAATATCATGGTTTCCACAGTAACATCACTACTGCCACGCTGCACCAACATCACTTCACTGTATCCTATTCAGGTACAGATGCAACTTACAGTAATAGATAAATCACATGGAAAGAGGGTGAAGCTTCTGCTGTTGCATCTCTTGCACTGGAGAAAAGGGTAATGCTGGGTCAGAGAACCAGCTCAGAAGGAGAAGCCCAGCATTCAAGTCCCTCCTCTATGAGAAAAAACAGAAGACCTATTTATTTGTGGCTATTGCTGCATGCCCCAAACCCAGAGACACAATTTACAGTCATGACCCCTTCACTTTCTTGCTCCTCAGAGGATAAAATGGTTTCCTGTTTATTCCAATGGGCAGCTGTTGTATCCACAGGGGAGAGCAGCACTCATGGTTAATATGGCTGGTGTCCAGACATGTTTTGCAGAAGTTGCTTGTTTGTTTGCTGGGCCGTCCAGCAGCTGCTGGATGTCCTGCCTTTGGGAATAGGAGACTCCCAGGCAATTCTCAGATGCTAGAGCATGGGAGAGGACTTGTTCCCCCCACGCAGGGAAGAGGTCCTGAGGTCTTCTTCAACATCTGCTATATGCTGAAGTATTTTAGGAGCTATAGGACCTCCTTTGACTTCTTCACCTGGTTCATGTGTGCCCCAGGGATGTTCTGTGTTACCCATGGGAGAGCAGAGGCAGTGCTCTGCCTCGGGGTCTCATAACCTCAGCAGATGCTGCTAGACATGAGTTGGGGTTCATAGCCAAGGCTATGAAACATCCAGGACCAGTGAGGAAAAATCCCCGGAGTCAGTGCCCAGGCAAGAGAACTCTTGGGGTATAGACAATCCCTGAAAATATTATCACCATGGGAGTCACTCCTCAGGCTGCTTTTGTGGTCACTTGGACAGAAGAAAATGTCCCAGAATGTGGAGGATGCAACTCCCAGGAGTTTCTCTGCCAGACATGCCATCACCATAGGCCATTTTTGATCTCCTCCATCATCTTGGAAGAGGCAGTTAAAATTGAATGCCCACGGGAAGGAAGCATCAAAGACAATTAAAGGCAAGAGAAAGACAAAGCCTGTTGCCCTCTGTCTTTGTATGTTTCTCTGTTGACACCAAGAGCACTTCTCATGTTTATTTTTCTTCTTTGCATCTGCCTGGCAGGGCTGGGTTGGCTGTTTATGTTTTTTAATGCTACATTGACCCAGATTTGGAACAGGCAGGTGGTGATCCAGGCAGTGGGTTTGTACCTGACTCTGCTTATGCAGTCAGCTACGAAATGCCGAAATGGAAAAAAATCAAAGCCTAATCTCCAGTGACCCATATACAGGTGTCAGAGTCACCATCAGTCTGGAACTGGCGTACTGAGATACAGGCTGAAAAGTGGAGACCTGGCAAGAGCTGGCCTAATGAATCAGTTGTGCCCTCTGGTCAAGCCATAGCTGGTACCAACCCCGTATATTTACTCACTGGCTTTGCCTTTCAGCAGCACATCCTGTGCGCGCCTCCAGGCTGGAAAAGATGCTGGCTCACAGGCACTGCAATAGCCAAGGGCTTTGGAGAATTCCTACTGAAGTGGTAATTTGTTTTAAGCGAGTCACCTGCCTGCTTATGACATAGAAAAGGATGTGAATGGTTCTGTTCTGGGTCACAGAGTAAGCAGCAAAAGGTAGCTGAAACCTGTACAGTCCAAATGACTGTAACTTCTCTGCTAGCTGATTTCTCTGCTTTTTCTGGCCACTTTTGTGGGCTCCCTCATGTGAAGGTGATAGCAGAGCAAAAGGAGCAGTTAGAGGCTGCCTGGACTGGGTGCTGGTGGAGGCAAGGGAAACACAAGACTAGTGGGAGCTGCTGAGAGGGGAGATCTTGTGTAAAGCATGCCAGGGCAATCCCACTTCCCAGTCCTAAACTGGTTCCCAAACTGCTGCCCAGGGCTGTTGTGATAGTTGGTGGTGATCATGTTTATTGCAGCAGGATGTCAGGAAGAGTCCGGGCCTCGCTATCTGGAAAGAAAGTAATCTCTGCTTCAGTGCGTTTTAGCCAAATACATTGACAAATAGCAGAGGAGAGGACTGTAATATGTTAGTGAGAGAAAAGGGGATTGCAGCGCTTCTCTGCAGAAGGCAAATGGGTTTCTGTTTAAGCATAAGTTAAATAGCAGAGGAATGATGATCTTACAAATGAAACATAACACCCCCAGGGGCTTATTCCTGTATCAGCCACTAATTTACTGTGTGACCTTCAGTAGTTCATCCAAGCTCTCTCTGCCTCCATCACTTTTTTTGTCAAACAAGCCCAGTGACAAATTCCTTTCTTGCAGAGGTCTTGTGAGGACTATGCATCTCCACAAGATCCTCACGGGATACATCAAAGGCAAAGTGTTTTCTCGATGAGATCTCATTTAATCTCCTCAGCGATGTAATGTGGCACATTAGCTCGTTGTGCTAAGCCTGGAGCCTCCCACTCAGAGCCCATCCCACCTGCCTCCCACGAAGGCGTGTGTTGCCCTTCAGCAGCCACTTCTCAGCACACTTCCTTCCTCTCCGCCTGCTTCCTTGGATATCTTTGTAGCCTCTCTAACACCTCCTCCCTTGCCGTAACACGCTGGTCTTCACAGAAGAGCCCTTGCCTTGGCACAGATAGGCAGAGCCAATCACTTCCCTTTAAAGAGAGATGTTGCCTCAGCAACCAAAGTTTTGAAGTTGGGCAAAGTTCTGAAAAAAACCCCAACCAATTGTGATGGGAAATGACACTTGGGAACAAATGTACCACGTTGCCATGGCAGCCTGAATACTTGCACGGAACTTGGTGTTTTGAAAATATAAAAAGACTGTGCTTCAGATGAGTCCAACTAACTCAATGCCTTTGTCAGGTAGCTGCACAATGCCAAGGGTCTGGCATTTGTGTTTTATATCTGGTGTGTGAATGACTTCATCACTTCTGAAATGGAAGTAACTTCTGCTCTTGGTCTGACAGATGAGTATTTGAGACCACAGGTTCTTCTAGGTTGCCTAGTCTGGTATTGATCTGTTAGGGTTATTTCTGTCATTTGAACTCCATCAGTTCTTGGTTGTCTTGGTTTCCACATCTATGTTTCATCTGTTATTTCATTTGATGCACTTCTATGTCTCAGTGTCAGGGCTAAAAACAGCAGGTGATTTGTTCAAAAATATGAGTCCTCTTGCTAGTCCCACAGTCTTTCTTTTCAGCCATGAGGTGCATGAGTGGGTTTCAGAGGCCACAGACTTTTTAATTCAGCTCTATGAGCTGAACCAAACATGATTTTTCTCCATCAGCTAGATTCCTTCTCCTAATTACAGTGAGGAAGAGGAATAATCAGCCTGAAGGTATTCCTGTGCCTGTTGGACAGACTCACTTTGCAAACCCAAATGTGAACTGAATTCCTCTGAGAGTCTGTAAGATCATCCAGATCTGGAGTTCATCACTATTTGCCCTAGAAAGGCCTGATTCTCATTTGGCGTCTTCTTGGTAGGGCTTCCTTTGACCTGGGAAGTAAGAGCAGAAGGAGAGTGAGAAATTGAATTTTGGTGATCTGTTGCTGTTATTCTCCACTGTCTCAGGCAGCCAACCCTCTGGTAAAAGCAGCGTGGGTAGGAAAAGGGCTGTGAGAAGCAGCAGGGAAACAGGCACCGGTCCAGTGCTGAGAAGACTGAATCCCAGACGGTTCATAGAAGGAGGCAGATTCTCAGTATTTAGCTGAGAAATAACCTGGGGCCCTGACACCACATTTCATTCCTTGATGGTGAACCCCTTCTGAAAGCTCAGCATGGGGACAGCTCTCTCAGCTGGCCAGAGCAAACATACGACTTTGGCAAAGTGGACTCTCCTCTGTTGGCAGAGAAATACCTCAGCTGAGGAGCCACCATACTACAGGTGCAGCAGGGCCATAGATGGACCCCCATGTGCCAGCTTGGGCTGAGTGCACGCACAGAGCACCGTGACATGAGGACTTCCCACCCTAGGCTGGGCACAACTCAGAGATCACGTTCCACCATCATCTGTGACTTTTCTTTGCCCCTCTTCCACTGGAGTGTGTTTCTAATTTGCCCAACCCTCCCTTGCATCATATCATCTGGGGTTCTGCTTCATCATCCTTAGTGTCCTCCCCATTGCCCTGGGTGGTCCAGTGCTGGCTGCTCTTGCTTGTAGGCTGTGTGGGAGTGACCTAATTTGGAGAAATTGTGGAAGAAGCATCAGGAAGCCCACAGGGAACTGGGGATTTCTGTGCTCCTTGGCAGGAGTTCAGGCCACGTATCTATCCCCTGCAGCTCCTGGGCACTCTTCCCTGGGTCATCTACTCCTCTGGTCCCTGTCTTCATCTCATCGCAAATGCTCCTCTCCAAGGAGACAGTTTATCTCAAGCTTTGGAGAGGGAGTCACTGTTCTTAATTACTTGGCGGTACAGAGGTTTCTGGTCTCTCATTTTCCCTTGACAGTTTTATTATGGAAATATTTTTTACTTTGGGCTCTCTCCTTTGTGTTTTTTTTGTGGCATTTACAATGGGGGCTCTTCAGTGCTTGCTCTCAAGCAGCTCCAGTGAGAGATTGGCTTCAGCCCCAGCTGCCTCTGAGGAGGCAAGCAGAGAAATGCCAGCTGTTTCAGAAGGACATGCTCTGCTCAGTCCCAGCTCCCCCGCCTCCAGTCCTACACCTGCCTTTTCTTCTCTTGGCCTCCACAACTGCAGCAGACTCGAGGGAGAGGACCAGTCCCATGCCTGGTGACAGGTTCCTCTTTGCAGCAGTGCTCTACCCATGGTATTTGGGACTGCAGGGCTATGAACTTCATCCCTCATGGAACTGCTCTCTGCCACTCCACCTAATTACTGTTTCTTATCTACTGTTTGTACAGAGCCATGCCAATAGATGGAAAGGTATGGTACGTACCCAGCAGATGAAGACGGCATCTGGAATATAAATGGAAAGAACATGAGGTCACCCTAAATGTTCTCTTCAAATAGATCCCTTGGTCTGAGCCTGTTGAGGTCTGTGGCAGTTTCACTGGAGACTAACGCTACAATTATTTAGTAAAGGCATTGCATAAAATCCATAATCATCGGTACATTTGGGATTGTTCCAGTTTACTAGACAAGTAAGTGCTCAAGCCTACAGCAACCCCATTTAGGAGGTTTATTTTGTGCCATGAGGGCTAAATATATTTCTGAGCCACATACTTTATAGACTTAGACAGAAACCTCTTCTCAGTTTACATAAGAAAAAGCGCAGAGAAGCATCATTAACCAAAATTAAAGAATTGCCCTGTCTATGATCCTGTCCACCACATTTTGTTATTTTACATGGAGTGGGTCTATCTCCTCTCTGTGTACATGGTATAAGGGTATCACAGTCACCATGTGAGAACAGGGCTTTGAAAGTAGATTGTGTGTACCCCAGCCCAAGCCAGTGAACCTGCCCAGCAGTAGAGGCTTTCAGGGAGTGGGATCTGTGTAGAGTGTTCAGATAAGGAGCAAAGGTCTGTTTCAGGTTATGTTAGTATTTTTCACTGGTGTTGTAGTTTCTGTTAGTAGAGATGAGTAAAGTTGAATTGGTGGGAATAAAGCAGAAATGGTTTCCTAGAGAAGTCCCAGTGGATCCGTGGTGGCTGCTTTACTAATACTTTATTGCTCAGAGTTGACTCACTCTGTCCAGAGGGGACCTGATCAGCAGTGGCAGAATCTGCCTTGCAGGACAGAGCCTGGTGACGTGGATTTTTCCCAGGATGGTGAAGATGGCCACATGCCATTACCTCTGACAGTTCCTCACAGGACCTGTCAGGAAGGTTTCTGCAGTGTGGCTCTGTGGTTGCCTGCTGTTTTGGTGCTTGGGGTTTGATATGTGCACAAGTTTTTGTGTGTGTGCACTCATCTGTAAGTTGTAAATTACTGTGCTGCTCAACCAAAAGACGCTGTAGCTCCTTCTCAACACCCTTGAGAACTGTTGGCTGAGAACACCCCAGCATAAATAACTAGGGAGACCTGCAAGTTCCCACATCCCAAAATAGGAAAATGGCTTCAATTTCTTACCATACTTTATTTTTTTTTTTAAAGGGGGCTTGTGACTGAATGAATCCCTGCTTTTGGTCTCAGCAGCTGGCAGAAACCAGTGTTTATAGTGTGGGTACAGATGTGCAGAAGCAGTCCCAGTGCCAGGGCTGGTACATGGCCCTGCCACCCCTGCTCTGCTGAACTGTAACTGCAGGAATTTGTTATAAAGTCGGGGAAGGAGAAGACGGAAGAAGGAGCTGAAGGTCACACAGGATTTTGGTACGTGTGTGACAGAGCAGAGAGGGTGGCATCTCTGACAGTGCCAGAAAGAAGGGGAAAGGGCAGATGAGGGAGGATGAGAGGTGAGATTAGATGTTGGTTAGCAGGAGCTTCTCCTGGAAATTTGCTCTCCACCTAAAAGCTATCTGTCCTCCAACAGGGCATGCTGTGACACCCCTGAGGCAGTAGGACTGGATACATCCCAGCTCCTTGTAACCAGGGCAGAGCTGTTCTTGTGCCCCAGGAGAGGCAGGGCAGCACTCTTCCTTCTTGTGTGCATCCCTGGGGGCCTCTAGTTTGGCTGCACACTGATCTGGGCTTCACCTGTGACCATTTGCTAACACCCAGTGCAAGATGCAATGGTAACATGGATTTCCCAGCAACTTTCCTCAACAGAGCTCTCATCCCTCACACCAGGAGGGCCAGCATCTCCTCTTAGGACTGGTTTGCACTCAGCCCCAAGCCTGAAGGCACCTCTGCTTTGAAGAGACAGTGGCAGCATATCTCCCACATCCAGAGGAATGTGCAGGAGAGAGCAGGAAGAGATGAAAGCATGTTGATTAACACCCAAGACCACCTGAAATCAGAAAGGAGGCGGGAAGCATTATCTCTGAGTATCAAGGCCATCAGGACGGAGCTGGAATACCGCTGAGTGGAGCAGGCAAGGACAGGTATACAGAAATAAATGACTCTCTTAGAAAAAGGTCAGCCACACTTGATTTGCCAGAGCCAATTTGTGGTGAGCGTGCAAGCTGTGACACGCAGCAGTGACCACTTTCAGATGATTCTTTTTGAGGCCACCGTGAATCTCCCTTCTTGGAAACCATTGCCCTGAGAGCTTTCAGGCAGTGATGTCTCACCCTGAGGAGGGTGGATTTCAGCAGAAATGGGATGGAGGGGGGCACAGGCAGGGGTCTTTATTGGCAGGCAGACCTGCTCAGCAAATGGAAAATTTTAGTGAAATCAAAAAAATTAGGGTTTTTTTTCAAAACTTCATGCTCGTATTGTTTGCTTTCTAACAGAGAAAAGAAAAATGCTGGGATTTCAGAAGAAAAAAACCCCAACTTTTTAATTTTCAGTACTTCATTTTCTACCAAATCCAGAAATGGAAATCTTCAGTGGAAAGTGAAGATGGCTTCATGAAGATGGCATGAATGAAGATTCATCTTGGAAGCAATAAAATAGGTAATTTCTAAACACATTAGGGGAAAAGTGAGATGATTTTCCACAACAGTGTTTTGTCATGCTGTGTCCCATGTCTGTCTCAGCTTGCACAGAGGGTCATTCCATGAGTACCCACTTAGGACGCCCTTTGGTAACAATACCCTCTCAGCAGGATTGTCCTGGGACAACTCAGATAACAGAACAAAACATTTCTTCTTCTAAAAACAGCTCCCAGGCAGTCTCAATATGATTATTTAAGTGGGGTTTGGGTACAAGATGTGATTTGGTCATTACAAACTCCCATCCTTAAATAAACTTACATTGGTGCTTCACGGGAGTGTTTACTCCTGCTTCCCTGAGTTCTAGACATTAAACAAATGGGTTTTGCTTAATGAAAAGCACTCTGCAGGGGTGCTCCCTTAGCTGGGAGATGGGAGATGAGGAACGGAAACAAATGGGAAAAAATGAGATGTATTCCTTCTTCTCTTGGAACTGCAGATCTGTGTCAGGATCTCCCATTCCACAGTTTTTTTTATACATGGGGTTGTTTGGCTTCAGAGTTAAAAATTCATAAAGCAAGCCAATTCATTTTAAGTTTCCCATATGGATCTCAAAAAGAACAAGAAATTCCTTTGTACTGCAGCACAGTTGGGAGTCTTCCGTTATTTCTTTTCTTTTTTTTCCTGTTTTTTCTTTCCCTGCTCTGGCAGGGTGGGATGTGTTTCTGAAGGGTGTTATGCCTCTCTTTCCAGAGCAAGACTCCCTGTTCCATGGCAGAGGACAAGTCCAGTTGAGAGGGGTCAGGACGTTTAGGGACAAGGGTTGTGCACGTGCCGTACTCATGGAAGAGTGCTGTCCGGGATCCTGGATCCTGAAGGGGTGGGAGCCCTTACAACTCCATAATTTCCAAGGTAGGTTCGTATGGTTCATGCCAGTGGAGCTAAGGTGAATGTAAGGTAAAGAAAGATGTGGTGGTACAAGTCTGAGATTCCAACTTTCGTTTGCTTCTTCCAGCAGGCAGTTTTGCTTAAGAAAGAGTACAGTATGCAGGGTAAGTCTTAAATGGTGTTGCCTCAGGAGAACCCTTCTGAAAGATGGTATTTACAGGAATTCCTGAGCCAGGAGATGCTTCTGAGTGGCTGTGTTTTATGATCACTGAAGAAGCCAGTTACAGCTACCACAACACCTCATCAAGAAGTTCCACTGAGCAATAATGAGCATTTTTTGCCAAGATCCAGAGAGCTCTTAGTGCTGTCATTTTAACTAGATTTTTATACTTGACAGTTTTCAAAACACTATAAAATTATACAAGAGTGAACTGAATGCTGTTCTGCCTATGTTGGATTGTGAGCCGGAGCTGAATTTGGTGTTTCAGCTTGACCTCTGTATTGCTAGAGGTAAATACTCCCAGCACCCTGATGATGAGCAAAAAAGCCACCCAATCATAAAGGAAATTGAGAAAACAAATAAGTCTCAACTCTGTTATTATTTATAAGATGAGAATATTTCCTATTCTTCTGAAATAATGTACAAAACTATTTTCATAGAAAACTTTTGCGGAGTGTCTCAGTGCTGAATTCTATGACCAAAAAAGGGTTTCTTGGTGTTTCTGAACTGCTTTTCCTAAATCTAGGTAGCATATAGGATTTTTCACAGATCTTAGACACTTATTTGGCTCCAGAACACCTGGCAAGTCACAGTGTTCTGGAGCCAAATTGTGTTCCTAGAACCTCTCCTGGTATTGAGCTTACCCCTTCATGCAAGCAGAGGTTACTGTGGAGCATTCACCTTATGAAAATGTTCCTAGAGTGATGGAAGAGGAAAAAGTTTGAACAGCTGTTGAGAAAAGAGGGTTATGCAGGAGTGAAATATTTCACCTAATAAGCAAAACTTAAGAAGTAAGCCAAACATTAGGAATAACCAAACAACAGAAAGAAAAGCAGAAGTATTTTGAAATGCATCAGTGCATCCTCATAGAGATGCCCTTTATACAACCTATTGCCATTGGACTTGTTCTCTCCTCACCATTTAAGGAGCTCCTTGCATTTTCTGTGCATTGTTGCAACATCGATCCTAGCGTGCAATAAGTAATTGTGTTTTCTTTTAGTGAAAATCTCCAGCCCCCAGCTTGGTTTCTATAGCCATGTTCTTGTAACCATTCTTGAGAGAGTGTCTGATATTGTTCCACTTATTCATTAATAACATGTGTTGTGGCTTTTTCTGATGTAAACATTAGCCAGGCTTTCATTAAGTTTTTAATAAACTTGTCCACCACCACATACATTAAAATGAAAAATTATCAGTGACCCCTTTTGCAAGTCATTAATGATGGCACGCAATTTGGCTGATGAATCATGAGTTTGCTGTAGATTTAGGCTATGTTTGTGTCCATCTCAGTGGAGTCTGTCCCCTTCTCCATGGTAACTGCTCTGCCTCTGACATCACTAGCCAAAATAGAGCATGGAGGTTATAAAATCCTGAGGGGGTGTGGGGTGGGGAACAGTAGAGACAGACAGAATGAAAATACAATTCAATAAAGGAAACTTCCTTAACGCTTCAGTCACCGGACAATGCCCCGTGCATCGATCAGGCAAAAGATGTCTGAAATCTGAGAAAATGGGATAGCAGAATTCCAGAGCTGGAGATTTGCGTGAGGTTATTGAAACAGCTTGGAAAGCAAAACAACCTGTGACTTCTTTTTGAACTGAGTCATGAAGCACTTTATCCAAATGATTTTATTATTTGGCATCAAAAATCCTCTTCATCACAAGGAGGGTAAAGAGCCTGATGCTGGGAGTCAAAAAAGCTCTTTGACACCTAGGGAAGGCCACAAGAGCAGGAATTGCAGAATAAGTATACTAAAACAGATGCCAGCACCACTCAATCTTTATCACAACTTTTATCTGTAGCCTGGGGTGCTGCTTTTCTAAAACCCAAATCCCAGAAGCCATGAACTAGATGACAAAAAGAAAAAGGAAAGGGAAAAAAAAAATAAAATAAGGCAGACTTTTTAGGTTAAAAGAGACAAAGATAACAAAAAAGACAACCATGGAAATTCAAAACCAGAAGGGAAAAACAATGAACCCAAGGTTTCTCAGCCATTAACATTTCGTAGTTCAAAGTACAACTGGGAATTTCCTGAGCCCCAGTTTAGTGTTCTGCAGCCATCAGTACTGCAATTTGGATGCCACTGGAGGACAGGATTGCTTAGAAGTGTAATATGGGCTGGGGGAGACAGTGGGCATGGGGAAAGGTCAGGAGAATGGGAAGGACGTTTAGGCTGATCCTTGTTCATTTGAACAGAGCTATTAGTCTTGGGAGGGTTAAGTGTTTCCAGGGGAATGGAAACTCAGTTCAAGCCTTGTCAGAGCTCTGACGTGACAACACATATAAAATAAACACCGGTGGAGTGTTAAGATAATGCACATACACCACGCCTGTGCAATGTCGGGATCATTTTAGATCACAAAGCTGTTGTCCCTTTTTGACTTGCATTTTTAGCCAGTTTTAAACGTCCTGAGGACTGTTTCATTTAGGAGAAAAAAGCTAATAATGGAGCCCTCTATTTTCTTATCGCAGGCCTGCTTTATTTATACTGAAGGTACATGAAACCTTTCTTTGGACAAAACGGGAATGAAACAGCAGGAAACAGTTTCTTTGTTCACAATTCTGAGGCAGCATTTAGCCCCAAAATCTTTTTCTCTATGTTCTTGCACTCCTATGTTTTCCCTTTCTCAGTGCCAGCTTTTTTTTCCCCCTCATAAACCAGATGTAGCAGAGGTTTTGTTTATTTCTACTGTAATAAAATGTCTTCTGGGAAATTTAGAAAGCAAGTTGTGCAGTGAACAGCAGAAAGAATGCAATGTGAGTTCCTGTAAGTTTGTACCCACTGTCCCAGTCTCTATATCCACTCAAGAGCCCAAACAACACAGACAGTGATCATGTGGCTGATACCCATTTGCAGTTTGGCTTGACTGCACAGCGAACAGGAAAAATAACTGTTAAATTTATGCTGCGGCCTTCCCCTCAGCACATTCCTAGCTTGAATATCTTCACTTGGTCATTGGTTTTCATGCAACTTGTAAGAATTTGTTATGTTTCAGGCTTTCACCGTAGAAACTAGGGAGACTGATGGCCAGACTGCATTGTCTCATGTCTTATTTCCTTAGGACAGCCAGATGAAAAACAATTAATAAATCCACCTTTTTTAAAAAAAATCTCAATGAAATAAAGAAAGAAAGAAACAAAAAATTAGTGAGGAAGAGAGGGAGGGAGGGAGGGAGGGAGGGAGGGAGAAGTATGGTGAACAAAGGAAAAATTATGTTTTAAGATAACATAATTTAGGTAAAGGAATTTTACACTGCTTATTTTATAAAATGTATTTAAGCTTCTGTCCAAATACAGGTGCAATTAAATCATGTTTGTCTATTAAAGACAAACATTAAAAGGTAAGAAAATTGTTATGCCATCTGCAGAAACAGCAGTCAAATGTCAGCTGTTTCTGTTTATTTTGGTGAATCTGAGTGAGAGTTTGGACCACTGACTGTATGCACACCATATACATTAAATTATATTAAGAGGATGGGTGACATGATTTGGTCCTTTGTCATGATGGTTTCAGCCAGGTGCTTAAACACGCATGTTCCAAAATGCTTTTGGCTGCAAGGATGGATATTACACCGTGGTCAAAGACCCAGAGCTGAGGTTTGGACTGGTGTCCAGCAGGACCAAGGGCAATGGCAGGGGGCTGTGGAAAGGAGGCAGGAGGTCCCAGCCTGGGTTCGTAGCTCAGCCCCAGCTCCATGGGCTGAAGGGCCAAGGCACCTCCAACCACCACTTTGGCCCCTCTTGCCCCTTTGAGATGAGGATCTCCCAGATCACGCAGAGTATCTGCTGCCACACGGCTTCAGACTCAAGACGGGGAGGTACAGTGTGGCCAACCACTCTCCCAGCCTCCTGTCCTAATCCGTGCAGTGAGGAGCATCCCTTCCTGCCTCCGTGCCTCACTGTTGCCTGTCCTCCCTGTGACATGGTGGCTGGCCCTGGTCAGCAGAGAGACTGTGCCACCCTCTGATGGAAACACTCTGCTTCCTTCATGGTCAAGCACCCGTGAGGCAAAAGCTGCACTGGCATCAGCGAGGATGTGCAGAGGTGTCGTGAGTGGTCACTGGTGTGTGCCACACAGGACAATGCCTTCACTTGCTCCAAAGCCCAGGCAAGAACCTGGCGCAGAGCAGGAAGGGGAATGCTGCAACCATCATGGGGTGATTCAGATGTGAGCAAGGCAAGCCCAGAGGCGCAGACATTAGCTCAGGGGTGGTGAAGAAATGTCACCATCCCTTTCCAGATCACTGTGTTTCATGGGTGGGCAAATACTGCAAATGCCAAGTGTAGAACTCCCACCTCATCTTCTCCTCCATCTTGCACTTTCACCAGGCTGTGATGCATGGCCTGAGCTGTGCAGTTCATCACCATGCTGGAACCACTCCGTGGGCTCACAGAAAGCTCCACCTAGCAAAGAGTAGTGGAGCATACCAGTATTTTTAAATTAGTGAAGAAGAATAGCACAGGTGACAAGAATCGGCCCGAGAGCCTAGCCCCAGTTAACACTGCAGCTGGATCCAGCTAAAGGAGCAGAGAGAGTTTATGGGTACACTTCTAGGAGTGAGCAGGCAGGCTGACTACCCTTTTAAGGTAGAGATGGAGCTCTTTTTTCTAGACTGATCAGATAGTGTTGCTGCCCATCTCAGATGAGGGGCAGAAAATGTTTTGCTCCTTGGATTCAACTGTCCTGTTACTCTTCTGTGTTTCAGATAAAGCATTTTCCAGGATGCTCAATTTTGTGCTGACATGGCTGGTGCACTCATTGGTACAGAGCTTCCTGGAAGCCTGAGCAGCTCCATCAGGTCCCCATGTCCCACGAGATCTTCCAGAGAGGGAGCTTCCAACTGCTGCCTAAATTGTCGGTCTCTCCCTTGTCCTGGGTTAAGCTGCAGATACATCAAGTGATGAGTGTGGGTTTTCTCCAGCCATGTGACAATGAATAAACCCTGCCTGTGTGATTCAGATCATGCAGATGCTCTGTGATCTGAGCGACGATGCAGGGGCTGATGCGTAGGTTGGAAGAAAGTGGAAGAACCTGCAAACTGGTGTCCTCCTTATCAGCCAGAGAGGCTGGTGCTGGTTAAAACACAATGTTTGTTTCCTCCAGCAGTGATTTTCTGTGTCATACTGCCTGTGCCCTGAAGTTTGATTAAGGAGACCTACAGTGATTCAGGTTTCACAGCATTCAGTTTGATTTCAGCAGTGTGGGCCAGGCGAGAAAGATGGGGTGGGTCCTGACTAAGTCCTACAGGATTCAGATCTAGCAAGAAAATGACAAGGAAGGCAGTGAAATTATCTTAACTGTGGAGTTTAAAGATTCCCTGGTGATTTTTGGCAGCTGTACTCAAACGTCCCCTGAAGCAACAGACACACGTCTGAGCGGGGTGTGGAAACGGCGCTGCTGCCTGGTTGTGATGAGCACTCCTTGCTGTGGAGGGCCAAGTGCTACTTGGTTGTGGGGAAGGTGCTTTGGGAGGCAGGGGACATCTGCCTGCTCATAGGCAGAGGACGTGATACAGTATGGTAGCATGGCTCACTGCCGTTGGACCCAAGTTCTGTTACTGCAGATAATTACAGGTGTTTCAAGTTTGTCAGTGTGCTTTTTCCAGAACTGTGTCTTAGCACATTTCAAAAGAAGCAAGCAACCCACAATAAGCATGCTAATTAGCAAGTGGCAGTGATGAGAGACACTAAAGAGATGCTGGAGGAAAAAAAATGCCACAAATGGTTGACAGGATTGCGCATTTCAGCTCTCAGCCAGATTCAGACCCTGCAGTCAGACTCCTGGCTTAGTGGGGGGGCATTTCCAGCCTTTGAAGTCACATTTTCTGCTGACACCTTTGCATGGTGAAGATGAGCCCACACTGCAATCCCTGATGTGCAGAATGGGATGCAGATGGGATAGCACAAGTCACTGCTGTGACAAAACAGAGCAGTGACAGCCTGCAAGCCCCGGGGTGGGCAGGCACCGGCTGGGGACGCGGCACTCGGGGTATGGCTGCGGCTCTGGGTGCTGCTGGCTGCCCTTTGTCACCACTGCTGTGAGCAAAGACGCCCTTGGTCAAGCTAGGTCAGGAACACGCCCTGCACAACAGCTCCCGGTTGGAAACCTGACCCCTGGGAATGCTAGGAGGCTGCTAGGACTGTTCCTGGCTGAAGGAAGTGGTACCTCACTTCAGGAATGAATCACAGAGTCTTCTCTTTCAAATTCCTATAAACCACTTAAAATCCATTCTTCTTTGCCTTCTTTTTCTGGGCTCTCTCCCAAGTTATTTCTCAGAATTTCCATGAAAATTAACTCACAGCATAATGGAAACAGAATTAAAAAATAGATCTCATCTTTTTTCTTGATGACCTCAGCTTTTTTAAGGTGAGGGTGTCATGATGGATGAGTGGGAAAGTTAATATCCATTTTAATTTCAGACTTCAATGGAGTGGGTCACCCGTTTCATTCTCCAAGTGAGGCATCGTGCTGAAAGCTGTTACCTCTAGGCTTGGCTGCATTAAAAGTGCATTACAATAACTTCAAATCTCTTCACATTATATTTAAACCCTAAGTGTGCCTACTGGGTGGATTTTCAAAGGCTACTCTTAGCCCAGCAAAGCCTATCTGTCTCAGGCAGCTCCCCCTGTTCTCTAAGATGAAAGAAGCTGTACAAAATTCTGTTTAAAATGGTAGAAATCAAGGCCATGGCTTGGACTGAGTAAAAGAGGATCCTTCTTAGTGTGTCTTTTCACTGGGATGAATACTGGAGAGGTAGAGGGGAACTGTTTGGGTCAAACTGAAGAAGAAAGTTTTACATTTATTTTTCTCAAAATGAAAAAGTGAAAACCTGAAAGAAAAGGTGAGGCCTTTTTGCTCCGGCCAAGAGAAAACACTTCACCATTGTCTTGTGAATCTTCTGCAAATCTTTTTTATTTTTTTAAATACAAAACTTCTAGTCAACTATCAAAACCCAGTGTTTTGAAATCCAGTGATTGGAATGCTGCTTGAAAGTCTGAAGTCAGTCTGTAAATCTTTGATGTGATTTATGCTTTTCCAAAATGGGACATCTCATTTTGCACATGTCTAAGTGACATTGCATGGCATTTTCAAAATTCCTCCTTCTCTTCACAACTTTTTTTTCCCCCAGCCAAAATTATTTGTTGATTTTGACCCAGTTTTGCAAGTCGTTCCATTTAGTGCTTGTCAAAACGTTTTCCAGATGATCTAGCTGTGCTGGGGTGAGAGGCCAGGAGAAGGCATGGGATGCAGCAAGGGCTGTGTGAGGAAGGATGAGGGCAGAGGTGGGAATGGTTGAGCAGGGGCACAGCTGGTTCTGGCCACCATCCTTGTTGTGGATGCTTAAATTCAGCAAAGAGGGTGTCACAACCAGGGCGCCATTCAGGGAAGAAGAAGTGGGAGGAAAACCTGGAGTGCAGAAGGCTCCAAGAGAAGAACTGAGTGGAAGGAGAGAAAGAGTTAATTTGAATAGCCAAAATAAACCATGAGTGTGTTCTCTGGTGACAGTAAAGCCACACTAATTCATCACAGCTCAGTAAGGAACTGAATGCAACAAAAGTGATATAAAGCAGACCCAGAGTCTATGAAGATGGGCTTGCAGAGGGCTAAGCTCAGCCAGCTGAGCAATACGTCTTTGTCTGAGCTGGCCCAACAGGAATGGGGAGGGGGTGAAGTCCCAAATGCTGGCTCACGTTTTTTGCCCATTAGACTGCCAGTATCAATACTGTGAGCTCTCACTCTCACTTGTAATAGAGCAGGCTGTGTTTGCATTCCTACCCCTATGGCGGCTACAGAAGTCAGGCCCCTCCATGCCCAGACACACCCCAGAGTGGGAGATATGAAGTGCTGTGGACTCTCTGTAGTTCCAGGTGAACAACGCACTGAAAGCACAGACAATACCCCTCAAATTCACTTCTGCCCTTGGATAACGCCATGATTTCTGAAGGTAAAGCCTCTGTGTTCAGACACTGACTGGGTTTCTTCACAGCCCAGGGTTTGAGCCAGCTCCCCGTGGCCATGCCAAACCCATGGCACGCAGCAGAGCTGAGCTGTGAAAGACAACGGGGGCTGCTTCTGCGGGCAGCAAAGGAAAACTGAGACAGGCACACAGGAGAGCATAAGGATCAGGAAATCTAGGAAAGGGTTTCAGGAAACAACGCCTTAAAAACTTGCAGTCAGTTTTCCCCTCTTCTCTTTTTCAATGATGTCCTGGTTACAGGAGTAGAGTGCCAGTTTAGCCCTATGGGGATGTAACTAAACTGTGTATTCTACTCCCCTGTGGGTCATTTCTGATGAACTGCTAGTGATGTGTGGTTTCAGGAGCTGCCCAGTGCACACCTAACAGACACCTCAGGCTACAAACTGGGTGTTAAATGAGATAAGGAAAAAGAGGCAAACTCTGCAAGGCAGGGTAGTGTTACTTTTCCTTCACAAATGACTCAGCTGTGATAACTCCCTCTGGGAAGCACCAGCACAGTTACACCCATCCTGAGGGGATCATCTCTTCTAATGGGCCATAATGGACTCAATGGCACCAGCAGAATAGAGAGCTGCAAGGGCTTAGACCATGACGGACTCCCAAAGTACCCCGTGACTCACAGGATTACATCATTCCATTGTAAATGTCCCTGCCCTGGAGGAGGTACTGAGCATTCCCACCTGAACCCGAGCGCATACAATCTTTGCGTTTAGAGACCTGGGACACCACCTCTCAATGGATCCAGAAGGGCAGAATTTCTACAGGACCATTGCTTTCTAACAGGACTGCAACCACCATTTGGTAGGACTGTGGCCACCACCCTGACCAAAATAGTGCCAGGTTGTACTCTGACTTTCTGGGTTTAAGCCAGTTTTTCTCTGCATTTATTGTAATCTCTCTAGTAAATTGTAACTCCGACCTGAAATGTCTCTCAAGGTAATTGAGTGGGGTTCATTTCTCCTCCCAGTTCACTTTCAAACCAGAGTAAAAGGCCATCTGTCCCTCTATGCTGCTCAGGGACAGAAGCATCTGGTGGGGCTACACAGCACTGAGATGTCACAGAAGTTTGAACCAAGCAGATCTTTGGGGCCCATGGGGACCTGCGCTCCTTCCTATTATTTACATCTTGGGCTGGCTTCCATGATAAACTACTATGGATCTGTTTCTCTTCATGTCTGTGTTTTTCCATGATATTTAAGGAGACGAGACAGCCATGGGAAAGAGTATTCACCCACAGGGCTGGGGGAAGCCCACATATTTTAGATATTCCTCAAGGATACAGAAAATATCCAGAGATAAAGGAAGCCTGGCAGCTTTTTATTTTGCAAGCAGTGGTGGGGGGAGGTACAACAATAGAGACTGGTAATTAAAATGTGAAGCTCAAATTGCCTCTCTCTTCCCTGTGGCAGGCCAAGTATCCCATACCTTGTGTGTAGGACATGTTAACACTCTGGCTATTTCCTTCCCCAAAGCCCTCCTGGGCCAGATGGAGCTGGATGTCCTGGGTGTCTTCTGGTCCGTGGTGCCTGAGTGGGAGAGGCACTCCAGTACCACACTGCCACAGGAAGTATCCCAGCCTCCACAGCTGCTGCTTCCCACTGCAACCCCTTCCTCATCCTTCCTGATATGCTGGATATGTCTGTCATCACATAACACGGTCTCTCAAGCATTACACAGGAGGATGCTTGAGAGATCTGGGCAAGGAAGATCGGGGGTTTTACAGAAAGGAAGGGGAACAAATAGTACTCATCTCTCCAGAGCTAATTGGAGAGAGTTATTGCAAGCTCTAGTTTCTCCTCTGCATAGAGGAATAATTGTGTAGATCCTCAGCTAGAGTAAATCAGCATTGCTGCACAGCCAAATAAGCATCCCTCAGCACACACAGTGAGTTGTTCCCATGCTGTCTTCTCTGTCAGTAAACTGAGAGCATCCTTCTCGGTTCAACATGGGATCAAAATCCTTAAATCCCTGATGGCGCCATTGATCCAGTCGCTCTCTCTGGCTTTGGCTGTCCTATATACTCTGCCTTTAGTTCCCTGTTTCTCATGGGCCCCCTTTCATTTCATGAATGCTTTTCCAGTGAAAACAACAAAACAGGTAGAGAGCTCTTGGATATGCTGAGAAAGGAAGAATGACTCCGCAGTGAGGGCCACACCATGTTCAAGTCTTTGCTCTAGGCTCCCCAGGCTTCTAAGCCATGAAAATAAGGATTAATAAAATAAGCATCTAAGCTCCCCTAGCTTTGAACCCATGAAAATGATTTCCTATAAAAATATCAACTAGAAACACAGAAGTCTAGTTCTAGGGAATGTCGAAGATTCTCACCACCTTCATGCAGTTTCCACCTCATCCTACAAGTATTTAAGTGTGGTTCTGCCCTGACTGAGTGGTGCAGGCAGAGGGAGGAGGCTCCCTCAAGCAACCACTGGAATGAGGAGTCAGGCTGTGCACAGGCTGGTGTTGTACAAGGCTGATCTCTTAAGAGGGAGGAAGCAGCACCTGGCCAGCTCTTGGCTTAGGGTGGTCACAGAACACCATTGCCTCAATAGGAGAAGGGGACAGTATAGGCCCCAGCCTGACCAACAGTTGCTTGGAAATGTAGAACTGAAGAAGGATTAAATAGCACTGTGTTCCGTATTTACAAGCAGGGAAATACAGGCAGGGAAAATAAAAAGCTGACAGAAATAGGTCAAGGTTAAAATGAAATATCTAAGCAATGTATTTTTAAACAAAGTATAAAGATCTGGTGAAAAATGTAGAAAGGTTTGCATTCTAACAAAACAGTGCTGCACTCTAGGTTAGCTGATTCTTTGTCTAATCCCTTGGCTTAAATTCACAAAAGCACTCTGTGTCATGGCAGCAGCTGCAGGCACCACCATGGATCCAGATTATCCCTTTCACTAAAGGAGAAAAAGTCACAATCCCCAGCAGCCTCTCATGGGTACTTCTGGCACACACTGGACTCCTCGGTTCGCAGATTTGACTCACTAAGTTGGAGGAAAGTCAGTTCAACCACAAAATAAAAATGGTTATTCTGTACCAAGGTACTGATCTGAGCTCTAGCACGGGAAGGAGAAGGACTTGTGAGTGGGCTGGTTTGGTTCAGAAGAGAATGGGATGAGGGCACTAAAAATCACAGGGATCTCTGGAACATCAATATTAGGGGGAAGTTGAGTGATCAGAGGTCCAGTGTACCAGAGGGCACATTGTACAAGAGGTTTGGTTCCACGCAACGCCTCTATCCAGGACTTTCATGTATATAAAGGACATACATTTATGACCCCCTTCCTATCCCCACACAAGACTTCTGCTCTATTTCACATTGTTTCCACCTTGGGGTACGGTACATGGCTTCAAGTTATTCTGCCTAACTTGGTTGCATCCCTTCCAGGTATATCCTCTGCCATCCTGGGATATTTCTGCTGCTATCAATGAGTATTAAACCCTATTTTCAATGGCAGACTGAAGGGATTTTTCTGTCAGACACAGACTTACTGCCTTGTTTTGGCATGGTGCTTTCCATTCCTCTTACCCGGGCATCTACTTGATACTCTCACTTTACCCAGAGTAACAAAGAAACGCCTCTGCTAACTTACTGTGCAAAGCCATTAGACCTAAACTTCTCAAACAGAAATATCCTTAGGGCAGTTTCACAAGCTTTCAGAATCCAAAGACCAACCTTCCCTTCTGAAAAGGCTCCAAGGACAACTTACGCTGTGTTTCCATGGAGGTTTTAATTCACAAGCCAGTAACAATTAATCCGTTAGCAATAAATCTGTTAATTCAGTTAATTCCATCTGTGTATGTATTTCCCAACACCTACATCAGAAGAATGCTGAGTGAGAGTAGGTTAGGAAACAAGGGGGTTTGCAGGCGTTTTCCTGGTCACAATATGAGGGAGCTCAACCAACTTATGATGATACATTCTTTAAGGGGTATGTCTCTCCTTTACTCTGCTGTCATGGGCAGTCAAGATGCAAGAAGTGTGAAGGGAGGGATGTTGGGGCAGTGCTGTGCTCCCCATGGCATGACTTTTGCACTTCCAGTGTCCCTGGAGCTCCAGGCTTTGTGGCTTTTTAAATCCTAACCCTCTCCCAAACCCTAATTGCAGCCTTTGGCTGAGACTCGTGGCTATCACCACGGACTGTCCAGATAAGAAAGGTGTGTGAGAGCTACCGTTTCCCCTCCCCTCCTTCCTGATGGAACGGGGGCTCATTTGACCCCTTCACTACACAGGTTTAGAGACCTCTTGAGAACTGATTTTATATATATATATATATAATTTTTTTTTTTTGAGCTAACTCTGTTTTCTGATTTGGTTCAGGTACAGAGAATNCTAACCCTGTTATCTGATTTGGTTCAGGTACAGAGAATCATCAGTAACAGGGCAAGGGAAGGGGTTTGGGGACCTGGCTGGGGACAGAGTTCAGGACAAACCTGCCAGAGACAAGTGGCCATTGGATTTGAAACCACACATTTCAGACCACACTGGTTCAGCAGGTGGGGAATGCTTGCCAGGATGTTGATGCTGTCTAGATGCTGAACTGCTGGTATTTTTCTGTTCATCTACAACTGCTGGGCCTCACCGACATATTTCTTTCCTCACTATAGATTTTTGCTAAAAATAGTCATATTAAAACTGAAGGTTTTTTTTTAGAAAAGAGTAATAATCAAACCCTCAACAATGGAAGAGATTACAGGTTTAGGAGTATCCTTACAAAAAAAGACTGAATTTAAGGAGTACTAATACTTTCCACTGCCAGCCACTCATTTAAACACAGCCTTGGTCATTAGTAACTGGAAGTGGTTCCTGCCTGGTGGATTTTTCATGGAGCTACATAAATAGATGTGAAATGGAGAGGATCCTTGACACAATGGCCAGATGCCAACATCGCAGCTCCCCAGTAAAATTTTCAATGGAATTAAATGGTTCAAATATATTATGAACAGCACCTTTTTCACTTGGTCTAAGCATTTTCCTCCACGGTCCTCTCCTGGTGGTGAGTAGCTTGCCTTCCCACTATCGCAGCTGTAGCTTTTTTGTGGGTAAGTGGAAGATTTCACTCTTGTGGGCTGCCAATTAGGTGGCTTTCAGTACCAGCTAGAGTCAGAGGGATGATTAAAATAAAGTGCAGCCTTTTGTCCTGTCCTTTGCAAAAGGAACTATCAGTCATTTCAGAGGAGAATAAAGACTTATCCTACCTCCTGTAGTCCAAAAGATGAACAGAATAACTTTGAAAATGTTAGAAATATATATTGATTTACCACAATTCTCATTTCCCATTTAAAGAGACAACTTGCCTTTTTTTGTATGAACCCTGGCATTTTATTTTAGTGTTTTGGCTTTCTCCTGGATGCCTGTTTGCAGTGTTAGTGCAGGCCAGTGACCAGTTTTAGCCTAGCTCTTATGAAACAGACATTTCTTTTCCTGCTACTTGGCATAACTGTACCTTTTTCTTTCCTCAGAAATGTAATCATGTCTTTAATAGGAAGCTGACATTCAGGTATCAAAAGACTTTCTAAATTCTGCTCAGACAAAAACCCAGGCTAGTCATCATTTATGGTCATTTGCAAGTACCTTCTCAAAGATCAGTGGTCAGACTGCTCATTCCCTGGTCGTATTCCAGTCTGGCAAACTTTAACTGCAGTTTGGGATGGAATTTTTTTTTTTTTTTTTTTTTTTTTTTTTTTTTTTTTTTTTAACTCTGGAGAACCTTAAAGGTCTCTCCAGACTGTTACACAGATGCCCCATTTCATACTAGATGTGAATTTCCTAAAGTAAATCCTGCTATGTATAGAGAGTACTAATGTAAAGCCTTTGAAGTAAGTGGTGAAACCTGCTATTGACTCTGGATCGTACATCTATGGGCTGTAAAGATATTTGCAAGTTCTTTGGGATAAGAAGACCACATAGATGCAGAACATCCCTGCAGGCCAGTAGAAGTGTCTGTGATTCATTTGAGATGGAAATCAGCCTGCTGTCTTCAGTGGGAGATATATTTCAGAATAAATATGTATAGTAAATGTATTTTTCCTTCCTTAGAAGTTTTTGCAATGGCAAATAGTCTTCTATTCCTGCATTGATATGAATCTACTGAGGGGTGGGTCTCTCTCTTCAGTTTCAACAATGACAAAAAATACACAGCAAAGTGCTGAATGACAACCAACCTCCCCCAAGGACAAGTTTCGACTCAGATGGTTTATCCCTGAAAAAAAATCCTCATCTCAGTGGATGGGCCTGAAAACATTAAAAAAAAAAGCTTCTTTGGAAAGTTCCTGACCAGGAATTTTCTTACAGAGAGTTCTAAGCACAGGCTGATGCTGAGAAGGAGACTGGGAGGTATTTGGCTCCTGCCAGGCATTGTTTCTTAGTTTGATTAAGCTCTTAATCTTGTGTTTCCTCTGTGAGTATCAAGCTCCAGAATACTGCCTTATTCAGATGCCTAAAGGGAAATAAGATTCAACTTCAAACCAACAACAATCACTGCTCCATTTTTGATCGTAATCTGGGGGGAAATGTATCATGAAGCATTGTGCCTCGATACCTCCAAAAATCAAGTTTGGGAGTCAGAATTTAAGAATCTGTCAAAGCTAATCACTTAAAATAATGCCACAATAGAAGATTGGACTCACCACAAGAAGCATTTGCAGCAGGAGATAAAAAGATTACATGCTGAATGGTCTGATGTGAATAGGAAAGATGCTATTCTTAAAGCCCTGAGCTCCCATGATGCAGTATTACAGCTTTGGACTGAAATGATAAAGCTAAACTAGAACTGTGCACTGATAACGTCAGAGCAATCAGCCTCTGGGATGAGAGCAGAATTCCTACTTCAAAAACAATTTTTTTGTCGAATTGCGATTATTAGTATTTAAAACAGCAGCAATCAGAGTCACTGAATCTAAGAGTCATTGTGCTGGACTTTATTCAGTGCTTTATAGTGAAAAGCCGCTGCCCCAAGGACTATGAATGTGTGAACAGACAAAACAGAAATATGGATGGAGGGGATACAGAGATGGAATGACCTGCCAAATGCTTAATAGCAAATCAGCATCACAGCCAAAAGTACAACACAGGGTCATAATCTGCTGCCTGCTTCAGCCATGAACCCCCAAAGCTGCCTTCCCTGAGAATTCACTTTACACCAAAGGAATCTCATCTCAATGCGACTTTCTCCTGGTGGCAGTGGGGAAGCCAAAGACAGCAACTGTGATAAGGTAAATTCCATGGGTTAATCACCTGTTCTGCATTCACCTCTGAAATGAAAAGCCTTTGGAATGAAGCCCCTTGAAAAAGACAGTGCCTTTGGAGAGACATTCTTAAGGGACCAGGAGGTGAGTCCAGGTGTTCCTAGGATACATGTGAGTACCTTTTCAAGGAATTACAGTAAATGCTCAGATGCTCAGACACCTAAAAAATAGTGTGTATCAGCTGCAGTGAAACTCAGGCTGGCAGGCTCCATTCAACCCTAGTTGAGCCATGGTCAGGAAAGGTGAATCCAACAGGCAGAGAAAGGCACGTCCTGGGGAATTTAAGGAGATGCTGTCATACAAGGAGAGACTACGACAGCCTGTCTCTTGAGTCTGGCTTCAGCTAAACACAGCAGGAGGAAAATATCAGGTTGGGAGAGCAGCTGTTCCAGACACAGGACAATGTTAAAAAGTGGCAAATGAACAAAAGTTTTCCACAAATGCATTTAACCTTCGAGCAACCCCTGCTGATAGGACTAGTGAGGCAAAAAGTAGCAATGCTTTTAAAGCGGAGCCAGTGAACTGGATATTGCAATGCACTTTGCTATGGAAAAGGGAATAGGGTTAATTGGTCCTCCCAGGCCTTTGTTCTAAGATACTGCTGTCCTTCATAAGATACTTTTCTAGAGAAAAGCAATTAATTTTTTAAAAAGCTCTGCGTTCCACAGAAATCTTGTAAATTCTCTTTCCTATTGCAACATCATGACGTATTTTATAAATGTGGGAATATCTGATAACTTCTTGAAGAGGCTCTTGTGATCATTGAGTCATTTAGTCTTTATTATTTTTCAGCTGGCCATTTCACATTTTTAAGAATTATACTTCTAAAACCCAAATCCTTTTGGCCAAAAAACCCAAATTTCCTCTAAAATTCAGGAAACTCAAAGAACAAATCTCCCCACCTGAAAAGCAAGCCGGTGAACTGCAGTTATCCTAAAGTTTGTAACAGACATATTTACAGAGATCTTTTGACCCACACACTTCAAGATGATTCATTTTTGAGAAAGTTTAAAGCCTGCCTTTAAAGGATGTCTTCACTACCACATACACCCAATATCTGTTTCCTCTGGGGAAAAAAATTAATTATAATACATTGCGTTGGTATGGGTGTATTAATCACACATATGTGATGATTATTCTTGATAATGCAGCTTAACAATATAATACAGCATTAAGGTAGAGGTCTGATTACATGTCATTCTGCAAGGGTTGAGCCACTATATTTAGGTGCTGACTAATTTGGGAGAGCGCTTATCCATCTTCCTGAAGAATTTCTGCAGCTCCTCTTCCTGTGGGATCTGAAGACTTCACACCAGCTGGGCATTTCACTCTCAGGGTTTCTGCAAGATTGGAACATGCTGACCTCCTCATTCCACACCTGCCTGGGCGTCCCTCCCTCCCTCTTCTTGCCACAGAGTCTTGCAGGTACCAACCCTTCTCCTGGCTTTCCCAGGGGTGGCAAAAACCTGGTGTCACCTGGACAAGGACGAACTGAAGAACATGTCCCAAGAGAACTGCATCTGTTGATCGAGATCTGGTGTCTGTGGTGCAGCATCGCCCAGATGTACACTTGCACCTAAAATATGGGTTTGACTTAACTGAACCCAATTTTTAGTTAAAATATGGGCACTTTACTTTTTTCCTATGGTGTATGTAGAAGGGAGGAGTAGAGAGTTCTTGAACAGGTGAAAATGCTCCCCTTCCAGTTCCGCTTAATGGTGCCCCAGCGTATTTCTAGTACAGGGCACTGTGCTCATCTGCAAGGTATCTCTAAGGAAGCATCCTTACCTAGGAGACACAGGCTCCCCACATCCGCACTGCTGCTGAGACACGTTTGCTGGGAGCTAGAAGAAAACACTGCTCACATCTAAGATGAGGAGTCATGGTTACAAAGTCCACAGGGACAGCAGAAGTCAACTCAGCAGTGACTTTCCCAGATTGAAAAAGATCCATGTCCCAGACAGACCCAGGGATTAGTAGCCAAAGCCTTTTTAGGAGCTTGTGAACTGAGCGTGCAGACAGACCCACCAGTGGCAAAAGCTGGAGGAGGCATCAAAGGGCTGACAGAGAGGTTGGCAAGGAGAAGCTGCGAGAGTGAAGCTGGACCAAGAGAGCCAGGAATCACCCATCATCCAGCCAGAGCTACAGCAACATGAAAACACAAGGCAATCAATCTTTCTAACTTACTTGGCTACATGATCAAGGAACGTTAAGCACTGCATCACAAGGCTGCTGTACTTGGAAAGGTATTTTGAGTCCACAGTGTACTGAACCAGAGCGTACTGAGCGAGGCTGGGTGGGAGGCTATTGGTTGATTCTTACAGAGACAGCAGACTCCTCAGCATGGGAAGGAAGGACCACACATAAAGATCGCACACGTGAGCTATACAATACTTTCACTCCTTTAAGCAGACCCCAGGATCCAGGCAATGGAGCACATTTGAATGTCTCTGGCAAGAACATGATCCCACAGAGTACAAAGACAGCATGATGCATGCAAGGTTAGAGATAGCTGAGCCAGAGGACATGGGAACTCAATCTCATTTCAGCACAGGGACCTGTCTATCCCTGCTTTGTAACAGGTGGACAAACAAATAACAGGATCATATTTGATTGCCCCCCTCAGAAATGTCAGGTCATCATTGCAAGGGCAGCTGGCTGAAATGAATGTGTTTTTAAAATCACTGCATTAGCTGTGACTAAAACTACTAAACAAGAAAGTTTAATCTGTTATTGTTATTCACGGCTTTGAAGTTTTTGAGGTTTTTTTTTTCATTTTTTCTTTTAAATTGTTTCTGTGGAAAAGGAGAAGTAGCTTTTTTTTCCCCCTTGCTACTTGACAGTCAGATTTGCAACTAGTTACACTCCAAAGAATAAATAAGGTATTTCTTTTTGCAAATCAAGAGAATAACTTGTGTGCATTCTTAAACATCTTAGTATAGTGGAACAACCATTCGCCATTTTTAAATAGTTACACTTTTATAATTTCTAATCTATGTAAATATCATTAGGAAACAGCTGAGAATCCAGAAAACTAGCATTTAAACTGATATTATTAGCTATGTCAAACAACATTACATGTGCTGGACAGTAGTCACTTATCAAAATATTTTACATTAAAACATATGGTTTGTTACCCAAAGAAAATACGCTAATGGAAGTTATTTTCCTTTTGGTGTTCATCAGGTCTGTAGAACTAGTAGATATCAGCCTAACTTTGAAGAGAATAGACTTCCCCTTTTCATTGTCTTTTCTGCTTCTTACCTTTGAGTGGATTAACTGCTGGACTGATGTAAACCGGAAACAAAAGCAAAGAAAATGTTATTCAGCTGCAAAAGGGATCTCAGTTGTCAAAGTCATCCACCACTTCAGTAAACTCTCACTCCTGGCAAACAACCGGTTCAGCCAGTTTTTAAAATTTATAGCAATTAATCTCTCCTGACAACTGTTGATTTTAAACCTCGGTCCTTCACCTTTCTTATTTGTCAGAGGAAGCAGTGCGGATCCTTAAGGCCAAGAGCAGCCTCCACAGCTTGTCCCATCTGTGTCCCCCTGCTCCCCGCAAGCTGCGAAGGCAGCTGGATAGGGTACAGCCAGGTATAACTGGCACCTCTTGCATGGAGAAAGGGAAGGGGAAAAAGGCAGAAGAGGATACAGGCAGATGCTATAGGAGAGGAGGAGATGGCTGCACCGGTGGCCCACTGTGAGTTAGATGCCTAAGTAATTAATTGGGAGAATTAGGGTCTGCAACTGGTTTCCTTGTAGACTAAGTGCCTAAACTAGCCAATACACATCTGAAAAGAGATTTATGGCTACATCCCATCTTTGCCAGGTGTTTTGCTGACTGAGTTGCTGGGTAAATACCGCAAAAGATCAAGGTGCTTGAACACTGCTGCAAGAAGCAGACAGGGACTGACTGTCTTTTAAAGCATGTACGTAACCATGACTTATTTTTGTACTGAAAGCAACTTATGTTCTTCCCATATGGGTGTTTTTGAATGCAGCCCCAAAATAACAACCTCCATTTGGTTGGGAGTGAGAGTACAGAAGAATGAGCAAAGCTGTAAACAGCCAAATTCTCCAGGGAAATAAGTAGCAGTTAGGAGTTCCTAATCAAAGGATATTTCATATCTTTATAGGCATTGCTAAATTCCTAAAGGAGTAAGTTAGACTTGGAAACTCCCCATCTAAGAAATCTGCTCCAGAAGATCTTGGATGGAAGTTACATGCCACCTCACCATCAAGTCTCAGGTCCTGGGGGAGCACTGATTAGCAGCTGCTGAGGGCATCATCTCAAAACCAGTTCCCATAGATTTGGAAGGTGGATGAAACTCCTGTGGTTGCTGGGCAGAGTGCCCGGGGATTACTCCAAGGCTCACACCAGACAGTCAGCACGCTGGGCCAGAGAAAGAGCCAGAAAAGCACCCTTGGCAGAAGATGTAAGCTGTCAGTGCCTGGGGGCACGATACTGAAGGGCTGTATAGCACTGAGGAAGCCAAGTCTGGTGAGGACTCCACAATTCTGCCTGAAGTGTGAAGTTGAATGTCCATAGAAGAACATACAGCTTTTGCCTTAGTAGCAGCTGTTCTATCTGTTCCAGCAGAGGCTAGGAGCAAGCTAACATACATGTAGTGTGGATGTTCCCATGAACATGCTCCACAATGAGAGCGCTGACCCAGAATCAGACCAGCCCTATCTTACTGCTGGGGTGTAGGACAGACAGAGTTCACAGACAAAGCAGCAGACTATTCCCCTGCCCAAGTATTGGAGTCTCTTGAAGTGCCTCTTGATATGAAGAACTGATTTTCCTCCCACTGTCTCTGATGCTGCTCTCAGGGAGCGGCCTCAGTCTGTTCCCAGCACAGGATTGTTATTAGCACTTACACTGGTGCAGGCTGGCTGGGGGAGCATCATTCTACCACCTAGGCAGTAACTGCAGCAGAATGTTGCCCCAGACCATGATTTCTCTGCTCTTCTCCCAGGTAGGCTGTGTGTTAATGTACCCTCAGCACAAAGCTGAGGTGCTGCACAGCGTTTGTGAGATGTCAAGGCCCGTCTTCCCCCACATGCACACACAGTTTTCTGAACTACAGCAGTACTGAACAGAGATGTTCCATCCACCAGCCTCTCGTATTTGTTTTCATCTGTCAAAAACCAAATCCGAGTCTGAAGACTTGCAGGAAAATCCCGGAGTCCAGATCCAGACTTCAAATAGAAGGAGTAAAAGTCACAGATATTTATATTAACACGTATCATTTTTTACATGTTGAAAATACTTTAAGAAAGCCAGAATTATCAACTACATAGTAGATTTTTACTGTATCTTTAATATTTAACTCTACATCCATGTTCATGTTCAGACTGGCTAATAAGTTTTGCAGCCATATGGAGATGCCATATTTTGGACCTGGTGTAAAAAACATGGCATCAGTAAAATGCCATATTTCAGTTAAAAAAAAAAGTCTTGAAAGAATAGTCTGATCTACCAGTAATGAATACAGACAGGAGAAATTGCACCAAGCTGGCTTTATCAGTAAGGAAGAGATGGAAACTGGAGAGAACTGGCTGATCTCCATGTCCCCTTTAAGACTGGGCTCTTAGTGGCAGGTTTGAGTCATCTCTAAATTCTTCCTGAGCAAGTGGAAAAGGCATTCTCCAAAACTGACTCCAACCAGTGTATCCAATGGTTCCAGGTATCCATGACATGTCTCTTCCCATACATTTTTTGCTTAAAACCTTCCTTTGGAAGAATAGGGAAGTGTATTTTTTTCTGGATTGCTAAGTGTACTGTTGCACAGACCACTCACGAGCCAGACTCTGACAGCAGTGCCAGGCTGTCATTCAATGCTTAGACTATGGGTATGGTTTATCCCAATGGAAACCACAGCAGTCTTTCACCACTGAGCAGCTAATTACCCATAATGTGCTGAGATGCTTTGCAGTTACAGATGGGGGCAGAACTGGCTTCTAGAAGTAAACTGTCTGTAAGTCCTGCATCCTCACTCAAACAGTAAATAGACAACCTCTCAGTCTCTTGTGGTTAAGTTCTAGTGTAAACTGTGACTTACAAGATTGAATATCTTTTCCAGAGTGGATTTACAGGCTCTGACTTTACCCTGTTCTTTTAACTCAGATGGGGATTTGCAGCTGTGTAAATGAAATGAGAATTGCATCTATATCTGTGCCAAGAAAACGTGCTAAATATACAAATAGGCTGCAATGAACATGATTTAATCTTCAAAGCAGACACATTTTGAAGGATTTGATTTCCTTTCCCTTCTAAAAGTCAAGCTCTTGCTGTGAGCCTGTATCTACAGAAAAATACTCTTTGCAGGGATGAACTCTTGGTTCTTCCTTTGGCTTAGGGAGTACCATGACCCAGAGCAGCTCTGGCAGCCTCTGTCTCAAGACCCTTATAAAGAATGGGGAAAGCTGGCTGGGATGAGAGGAGAAAATCCCTTCAGTGGGCAACAGAGTGTGAAGGGAGGTTGCCATTTTGGAAGAAGACTCCTAATCAAAAGCTTTGCAAGCCAGTATTTCTCAGATGACTCACAGAGAGGGAGGCTTAGGACAAGGTGTCTCTTGCTCAGCCTGGATTAGCTCTGTGACAAGGATGCCTGTTTCTCTGCACTGTGGCATTTTGCTTTCAAGAAGCCAGAGAAGCCACGGCTCGTTCATCCATGTTCCGGTGGCCTTTCCAGAGTCACGTCGAAGCTGGGCTTGGGGCCATTCTGGCAGCATTGTTGGCTTCGGTTAAATCTGCCTGTTTATTAAGGTAATGATCCCTTAACTCCCAGCGTGCTGAGAGTTTCCTGTGAGTGTGCAGACAGGTGCGTGTGTGTGTAGGTGCAGTGCAGCAATACTGTGAGGAGAGAAGCAGGGAACATCATATCCATATGGAGCAGTAACTCAGTCTGGGGAGTTGGGATGAGCAGGCAGATGAGGGCACTCCTACCAAAGCAAGTAGGAGCAACTGGGAGCCCCAGCCCACCCGGGACATTCGGGGGAGTTTCTGCCATGCCTGTGTTTACACAGGGAGTGTTTCAGATCAGGTGTATGGTTTAATGAGAGGCATCTACCTTCCCTGGCAGTAGGCTGGGGCACTCACTGAGCTGGTAGGACTGGGATGCAAAGCTGTGGGGAAGCAGTCATTTATGATGAGCTGCCCAGACTCTGGCGTGACCAGTGGGTCCAGCTGTAAACAGCAAATCTCTATTGCTTAAAGAGAAAAAAGGAAGCAAGAGAAGAGGTTAATGCTGCTTACCCTTGATAAAGCTTTTAGCTGCAAAATGTCGCATTCTTCAAAACCCAATCAGCCAGTCATGCCTTAGGCTTTAGCAGCTGTAACTCTAATTGGACCAGGAAAATTAGTTGATCTGCAGCATGAAAACACAAAACAGAGCCAAAACCCCCCACAAAACACATGCTAATCGAGTTAACAGGGTGAGGGGGTCTGTATGACATGAGTGTTGACTTCATTGCTAGTGTGGCCTTTACAACCCTCTCCAGAAGACAAAGCCCACTCTGAACTCTGCCTCCAAAGTCCCTGAGTTCCTAAGATGCGGCAACCACACCAAGTTGCCCCGTAAAGAAATGCAGTTTTAATTGCTGGTATCAGTCGGCCTTGGAGCAGTGGAACAACCAGCTCATCCAGATGATTAGCATTCATGCTGCTGGAAGAGCAGGAATCCAGCCTTGTGGAGGGATGCAAATGTTGACTGACACCTTTCCGCACTCATTGTGCTGTTGTCTCCTTCCTGGGGAGAAGGGCATGCTCTCCTTTGTCCACCTCTGACAGCACCATACATCACCTCTCTGTTTCCTGCAATATTAATCCAATGGCACCACCAAAAATAGCTCCAGACCTCAGAGCAGGGAGGGAGCTGCCCAGGGTCTGAGTGTGGAAGCAAAGAAAATTATTCCAGGAGACAGTCAGATGGACAGCTTCCCATTTTAAGCAGTCTTCATAATGGCAGACTAGATCTGGATTTCTGATTGTGAGAGTTCCCTGCCCTGCTGTGTCCAAAGGTTGAAATGTGCTGCAGCCTGCCCTGGAGGACTCCTGGGACTCTTGTTCATGAAAGGTAGGGCTGTGCATCTGCTTGGGTTGTTTAAGGGCAAGAAAGGCTGGTGTTTATTGTGATGGTAACTCCTTGCCAGAAGAGGACTGCTCACTACAGGGCACCTCCCAGAGTCTGAGTCTGTCAAGCTTTATACAAGCAACAAAAACCAAAGTGGCTCTCACCATTTTCCCTGGAGATTAGTCCAAAACCAGATGGATCCCAGCATTGAGAGACTGTCATGGCATTGGACAGAATGTCTGCTCCACAAACCAGCCAAACAGTTCTCTCTTTTCCTTGATGTCTGCATCCTCAGGGCTTTTGTGTACTATGGTTATATCCTCTATTTATCTCCCCGTTTTAGGCATTTCCCATATGCAAAGGCCTTACTACCTGCAGAGGGATGGATCTACATCTGCTATGTCTTTCAAACAAAGGGTAATTTCTACCAGGCAAAGAAATTGTTAATGCAGTTGGAGATTTTTGAGATGGTCCTGTATGTTTAACAAGGAGGTATGAAATCCTGCTTCTGTGCAGCTTCTTTCCCCTTGGGTCCTAAAATCTTTTAAAGAGCATACAGCACAGCAGCCTTTCTCCAGGCTCTCTTCAGGGCCATTCCTCCATGCATGTCCTTTTCCAAATGTTGCTGCCTGCTTTTCACGGGAGCAGTAATAGGCAAAAGCTTTTCATCTGCCTTTAATTTGGGCAGAAAAATCTATTTATATTTGAGGTAGCAGATGCTCTTATTTTAGTTACTCATTTCACAGGAGCTACTTTATAGGAAAGGCTTTATGGGTGTCTCTTCGTGGGTATCTCATACACAAAGTTTCATAATTCCTTGATTTGCAGAGGCATCGTCATATCAACCTGAGCAAACTCAAGAGACCAGAGGAAAGAAGTGTGCTAGGGTCCCTGGGACAGTGTCACAGTCATTCCCACTTTCAAAGAAGAGTAATCCCAGCAAGATTTGGGGTCCTCAACTCTTGAGTCACTGGGGATGTGATGTTCAGGTCATACTTCCAGGAGTTTGGGCTTGTCCCTGCTCTAAATAGGGCAAAATAGGTATGTAAAAAACAAGTTTCTTCCTTTACAGATTCCTGTGGTGGATCCTGGCAGGGTATGACTGAGAGGAGAGGGAGATGTGACCCTCTGGGAGATGAAGTGATCTGAGCTGGACTCTGAGCAACAAGTTTCCTCACTACCTTTCTGGTAAGTGCCCAGACTCGAGATCATTTTTCCGTAAGACTGCTGGCCAGAGTCACCTAAGTAGTAAGTGTTGCCTTCCAAGGCTGTGACAGAAAGCAATGCAGACCAAACTGCTTGTGTTTAGTTTTCTGGCTGACATGCATGACCTGTGGAGCCAAGACCAATTTGCTGCCCGCTATTCCTCTCACATCTCTTTAGACACTGTTGCTTCACCTTTCTCCCAGGCAGTCTTTCTCCCAGGGAACATCTGTGCTTTTTGCTGTTTCCAGCAGTTAGCATTTGACACAACTTGCTCTTACTGTCTTGTCTAGATATCCCTTCTCTCTTTAGACTGCTGATGCAACCATGGTTGGTGCTTTTGAACCTGAACTGGTATGCGAATCTCAGGGTTAGTTGTGACTGCAGGCTAGGCTTCAAAAATTAAGTGCTTTGTTGGAATCCTGTCTGAGAACTGGAGAAGGATCAAATATGTCCACTACGCAGCCATCCATCTCCCTGGAGTTTCATATTATCCATCTGTTCTTTTGCTTTCTTACAAGAAAGGATTGTGGGGTTACAGAGGTACAAATTAGCACATCTTGTTGAGACTGTATTTAAAAATATTTGTTGTCCATCTGTATGGAGAGAAAAATCCATTTCTGTTAACATGGTTGTTTTCCTTCTGACACTTGCTGTCTGCAGTACCCAACTTGGAACAACGAGTGTTGGAAGAAGGGAAGAGCTTCACAGCAAGTGGACCAGTGCCTAACTTTGCATGGGACTAGTAAGAGACAATACTAGAGAGTGAGAGGGAGGTTTTGGGTGCAGGAGGGTGACAGAGGAAAGGGAAGTATTTTTAATGTTCCCCCTTCCCACCCCTAAATGCCACTGGAGACAAAGCCTACAATGGTATGATGCCACACTTGGGGTGCACTATCTAACAGGGCTCTTTTAAGTGCATGCTCACTTGTATCTTGCTGACCAAAGAGGGGCTACAGAGGGAGGTTTTGCAGAGAACAAGCACTGCATTCACCACAGATCAGCATCTGCTTGTCTTACAGAGCTCCTTAAAGGTCTGGTGGCAAGAGTGCCAGCCGTTCCCCACAGCCACTGACTTCAACTCCATCACGCTTGGACACTGTATCCGTGATCCTCTTTTACTCTTCCTGACGATGGTAGACAACAGAAAGCAGCAGAGATGTGAAGGAATCTGGCTATCCTCTCATCTGAGGGCAGCTTTGGTCATCAGGCCAAATCCTAGAAAATGGCTGGCATGGAGTGCTGGTAAATCCCTTTGTGAGCAGAAAGACTGAGGGGGTAGCAGCTAGACAGGAGAACAATGAGCAGCTCTATGCCATCCCTCTGCCATCCCCTGCAAGGCACCCCCTCCAAGAGCCACTCAGCCCATTTTAAATGTACTGCCTGTCAAACTCCTTCAACAGCAAGGAAGCACTGTGAAAGGCACTCACCGTGTCTACCAAAGCTCCCTCGACCTCCTGGGATTTGACTTCCTAACTGTGTCTGTATGCTGGGTTAATCTTGCTGCTATGGCAAGGAGGAAATGCAAAGCAGCCGTGGCTCCAGAGACACTGGAGAGAAACAGCAGGCAGCAAATCGTGCTTGGCTGTGCAGTCCATGTGTGCTTGGCCTACGTTTTGCACTGGACTCTGTCACAGCCTCAAAAGGCAATGGTGTCCTTACATAACTCTGGCCTGTTGTGCCAGACTGTCTCTTGGGACAGACAGTGGTCGGTGAGGAACGGGGATGCTGTCTGTGTGAGGTCGGTAGCAAGTGACAGTCTGAGCGAAGCTGAGGGACATCTCCATTACCACCACACACAGATACAGGTGATCTTCCAGGACCTCTCTGCACTGCAACTATGGGATAATTAGGGAATGCAAAACCTTTAGCTTAAGGAAGAGTTTAAAATTGTTCTGTAACATTTTTCTTGGCTATTTAGGACTTTGTGTGATCTCATTGTAGTTGGGACTGGCACGCTGCAGGTTTAGGTCTGCGTATCTTCCTTCAGCAATAACCAGAGGGGAGGTGACAGTACCTGCCATGTCATTCTTAGGGCTACCTGCAATTTTCATCTTCATTTTGTAGCCTGGGGTTGATCAAAAAGGAAGCCTGAAGGAAGGTTACAGACCCAAGCCACCAAACGTGAGGCCCTTTCAGTAAGGCTGGCTTGCATGTAAGTGTTAGTTTGCCCAGGTGCTGGTGAACAGACCATAACCTTCTTCCTTAGTGTGAGCCCAGTGAGTCTGTGCTTGCTCTGGGCAGGCTCTAGCCCGAACAGTGTTCCCCTCTAGATGTGTTGGCACAAGGTGTGAATGTCCCTTTCTCCCTTCCCTTTGCAGACCCATTTTCATGATGCTCATGTGCCACAAACAGGACAGTTGTGAGACAGGATTTGGGGCAGAGGCCTGGAAAGGCTGTTAAAGGCACCTCCTGTAGCTGTTCCCTTTCCATAAGTACATCCATCTTCAGAATAGCTGAGATGAGCTTGCCAGCTGCTGTCACCTTCCTCTGCTTTCTCCTGTCCGGAGCATGAGAAAAAAATGGAAGTACCCCAAAAGAATGTGTATGGGCTGGCTTTGGTTCATCAAGTCACACAAAAAATTCCCTGAAGCTCAGTGTCAGGAGTGCTGGAAAACTGCACCCTGGCTAGAGATGATTTCCATACAGAAAAAAGCCATCCAGCCATACAGCAGTAGAGAACTGTCTGAGCTCCTCCCCACCTTTGATGATCCTAAAGAGGCTTGGCCAGGTTCACTGAGAAACACATCAGGGCATGTTTGTCAGGGCCAAGGCACCGAGGGATACTAACCTGGGCAGCCAAGGCTTTTTGCTTCTCCGATGGCTACGTGGGAAGTCCTAGCACCTCTGACTAGGTGCTAATGGGACACTGAAGGTGTTTGTAGCAATGTCAACCCTGCTTTGCCAAGCATCTTGAAGCATGAGTCACCTCTTCCTCAATCATGAGACTGGCCTACAAGTTATTAATATTTATTTTCTGCCTGAAAATAGGAATGACCTGCATTTACTTCCAAACCTTTGGATCTGTAGGATTAATTGCAATGATTCTTACAGAATTTTCTTGGCATTCATGAAAACTTTGTTTTGTTGTCTTTGTGTTGCTTTCCCCACTTTAAAAAAAAAAAAAAACTGAGGAGTTTTTTCTTCTCATCACACAGATCCAAATCCTGAAGGACTCATCAGCTGTTAGGAGATTTACTGTAAAACCACAAGGATTTGCAGTGGTTATTGAGCAGCCATATGCTCAGCTCAGTGCAGTGCCCTTTTGCACTTCTGACTGAGCTGCCTATCTGTCCACTTTAAAGCTCTCCCGGCTGGCAAGAGTTTACATTAGCTCAGCTACAGTGAGGACATCAGATTTATTCCCTATTTACCCTTTTCAGTATTCACAAACAAAATTTGTCCAGCATGATAGATGCAGTTGCTAGTGGTGTCTAAAAAACTCATAACTGAGGATGCAATAAGCCAAGATGGAAGCAGATGTCCAATCAACCTCATGAACTGCTATATGCTGGAAAAGTATCTTGGAGATTCATTCTGCTAACAAAACCCCTGGCTTTTCTTCACCTTTTCCTTTGCTTAAATGGGGAGGACAAGAAGAGCTGCTTAGCTGCTCGCCTGAAAACACTTAGTACCTAAAACCTCCATGCTTCATATTGTCAGTGAGAGCAAAAAGCTGTCATACATCCTCTTCATCTTCTCCTTGGAGGTGCAGGATTGTGTCTCTCTGGTGCAGACCTGGAGCACATGGTTTGGTAAGGCTGTGTTTAAGGGCTAAAGCACAGCAGTCAGTGGGTCATCCATCCTATTTTTAGTCATGCACTCTGTACCTGCAGCACCCTTGGTTGGCTGCTGCTGGTGAGTAAAACCCGGAAAGCCAGTAACCTTTCTCAGCACATGCTCTCATGGGTGATGGATGGGGTGAAGGGCACTTTGCAGGCTCCTGCTGTTGCCCAAAAGCTTGTAAAGCCTCCAGAAGGAAAAGCAGGGCAAGGGGGAGGCTTTGCAGGAAGCTCAAAGCTCTGGCAGATCATTTATTTCTGCTTAATTGCCAAGGATGTGAAGCAATTGTTGACAAGGCTGCGAGAGAAGGGAAGTGCCCTTTCCCACCTTCTCAACCTGTTCGTGGTTGCATAAGCCTCAAAGCGCAGAGCCTGAGGTTGCTATGCCAACTTGCGTAGGTCCTCCCATCCACCTCCCCATCTGAACAATGCCGTGGGCCTGAAGGAGCGGGAGACCATCCCGAAACAAAACAAACGATCGACCTGCAGCAGAGGCTCTGCTCCATCAGTGGAGCAGACTGAAGGGCTCTGCGAGCTGTGTGTACCTGTGGCCCTTGTGCCACCGATGGGAGACTGCACCAGAGCAACTGGTTTGCAGCACTTCTGCTTCGACGTCCCGAGGGCTTTACCTTTGCTGCTGAGTTTGGTTTCAAGTTCTCACTGATAGCACAGAGTCTGTGTTGTTACCCATCCAAGGAATCACAAGTTCGGCATGAGTCTGTGTGCCTGCTTTCCCTTCTGTGGCATTAAAATAAAGTGCCTTTCAAAGGCACTGGGAAGGAGGAATCGCTATTTCCAGGCACTTACATAAATGGTCTTCAAGTGCAAAAGTGGAAAAACTTGAACTCCTTAGGCTCTTCCCCTAACCCCTCCCTTAAGAAGGACCTATATGGACCTAGGTTGTGCGGTAAAAGGGTCAAATCCTTGAGAAAGAACAAAAAAGCAGTGTGACTTAGGTCTATACCACATGGAAGAGGCTGGCAGATGAAGCAGCTCCCTGTTTTTGCATTTTATCTTAATTAGCAGTGATTTCCAGCACAAATTCTTATGGTTAGCCCGTTTCCCATCTTTGTTTGACCTCCCACATAAACCACAAACCCTTTTCTCTACACCATAGCAATACCAGGAATGGAAATCCTGACTAGTTAGTTTGCCAGTAATTAAATTTGTCCCTTCTGTTCGTTTCACAGATGCAGTTGCCCTCTGATTCAAAGCAAAGTGCAGGTCAGTGCCAATGGGAGCCTTTAATAATCTGGTAGTCTGATTGGGCGCTGAAGAGAGAAAGTTTTCTTGTTAATTGGACTGTTGTGTAATTATCTAAGAGGAACAGGCTTCTCTGGACAGAGGGAGGCTGAGAACGTGCAGAGTGATGGAAAAGGTAATGGGTAAATTTATACTCCTGTACACGTCCTCTGAGCCTTCAGCCAGAAAAAACATATACAAGATGCCTTAGATCTGATTTCCTTTGACTCAGCAGCTTGCTTTGTCATTTACACCAGAGTAAAAGGCACTTTGGTAGCTTTCATGACAGAATGATCGCTCTTTGCATTGCTAAAACTGGGGTGCCAGGCTAGCACCGTCTACATCCTGAGAAGAGGACACGGGCTCGGGCTCGTAGCAAGGAAAGGCTGGTGGCTGCCCTCCTGCTTCTGCTGGGCAGGGCTCGAGGGGGATTGCCCCAGCCTTAAAATCTGGCCCTTGAGGAGGCAGGCAATAGCACTGCTGGCTTCATACAAACAAGACCTGATTGCAGCTGTTGCTAAAAACCCTGAATTTTCCTGATTACAGATAATCAGAGAGATTTGCAGGCAGAGGAACCAGGTTCAGGAAAATTCTCCAATTTCACATTAACAAAAGGGGCTCATTCAAATTTGACCCCTGACAGTAAATATGTGCAAATACAGAAGCTTTAATCGGAGGTCTGATTTTTTAGCTGAAAAATAAGATGCTAGTCATTTCCACTGCAGAGAAAAACCTGACCCTGCAGCACCCTGAGGGTCTCTTCCCTCTTATCCGGTTGGTTTTAATCTTGCAGTTTTTAAGCCTGTTTTATGATTTCGAGGACCTGACACATATTTGTGGAGAGATTGTAGCAGGCAACACTGCCTTTTAAAAACTGGGCCAAAGCAGTTCTGTGCTCTGGTTCCTTTCAAGGACGAAGATGAGGTTATTGACATGCCCATTAACTGTACTTCCCAGGAAGGTTTTGGTGCTCTGCAATGAGTTTGTTATACACACATCTCTGTGTGCTGTGTCGCCTCCTGGCCATACAGATGATGTTGGGGACCGGGGGCTGTTCCCAATCGTGCAGCCTGAAGGCTATTATTTGTGTGGCCCTTTGCAGACAGGTAAAACTCACTCTGCTCATGCTCTGAACTAGCCGAAAGCTATATAATCTCTCACCAGGACCAACTGACTCACGCTCAGAAGCTGGCTCATTAGTAATGACTGCTCAGTTTTCAGTTAGTTTGGAGTGTGTGCAGGGGGAGCTTAAGTCTGGAGATGCTTACTCCAAGTAACCTGGGAGTAACTGTTTAAAACCTGTATGCACATTCGGTTTTTCCATCTGCAAGCTGCTAAAATATTTATGTTCCTGCTGCCTGGGAGAGACTGAGCCTAAATTCCTAGATATTTGCAGAATGTGTGGATATATTAGCAAAAAAGTTACACTAAGAGTATGTAGTATTACATTATTACTATTATAATGGATTTTACTTTGGTTCTTGAGTACATGATTGCAGTCTTCTGAGAGGGGGAAACAGAACAAGAACAAAAAAGGAATATAAAAGAACAACCTGTCATTATCACCTGTTCTTCCCTCAGAGTGATATTCCCATTCACTGGCTTCCTTTCATGAAAAATAAAGGTGCATAATATCTCTCAAATCAAAGGGATAAGGCATTTTTCAATCCCTAACACATTCTTATTTTCTTAATAAAGGAACTGTAAATGCCCAGGTTCTAACATGGAACTGATCCTTTAGATAGAGGAGGGCACAGAAACAATTAACCCAATGTGAAGACACAGAGCTCTAATTCACATGTTCTTGTTAATAATGGCAGTGAAACCAAGTCCCAAATAAAACCTGTGCAGAACCACGCAAATGTAGAGCCAGAGTCACCACGGAGTTCAGGGTGGTCATCCAAGAAGATCACTTAGTATTAGACAGCTTTAGTGCTTAGGCTCTATTTCCAGGAAGACAACCAAGGGAATTGTCTGAGAGACCAGCTTGTCATCGCGTAGTCCACCCATACGGCTTCAGGGCAATGGATTTAGAGAAGTTTGGCAGCCAGGCATAAAAAGACATTGGTGTGAGCAGAGCTGTGCTAGAAGGATGTACCTGTAAAGATTGGCAGGTTTCACAGGTGAGTTAACCCTGTTTTCTGGAGGCACAGGCGTAGATTGAAGGTATTGGTGGAGTATGAAAGAATGGAGAAACCAGATCCTTAGAGAAACAATTTTCTGCCCTCAAAAGCCCACTAGGCAAGAAGAGCTTCTGACTGGGAATGCTTATACGGAACCAGTTGATACCAAATATAGTGGCCAGACCCAGACTTGCAATTGCCACTTCTTAATGGAGACCCAAATAGGATAACTGGTCACAGGCAGAACCACATGGGATGCAGAGGGCTCTGGCCTGTCAGTCTCTCTTTCATGCATTTTTCATGCATCTCTTCTCATTCCATTTGTTTTGTCTTTGTTTTCAGCTGTGTCTAATGAGGCTTAATTGTGCTTCTGATTAGCTATTTTTCTGTGAAGGCTTACAGGGCTCTCGTCCCCAATCCTTTTCATCTTTTCCCAAGTCTTCCTTCCCCTTCCTCCCCCTTCTGCTCTCCTTAGTTGTCCATATTACCATTGCAGGTAAAAATGTTTAAGAGATGATCATCACCCTTGGTAGGGACAGTAAAAGAGTCCATCAGAATGGATGGTAAAAGAGGACAAGTAAGTACATATCTCGGGGATCCAAGCAACATCACTGGGAACACAGCTGTAGAAATGGCCCAAAAGGAATCATTTTCCTCTCTGTCTTTTGGAAGGTGTCAGTCAGGGGAGAGCTTTTGGGGAAAGGAGAGGGGCTAGAAATGCAGTCTTTTCTCAAAAATATTTCATTAAAATGTAATAAAAAACTGATTCACAAGAAAAGCAGCAAAGAAGAGGTGACTTGAATTCATTTTTCACAGCAATGTTTTTCCATTTTGCAGGGATCTCAGTAAATATTATTAATACATTTTACACCCTAGGACGCTGAGAAATTACAGCCACGCATAAATTCTGTGACAGGACAAAGAATATAAGTCAAACGACCACTTTCTAAATTGTATGCCTTTTCTAGCTGCATTCTCTCAATTATTACTGTTCTCACTCATAACTGATGATCATTAGTTATTTTCCCAGTCACTGTAACACCCCTGGAGAGCCCTTCACTGAGTTTAAATGCTGGAGGGGAGCTACATATAATTCAGAGGCAGCAACAGATCAGCTGCTCATCTATTTGCTTTTCAGAATATGACTTGGTACCTGCAGTTTACTGGCTTCTGAACACTAACTTTTCAGCACTGCTGGAAAGGAGGAGCACCAAGCAGGAGGGATGACTGTGGGAGGGAGGCAAGGAAGGAAGGTGAGGGGGTGGAAAAATGAGTCTGCTTTACTAAATAATGAGGAGAACTAAAAGGAATGGGAAAAGAGAGAAAAAACTGGTTTAAATATTTAATCTCAGTTGCATTTGCTTTTGAAGAGGAGACAAAAGGCTTGGAACATCTTTTGTCTTGGAACTAATTCTGACCAGCGATGAACGGCATATGATTGTCACTTCTGTCATTTGCCTTAAGGTGGAGAGAAACAGATTGGTCCTGTTGCATCAGCCCAGCACATCAGTCTCTGTCTCCAGCTGCAGCCAGTGCCTGAAGCTGCAGAAGGTATTAAATTACTCATGACAGTGAAACTTGGCTTCATGAGCCCATATTGCCCTGCATCCTGGTGCCTGCATGGTCAGCATGTGTGCTGCCTGAGAGCTGCACCCTTCTTTGGAGAAGGAAACTCCTTGGAGAGGTTTGAGGAGCAGTTGTGCCTCCCCATATAGCAAGTCACTTCATTCAGGTCTTCACCATTTGAAACCAGGTGGTTAGTGCAACACACATCAGCTGTAATTTCCTCTTGTCTCTCCCCGTCCCTCTGTACATCTTTCCACCCAGCCTCTTTCTGCCACACTCTTTTGCTTCCCTTGACTCGCCCTCTGTAGTCCTCCACTTTGCTCACCCACGGTCTAGGCAGGGCCAAAAGCCACACAGCTGCCTTGTCTACCACTCACTGCTGCACAATTTGCAGCACCTTCCACAGCTGAGGCAGCCCCACAGATGAGCTGGCAGGACCTGCTTGCCGGCATCAGAGACAGCAGCTACATGTGCTAATGGCCGTTGCATCAACAAACCACAGAATCACAGAACGATTTCTTTTGGAAGGGATCTTAAAGATCATTTAGTTCCAACCCCCCTGCCATGGGCAGGGACACCTTCCACTAGACCACGTTGCTCAAGTTCCAGCCAACCTGGCCTTGAACACTTCCAGGGATGGGTCACCCACAGCTTCTTTGGACAACCTGTTCCAGTGCCTCACTACTCTCATAAAAAAGTACTTTTTTCCTTAAATCTAGTACAATTTTCTCCTTTTTCAGTTTGAAATCATTACCAGTTGTCCTATCCCCTCTCCTTTTATGTAGGCGCTACTTAGGTACTGGAAGTTGCTATAAGGAATCCCTTCTCTTCTCCAGGAAAGGAGAGAGTCTCTCAGGCTGTCTTCATAGGAGAGGCGCTCCATCCCTCTCATCATGTTTGTGGCTCTCTAGGCCCACTCCAACAGGTCCCTGTCCCTAGTATGTTGAGGGCCCCAGAGCTGGATGCAGCACTCCAGGTGGGGTCTCATGAGAGTCAAGGAGAGGGACAGAATCCCCTCCCTTGATCTACTGGCCACATTTCTTTTGATGCAGCCCAGGATGCAGAGTTGTGAGTGCACATTCACAGGTCATGTCAAGCTTCTTATGCACCAACACCTCCAAGTCCTTCTCCCCAGAGCTGCTCTCAATTCATTCCCTTCCCTGCCTGTATTTCTTCTTGGGACCACCCCATGTGCAAGACCATGGACCTGGCCTTATTGAACTTCATGAGGTTCTCACGGGCTCACCTCTCAAATCTGTCAAGGTCCCTCTGGATGGCGTTCCTTCCCTTCAGCCTGTCACTCAGCAAGGCAGGCACAGCCCTTCTTAGCAGTGGTGGTTCTCTGTAGCCACTGCCTGTCATCCTCCGAGACAGCCTTAGTCAGATAAAAACCTCATTTAGGCTTTCTTTATAGAATGGAGGAGTGGGAGGGAGAAATGCCTCTAGAGAATGATACGTTGCAAGCCTGGATTTTAAATTGATAAATATCTGTAAGCTCTAAGAAAACCTGATGGTCTCTGACTAACTAGAGGAAACTGCTGAGACTGGGAACTTCTCCTCTTGCTTTGGCAGAGACTTTGTCTCCCTGATTCACTTATTCTCTTTATAACCCTCAAAGCAAAGAGGTGCTGCCATCCCTACTCCTCAGATGAGGGCAGATGTAACGTGACTTCTCCACCAGAGCCACTCCTGGGATGTCTTTGAAAAAGTAGGGATTTTTTGAGCTCTGGTCTCCTGAGCCCTGAGGGAAAACAGGAAAGCTGAGCTTTTCAACAACTCCCTAACTGGTAGCACACCAGAAGAAATGAAACAAAAAACACCAACCCAAAAAGCTACAACGCCTTTCAAGCCTCTGAAGTTAGCAATTATCTTTCAAAAGTTATTACTTCAAAAGTAATTTATTATTTTACTAGCTGTTCTATAAGAGATCAAATAAAGGTGCCTAGTTAAGTATGTTCTTATTTTATTTTGTTATCATTTGAGGAATTTGATTGGTTACTTGAAAGGCTGGAGAGAATAGCTGAGTAGGAGTTTGGGCTGGGTGAAGCCAGCTAGCCAAGAGTTTTGGTTTACAAAAGAGCTTGAGTAGGCTGAAATTCCAGGCTGATGAGATGGTCTCCACTATGACTACACTTCTTTCTTGGTAGAGAACTCCGTACACTTGACATGTGAGCTATAGGGATAAAAGAGGAGTTTATTTTCTGTAGCACTACAGGATTTCACTTTGCTGGGTTTTGTGGCCATTCCTCCTCCTATGGCAATGATAGCAGGATGTTTGGATCTAAGCTACACAAGAGCTGACAAGACACCAGAAATGGTCCAGGTTTGATCTGAATTGATGACTTAGAAATGGGAAACATCGTATCTTATGTCAAAAATTTGTCTGAGCCATAAAAATATTCCCCCACCTTTTGCCAAAAGGCTCAGGAGCTGACGAAGACCTGGTACAGTGGTTCAAAAAGAGTTCAGTTCTGGTCATGACCCAATACCAGTTCAGTACTGCAGCAAGGTTTCAGTGGTGCTCTCTCACATCCTGCCCTTTCTTCCCAAATCTAAAGTTGTTTGCAGGATCTGCTGCTTCCCAAGTTTGATCAATGTTTTTTTGCCTTTGTGTTAGCCTGTGAGTCCCCAGATGCACATCCTGCTTAGGATGACCATGACCCTGACTTCAGTGGGAGCTGCTTCCTCTCACAGACAGCTCCAGCTGGACTCATCCCACAGCCTGCATTGTACCCTTTGAGGTCTGTGGGCACAGAGACACTCACAGGCATGTCAGGCTGTGCCAGCAACAGCAGTGGAACCCTTCTCAGTGGTTGCGGGTAGCTGTGGATGGCTACTGTGCAGCACCAGGAGTGTGGGCAAAGGAGGGAAGCTTTATTCCGAGGATGGCAACAGAAACATCCCTGTGCTCTGAGGAAAAGGAGGAGAGAAAGCGAAACGTCTTAGAAATTCCTCAAAAGCTGCAGGAATTGTTGAGGGGAGGAGGTTTTGAGAAGATACATGCATGGTAGTTGAAAGAATCTTTGTGTTCAACGAAGAGTAAATTTCTCGGGGGGGGGGAAGAGGGAGAACATGGGAGATCTGAAATTCTGTTTGCATTTAGAAGGCTGTGCCTCCCTTCCATTTTCTTATTGTCAAAGTATCTTTAAAATCTCAGTGTTTTTCTTCCTTTCCTGTCCCACTCCCAATTAGGAGTTTTAAGTGGGAAATGCTGAAGTATTTAATTCCAAATCTTTCAAAAGCAAGCTTTTGACATCTTTTAAAATAAACGCATAGATTTAAACTATTACTTCAGCTGAAAAAGGAGAAAAAATTCAAGTCAATCAGCAGTTAAATAAACTGCAAACGCAATGTTTCACTTGAGGTTGAACAAATTCCTTGAATTCACCCTATTTTTAGTTTGTTTCTCTCTTTTTCCTGAGCTTCAGTTCCACACACTTTCAGTTTGTTTGACCTTTTTTAATGTTTCTATTACTCATCTCTAGTTTAGTTTTTCATTTGTTTAAATATTAATGAAAGAACAACAGTTACACATTATTCTCATTTCTTAATCAAACCGACCAGCCGTTCTAATGTAAATGTCTTGAGGTTGAGCAAACAGGGGAAAGCATTCCATACAGCAAAAGATTTACAGAAATTATGAACAGACAGCCCCTACTTGGGGAATGAGTCAGTCTGCTGCTGTCTAGCAGAAAAAAATCAGCATGGAAGTATAGAGCTTTTAGAAACAGCTTATGAATTTACAGCTTGCAAGGTAAACGAATTCTCTGTGTCTCTCACACACATACGCTAATTCATTCCCCACACATGCATACATACAGGTCTCTGGTGGAAAGACAGGGAATGTGCAGTCTGCAATGCACATGAACTTTCTGTTTAGAGGAGAAAAGAAAAGATTTTTCCAACAGGCACGAAATCCCACCCCCTCAGCAGCCCTCCTTCCCCTGTGTCTGACACTGACTTCAAGGGAGGAGTTGAGCCAATTATCTGTGAGTCTTACAGAAGGAAAATCTGCAATTTGCCAGTAGTTGTGAGAGAGAGAGGGAGAAAGACAGGGAGGGAAGAAAAAAGACTTAACTGGCAAATGTGAAGAAAAGCCCCTTCTGTCCTAGAGAGAGAATATTTTAAAGCAAATCTCAGACCAGAAGAAAAGAAGCTCGTGGGGAGGGATGTGCCAGGCAAGATCTAGGGAAGCATAAAGTCACTGTAGACAACTTCCATGCCCACCCTGATCTTTCTGCAGAGGATCTGAGGCAGCACAGAGGCAGGGTGGGCCAGCTGGATGCACCCACTACCCTACACGAGTAGGTGCTGCCCCTGAAATTCTTTCCCTGCAGCAGAGCCTACGAAGTACAACTTGCAAGAAAAGGCAGTGGGAGCAGGAGAGACTCTGCCTCTCCTTTTCTTGAACTGAGCCTGTGAGGAAAAGAGCTCATCTACCTAAACGGAAAAACTGTCACTGGTTCTGAGACTCTTCTTTAGCCTATGTCTGTTGCCTGATCCAGTACTTACATCCATGGGGGAACGCCCTCTGGAGCCCTGCAGTCCTTCCCAATCCTGCTAAGTTCTTGGGAAATACTGGAGAAGAACTGAGCCCAGAACAAGCAACGTGGGATCCACAGAACAACAGCCTTTTACAACAGCAGCCACCTCTGATTAAAATTATCAGCTTCATCAGACTGCAGTAAGACTCAGGACTGCTCCTCCAAGGAAAGAGAGGTAAGAAATCAGCACAGAGTTTGGGGTGAAAGTAGGAAACAAGCATCCCACAGGAGTGATTTTGGTGTGCATGAAAATAACAGGGACACTAGCAGTGACTAAGAAGTGACAGGTCTGTTATGCATGATACAGTTTGTGTCTGCCTATGTCCTTTTTAGCTGAGTGCAGTGATTAACACTGGGGTGGAAAACAGACACAACCAGTAGCTGAAGACAGAGGAGTGCAAGGAAGGTAGTTCAGAAGTCTTTCATGAATGAGGAGTGGTAGGGAGAGCATACACCCTGGTGGGAGGATGGAAAACTAAGGTGCAATAGCTCTGGGCAGGTTGAATAAAGAATATCTTCCTTAGATACCTCCCTATCGGTGCTCATGATCAAATCTGTCAGTACCTCACTGGAATTCAGACAAGGGCTCTCCAGAGCATACAAAAGCAGGTTCATTGTCATTCACTCCGATGCCTGCCTGTAAAAAGAGCAGTGGTGGTTAGCAGGTAGAAGATAACACAGGGAGTCAGGAGAAATGGGGTTTGATGTAGATTTTGGACCACAGTTTCAGCTCTTTCTGGGCATATGAACCTTTCCCTTTATTTAGTGGAGATAATATTAATTGCCTGTATTTCTATGACATTTTGAAATCCCTGCACTGTACCAATATAAAATACTAATATAAAGTTTCTAGCATCAAGCCAGAAGGTACCACTGGGAATTAATCTATGCTTAAGCATTTAATAAACTGGAAGGAAAAGATTAAAGCCAGCTGGAGGTTGTTTGTCTCCTCATTCCCCTCTGATTGATTTTGCTTTACTTAGTACATGAACATGTGGTGTCTCTCTGTTTCCTTTCTTCTGTCTTTAATCTTTTTCATTGTATGAGCCCCTGTGCTCCCCCCTGCCACTCCTGGGTGTCAAGGCTGAAGTTTCATTCCTTTTCTAAGGAGGAAAGAAGGCAGACTGTGTTGAACCAGAGAAAAACTGGACTGAGGGGATAAGAAGAGAAGGCACAAAACACAAATATAAGCCCCCAGTTCAATGGCATGCCCTGAGTCAGATTTGCAGCAGAGGTGATGAGTAGCAACTCCATGAATCAAAGTGCTGAAAAGCATATTTTGACTTTCAGTGAAATGAAATGCAGTTAAGAAAGCACAGGAGTCCTCTTGACTGAATACACTGACAGGTGGAACAAGGACGGTGTAAAGTGATCAGGTCCCTCAGCACGCATGTTCTGTACAGGGTATAAAATGCTTTTTCTCAAAATGTGTAACTGTGCTCATTCCCAGATGCTTTTGCACCGAGTTGTACAGAACTGCTCTCTAGCAGGTGTAAACCACAGAGTCCACTTGCCCTCATGCGGCTACCCTGGTCCATCACCATCTGAAGAGCTGCCTCACCTCTAGATACCAGTCCTGGGCAGTAAAGTAGTTTGTAGTTTTTACAACTAATCTATTTCCCTGCTCTTCTCTGCCAAATAAATAAGCCTGAGAGGGTGAAAGGAAGCAATTTTTTGTCTGCCCGTGGATGCAAAACAGTATTGGACTGGCTATGTAGGATAGTGTACATGGCAGAGTTTCAGAGACTGAGTATGTTTCTGCACTATTGGAGATAGGTGCTGTGGTAAACAAAACACAGAGTCCAGTTCAAATACCAGCTGCGCTCCTTGCTGTTATTCCTGCCACAGTAATCCCAACAGTGCTGTAATTCTGCATGTGTGTGTCCATCCAAAGTTGTGTTCTGACATTAGTCTGGCTCTAATATTAGGCTGTCCCGCCCTATGAATGTAATTCGGAGTGTAAGCTACTCTGAGGAGAGCATTGCATTTTCTTTTGTGCTTTAGGTAGGGCTGAATATGCCATGGTCATGCAGCAAATTATAGCAATAATAATAAATAGTTGTGTTTTGCTGTTTCCTTGGGCTATAGCACAGAGCTTGTAATGATGCTGGGTCAGAATTCCAGAGACTTCTTTTTGTAGCAGTGACTGTATCTTCACTGCTGCTTTGGTGCTTAGCACATGCTAAACAAAGTAAAATATTTTAAGCTCTTCACTGAGATAATTGTCAGCAACATAAAAGCTTGGGAGATAAAATTCACTCTGGGGAAAGATAGGAATCCAGATCTGGACCCAGAAATGATCTTTCAGTGTACATAAAGTACTTGCATTGTAATATTAAATAAACAACACCTAAGTTAAATAAATGGCACAGTGGGAACTTGATTATTCTTTAATAAGAACCTAGTAACCAAAACAAACTCTGTCCAAAATGTGCCTCCTTTGCTGTAAGAGTCAGCTTTCCCCACACAGGGGCTGTGTTTTTCTTTCAGCACACAATTCATTTGAACAGGTACACGAAAAATATCTGAGCAGCACTTTTTCTTTCCTTCCAAAGTTCCCTGCATCTGAGTGCTATGTCAAAATGCAGTCTCCAGGGTCTCTAGACTCATTTTAAATGTCAGAGGTTGGAAATCTTGTCAAATAGCTATTTAAGATGGCTGTCCTTCATCTTTTCTCCTGCTTGTATTTAGCACCCGCGCTCAGCAAAGTCAGTGGCACCCACAACATCTGTATGTATAAAGACTGGAGCTCCTAAAAAATCTGTGTTTCTGCAGTTCGACCCACTGAGAGCCATCCTGCTGCAACAATGATAGTTTGCTTATAGGGAGTTCCCACACTACCAGTCCAAACAGCAAAATTAAAATCTGGTTTCTAAAAGCTCACTGGAGGCACAGATCTTTGAATCTATCCCCAGCCAGTGCTATTTTGTGGCTCATACTCCCTGCATCAGCAATTAATATTGCATGGGACTAGCTATTTAAAGTTACTGAGATGTCTACCTTGCACTGATGTTAAGCATGATTCTTGTTTCTGTCTGACTTTTGGCTATCTCAGAAAATTAGTATTATGTGCGGCTCCTATACAAAGCGATCTAGGTTCTAATGGCAGCTGCAGTGGCTATAATATACTGGGGAATCTGACCTGTGTTTATGTATCTAAATGAGAACCAAGTTCTGCTGAAAAATCTGGTAATGTGTAATTGACGCAGATGGTGGGAAGGAACCTGGTGTCTCAGATGAAGAACAGCTGATAAATTCAGCCCTTAATGTTTAAATGTAACAGCAAATTACAATTAAAAAGCATGTTATTTTCAGTGTTAATGCCTCCATTTTTATATTACTTTAAAAGAAAAGAAAGAAAACAACAACAATAAAACCAAACCAAACCAAATCACTCCCTGGAAATGAGACTTAAAAAGTTTAAGCATTTCCAGTGAAAAGATTTCTGTATGGACCATTGATTACTCTGCTCTGCTATGCAGGACTATGCTCCAGAGTGCTCTTTGGCAAGCTTGTGGTGAGGAGCTGCCTTATTTTATCCTCCATTTGGTTTCTGATCTTTCCTCCAACTCTGCTGTTTCCTCTTTCAGGACCAAGCAATGATGAAGACTATGTCTGGTGGAAACTGCAACCTGAATGTGCCGGCCAAGAACTCATACCGCATGGTAGTGCTGGGAGCCTCTAGGGTGGGGAAAAGCTCCATCGTCTCACGCTTCCTCAATGGCCGCTTTGAGGACCAGTACACTCCCACCATCGAGGATTTTCATCGCAAGGTCTACAACATACGGGGAGACATGTATCAGCTGGACATCCTGGACACCTCTGGGAATCACCCTTTCCCTGCCATGAGGAGGCTTTCCATCCTAACAGGTGAGAGCGTCGTGGGGAAGATCATAAAGATAGACATTAGCTTGGAAAGTGTAGCCTGGAGATGACTGGTTTTTGAGAGATAGCTAAACAGACTGCTTTATTTGCTGCAAGATGCATTTCTATAGAGAGATATTTCCTGGCTGGCATGTTCCCAGCTCTATAAGGAATGCATTAGCCACAGTGGAGAAGTCCAGTGGGTGAAGGTCTGAAATTGAGATTTTCCCTAATCCATCTACCTTCCCCTTCTGCTTTGTATTTTTATTGACATCACAAATAAACAGCTGAATGAAATTCTGTGGGTATAAAGAGCAGCAAAAGGCAAAATAAGCACGTTGTTAAAAGACACATGCAGTGAAAAACAAATATAAAATGCACAGAAAGAGAATTCTGACCAAGAAAGTTCCAAGGATTTTTTTTGTTCCTAAAATTTCCAGCCTGATTTCCTTGATTTAATATTCTAGTAGAAGGATAGGTCTACTTTTACCCTTTCTCCTTAGTCTGCAGCTAATGAAATGTGTTTAAAGGGGGAAAAAAGGGAAAATGGTGGGATCATTTTGCATGTTTTCACTGTCAAGCCATGACTGTTGGGAGCGAAAATACATTCTTTAATTATAAAAGTGATAGTAGATATCTATTCGGGCACAGCTCACAACAAACCTTCTTTCTGGATTCGCTATCCACCTTTCTAACTAGCCAGTGAAACATGACATTCACATCTGACAAGGCTACAACCCATATTCAGTGAGATCCTAGAACCAGTTTCTGGGATGCAAATGTGAGCTTTAGTCCCTGAAAGCTCTCTTAGCATGTTCCACACAAATGTCATTCAACAGGCGATGATTTGCCTTATTTTCTACTTGCAAAAGGAATTGTAAGTCAGGAAATGTCAAAAGGAAATGCCAGGGGATCTGTGTCATTTATATATTAGTTTTTTTTCATGGTCTGTTTCTCTTGAGCAAATGCAACGACAGCAGAGAGCAGTGAGAAACCTCTCATTCCTGACTTGGGTGTTCAGGACCGATTAGCTGTAAACCTTCAGTTCAGGTGTTGCTTCGTGTATTGTGTAATCAAAGGGCTAAGGCTGAGTGGCTACCAGCTCTCCACTCTTTCTGGTGTCAGAATAGGATGTGTTTTACACAGAGATACAAATGAAAAGAAGTAAAAAGAAAAGCAATGCAGCAGAGCTGAGATAGAAACATGTTTTCAAAAGAGATAAAAACAGGCAATAACTTACAAGCCCAGTGCAAAATAGGAGTGCAATTGGATATGCATTGGATATGAAGTAACATCATAGCCAAAAGTCTTTTCCATAGCACTATAGAAAGGTGTGGGGAGTCGAATCAGAAGAACTAAAGTACAGCTGAGTGAATAGGTGCCAAATGACCAAAAAAAACATCGGGAGGAGATGGAAATAAAAGAATTTCTTTTTTTAAATTTGCTCCTCTGAAACTGTCTGTGACCAACAAGCCTTTACAGTATCTTTTTTTTTAATTGCAGGGGATGTTTTCATCCTAGTGTTCAGCCTGGACAACAGAGAATCCTTTGATGAGGTCAAGAGACTCCAGAAACAGATCCTTGAGGTCAAATCCTGCCTGAAGAACAAGACCAAGGAATCAGCTGACCTCCCCATGGTGATCTGTGGCAACAAAAATGACCACAGTGAAATCTTCCGCAAGGTACGCACCGATGAAGGTGAGAATCTTGTCTCCAGTGATGAAAACTGTGCTTACTTTGAAGTGTCAGCCAAGAAGAACACCAATGTGGATGAGATGTTTTACGTCCTCTTCAGCATGGCCAAGCTACCTCACGAGATGAGCCCTTCCCTCCACAGGAAAATCTCCATCCAGTATGGTGACACTTTCCAACAGAAATCCTTCCGGATGCGCCGATTCAAGGACATGGACGCCTATGGCATGATCTCTCCCTTTGCTCGCCGGCCAAGTGTCAACAGCGACCTGAAGTACATCAAATCGAAAGTTCTCAGGGAAGGTCAGTCCAGGGAGAGAGAGAAATGCACTATCCAGTGAAGGAAGCTTGCACTTCTGTCTGAAGATAACATCCACATGCAGTGCCTTAAAGAAAAAACGGTCTGTGGAAGCAAAGAACAGGCTTGTGGGGTTTATTGAGAAAACCCAACACGGAGAAGGGATAACTTCCTGTGGATTCTGCTGAGTCACAAATCTAAATAACACCATCCTTGAAGATGACTGGGAAAAATCATACACCTGAGATATGAGTGCATTTTTTTGTCTTTGTAATGTAGTTCCTCTTCATTCCCCTTTTTGTTTGAAAAATACAGTCCTGAGAAGTAAAGACATTTCAACCTCATCATTACAAAGAAAATAGATCAAAAATGCACAGAAGGCATTAACAGTTACCCAGCATGCAGCTTTTGCTAAGAGAGAGGAGGTTATGTGTGTGTATGTGCATCTCTATGTGCCCATGTGCACGTATGCATGCATGTGTGGAGCTGTCCTTTTAAAAAGTGGGACTTGCATTTCGAAGGGCAGCAGTCTTAACTGAGGATTCCCAGATTGGGAGTGGACTCTATATGCGGATGCTTGACTTTCACTCACTTCTGAGGACACCTGCATTAAGAACTTGATTTTATGTTTGTTGGGACAGTTACCATTTGGCATTGGCATGAATGTTGGTTTGTATTATAGATTTTATTTGGGATTTGTTGGGTTTTTCTATTGTCTGGGGGTGGGTTTTTAGCAAAATCAGATGGCAAGTGCATTTGATATTAAACAGTGTCTGCTTTCTACCAGTGAAAGGTGGTTTTCATCTGTAACACTTTCTAATATGTACATTGATTGAAAGTGAAATTATTCCGCAAAAAGCTAATGCATTTGACTGCTTTGCAAGCCTGGTGTGATGTTGTTTCTCAAAGCAGCCACACCAGTTCTGAGTACCATAATACAAATGCCACTCTTTGCCTTGTTGGACACTGGACTAATGATTCCTTCCTCTGCCTGTATCAGCTGAGAGTGACCAGACTCATGTAGATTCAGACCACTTCAGAGGCAGGACTGGATTTTTCTTCAAAATATAGAACTAAATGGTTATAGGGCCAGCTCCTTTGTATTTCTTCTGCTAACATGCCTCTAGTCATTTTGTTCATGGTTTCCCTCATTGTCCAGTAAAGGTTGCCTTGATGGAAATGTTTGCACTGCAGAAGTCCTTCAGAACAAAAGCTTTGTCCTGGCTGTTCAAACAGGATTGAACTGACTGGTCAGATAAATCTGGGGCTGTTCATTCACTTCTTTCCTCTCTCAGCCCAGTTCAGGCTTCCTTATCTTCAGCTCTCTCTGTTCTGCTTCTGGATCTGTTGTTTGACGAGCTCCTGTATGCCCTCTATGTCCAACATATTCTCTCAAATGTGAGCTTGCCACTCTTGCTGACTGGAATGAGATGTGTGCACACACATCTGTGGGCAAAGCTTGGCCCCAGGACAGTACACAACAGTAGAATATATATGTTATATATACCTCAGAAACGTCTTCAGATATATTGTCCCTCCCTCGCCCTCAAATTCTGTGTTTGGCGACATCTGCCTTGCTGTGTCCTGGGCAGAGCTGTGAGCTGGTTTGTGCTATAATTTGACAAGAAACCAAGAATGATGATTGTCTGTAAAAATTAGCCTCTGGGACTCAAAATCCCGTATTCATTTATCAGCTCCACCCTTCATTGGTACTGTATTGGTAAAATACACTGTTCTTTTATTCCTGTTGCCAGGGCAGCACCTTTCTGACCACGTCTCCCTCCCTATCTATAAATATGTACATGGTTTATGATTAAACCTGATTTATTTATTAGCTGTGTCCTGGTTTGTTTGTTTTGGTTTTTTTTTTTTTACTTTCTCCAAGAATAATGAGGAATGTCCTGTATTTATATTGTGCAGGTGAGTATCTAGGTAAGTGAGTTCTGGGTTGAGAGTCCTGATCAGATCTCCAGTAAGTTCTGGAAGAGCCTTTTATGTCCTCCAGACACCAGGGGCTACACATTTGTCTGTTTGGAACAGAACTGTGTCTATATTCACATCTATCTATCTATCTATCCATCTATCTATCTATCCATCTATCTTTTTGACCATTAACTTATATATACAGGTATCTGCAGACAGTTACTCTTCCCCATGCTGCCGCCAGCATGAGAGAACAACAACTCTGTCCTTCGTGCACAGAGCTGACGTGTTGATCCTTGGTGCAATTTAACGTGGTCTCTTGCAGAGACATCAGTGTTTATCTCAGCAATGTCTCCAGTTACCATCTGCACCTCCTCCTCCTATGAGACCTGGTCCCTCTGAGCACATCCTCACCACTCCACAGACTCCCCACCCAAGTGTACGACTACCAGTGATCAAGCTCTAGGACTCAGGTGCCACAAGGACATGGAGGGGGTTTGAAGATGGAGTGAGAAAGATATGAGTAATGGATATTGGTTGGGTTAAGGGACTCGGGCAAGCTAAATGAGAACTCCTTGTACTATAAAACATGCACTGCCTTACTGACCCTGCATCCACTCTCCCCGGCCTGCAAGATAAAGCTGAATTTTTAAATTTTTAAAGCCTTCAAAATCAAGTCTCTGCCTTTGTCTTATAACATTGACCTTACCATTATTTTCCCTACTTCTCCACATCTCCACAAACACAGTCCTTCCATCTCCACAAAGACACCAGATTTCCACACTCTTCCATGTTCTCCCATTCCTGCCTCATCCTCCACAGACACAAAGCCACCCAGCATGGAAAAACAACGTTGCAGTGACAAAAAAGGCATAAGTGTAGGGCAGGCCGAAGACCAAAGAGCAGGTGCTCACAGAGATATGCTAGATCCCACGGGAAGGCCAGTGAGCCCCAGCTGCACAGTCCAGCTTGGTCAGCCAATGCTTAAGGTGAGAAGCATCTGAGAAACTGGCTGGGAACGAAGGTGAAGCAGCATTACGGTCACCCACAAAAACAAATGGCAAGAAGCAGATAATCTTATTAAAGTAATCCTAGTCTTCTCACTGCATTTTGTTACTGATGGAAATTGCTTTTGAAGTTAGATTTTCATGCTCCTGAGGACTTTTTTTTTTCTTTCTTTTATTGTATCACTACAGTCATTCAATTAATATCTATATATTATTTGGGCTCTAAAATGCTTACAGCCCCTAAACCAGACAGTATGTGTATCAGTTGTTTATTCACAGTTAACAGCCATTATGTTCCATGGAAAGGGCTGAGGCTGGGAAACAGAGAGCAAAGCTACCTTCCTGCACAGAGGACATAAGGCAGGAAGAGGAAAGGAAAATTGCTTCTTCCCTGCTAACCACTGAATGCATCTGGCTGTAGAACAGAACAGGGAAGAGCTTTATGGGAAACTCTATTATGTGTGTTCAGAAACTGTGAGGCCCTGAAAGGAGCAAAGAAGAGACCTACAGCCAGGTCTCAGAGGCACTGGAAAGAGAAAAAAGAGATACAGCCTCTTTTCTTTTTTTTTTTCTCTTTGGAAATCAAGGGACCTGCATGGAATTTACTGCAACCCAAGAAGTCATGAAAATGCACAGGACTAAGGGCAGGTCTGGAGGAAGGAATCTGTCTGGAAAAGATGCTGAGAGCACGTGCACCCTTACTTGGTCTTACCTGGTGTAATTAAGTGGCTTTTTTCCAACAGCTACCTTGCCCTACATTGCAGTATATAAACCCCAGCACTAGTGATACAAAGCCCCGCTTACAGTTTTTGTGTATTTATTTTCAAGACAACAAGCAGGTGCCCAGCTGAGGATCAATCACAGACAAGAAAAGACTGAGATTCATTTTGTATATTGTTCAACACAGCAAGTACGTCCTCGTCCTGAAGAAATTACAAGTCAACATACAAGAGCTACTATAAATATTGGCAAAAATCTAATCAAGTCACAGGGTCAGTACAAATCAGGAAGGAAATAGTGATCATGGTGAATTAAGTAAAAAACAAACCAAGGGTGAGAAGGACAGAATGAAGGCCTGTTTTGACATTCAAAGGATTAAATTAGGCTTCTGTTCTGAAGGATCCCCAGGAGAGCTGCCGCCACCAGGCCAGCCTGATGCTAGAGAGAGGCTTTCATGGTGCGGCCTCACAAAGAACATTGTCTCCCTGAGACCCTGGGATCCAATATGTCTGATTGTCTGAGAGGTCAAAGGCCTTTTACAAAGGCAAGTAGGAAATGGTGGGATAATTTTTTAAAAGGCAGCAGAAAAGAGCTTCAAAAGGGGGCTCACAAAGGTGGGGTGGCAACAGGAGGTTGTCCAGGTAAATAATGGAAAAGATAGGCTAGAATGTAAGCTATAAAATGTACCTTTCATCTTTATTTCATACTCCTCTACACAAAAAAAGACGTTTTATTTAGCCCTTTTGTCCTTCCTCAAATGTTAGCCGCTGCTTAGTGCTGTGTAGGACCCACCCCCCACCTTTCATTATACCTTTTGCTGCCTTAGATTTACTCTCCTGTCATCTACCTTATTATGGGCTGCTTTGCTAGCCCTGTCCCAGTGTCTTGGCTAGGGTGGAAGGTTACAAGAAGAGGTGTTTTTGAAGTAACTGATGATTATTTGATTTGATTTGAAATCACTATTACATTCAGGGGCTGTATTAGCATTATTGTTTCTGTAAAATTACGTGGTGGCAGGCTCAGATTAAAGGATCTCCTTGAAAAAGTATGTAAAACGTGATATAATGTACATTTTCCCCACTGGTTTCTATAGCAACAGCCTTTTCTCTGCACTCAGAAAGAGCAGAGAATTTGCAGGGGAAAGATGAGTAGCAGGGGCTCTGCCCTGCTCAGATCTTTCACTTCTGAGTCCTCATGGGAAATTTTCCTCCCATCAGTTTCTGTTATGTGGAGAAACAAAGACCACCAGGCAGACCAGCTTTGCAGACTACTCAGTATGTCTTGTAAATCTGTGGGATGGATATTTGCTATAGATAAGAAAGTTTTTTTCTGTGATTTCCATTTTCACTATGTGATTGTAAACTGGGGCATTGCTCCTGGCACAGTGCCTGATATGGAGAATACGCATGTCAAACTGCTATAAACTAACTGCTGCACTCCAATTTGGTTAGAGCTAACTGTGAGCCTTGACCATCTCCACTCCTCCCTGTGTCAGGTGCAGCCTGAGCCTGAGATTTCCCGGAGAAACATTTCCTTTTGTATCATGACAACATCAGCCAAAGACCTTTCCTTACCTCTTCCATCACTGGTCATCCACAGCGAGCAGAACCACACTAAGTCCCAGGCATCCTGTTCCTAGAAAGTTATTGACAGCTTGGAAGGAGACCAAGAACTAGCAAGAAAAACATTTTATGAGCCTAAGGGGATTGACTTCAGTAAGTCTTAAGAAAACTCTGAAAGGCATAATTCTGTGCTATGGAGGCAAACAAACTCTGAGAGAGCCCGGCTGAAAACCCCTAGACATGTTTGAGAGCTAGAGATGACAACTGAGACAGCTCTTTTTTTAGAGTTGGACAGGGGGATAGTTCAGTGGGAACAGGAGTATTAAGCCATAGGCAAGACAGCAGGGCAGACTTTAGGGCAGTGGAATCTACTGGAAATTTTTCTAAGAGATGTCAGGAAAGTACCATTAGGAAACCACTGGGAAAAACATTGAAACCTACATGGCCAGCAGGGATAACCTGGTATTGGCAGCGGGCTAGACTGACTGAGTTAGTAGGTTATCTTGATCCCACGCACTTGTTTCCGTGATGGACCCTGAACCCAAATCTGCTTCAAAGAAATTTCCTCAGACTGACTGTCCTCACTGCACATTCCCAGTCCCACAAGTGGAGGGTTCATAGTTCACTGGTCCCCTCCCAGCAAACCACCAACAATAGAGACAAGACTTCTTATGTCACACCTTGCTTTTCAGAGCATTTCCACAAAGATCCCTGGACTGTTTGGAGCAAACAGCTCCTCTGGTGAATAGTCCATGAACAGTTTTTTGTGCATTTGTTTATTGTTCAGAAGTATTTGATGACTGATTAATGCAAATGGGTCCTGTGCTTTAACTGGGGCGGTTAACTAAGATTATCAGTTCAGATTAAACATGAAAACAAGGATGAATGAGGTCACCGTGTTTCAGGACATCATGTAGCAAAGTACAATAACATAAAGGAAAAAAAATCCAACTTGAATACGTGTCCTCACATTACTCTGACCTAGAGGCATTTCAGATGGATTGTATTTATTCAAGTGTCCTCTCACAAGCATTTGGCTTTCAGCAGTTAGTATAGAACACTAACTCACACATGAAAGCACAGACTATTTTACACTTTTTTTTAACAATATGTCTTGAGTCCATATTTCAAGATTAAAAAGAAGCAAAACAAAAAAACCCTACAGTTTCCACAGTTGTGGTGGATGAAAGGGTGGTGATGGATAATTCTAGCTGCAAGAAACAACTACTTCTTGAGACCTTATCTGGAAAACTGGGCAATTCTATTAAATTGGGACTTGCGGTCTTTCTGTGGTCCCCCTGAGATCTAAAGCCACACAAAAACACAAGAAACACAATCTCAGAGTGCATCTCACATTTCAGAACCCACTAGCATTAGGACTGTGACAGGTCCCAACTAGTTCTTCAATGTTTTTGCAAAGCTTTCAGGAGTTTCAGAGTTAAACTAAGCTCAAGCTAGTAAAATAATTGTGTGTTAGGTAACATGGGTTTCTGTCTTGTTTTTCAGGTCAGAGATCTAACAGCCCCTAGGAACAGTTCTACCAGTTTCCACACCCTTTACATAAATAAGGATCTTGGTTTCCCATCCCTGAGAGAGGGCAAATAGCACTCATGGGATAGCTGAGAGCGGATAAACATCTTCTAGATTGCGAGGCACTTGGGTACCACAGTGATGGATAAACATGTTAAAAGGTGAAGAGGCAGACCGGAAACAAATATCACCTCAATCAGGAGTTGAGCTGCTGCAGTGCCAGCTACACAGGAGAGCAGTTACACTCTGCATAATTCCTGATTTCTGCTCTACCTACAGTCTTGTTCTCTTCAGCATCTGCTGAGCTGGAAAGTCCCAGGAGCTCCAGGATTAAAATTACACACTGGCAACACCCTGTCCCTCAATCACTACCTACCTGTGTGTTAAGCAGTAGTGTGCTACAGAAGGGTTTTAGCTCAGAGACCCTTGGGTGGATGCATAGCATACCATCTTCTCTTACCCTCTCTCTGCTGGAAAAATGAATGCCTCAGGAAAATACAGCCTTGTTAAACACAACCTGAGGGGTTAGAGGATGGCACGGGCAAGATCAGTGGCAGTGCTTTTGGCTGGTCCAGGGCAGAATGTGTCATCTTTTCTGTCACAAAACAGTTTGTTCTTTGCTGGGTGGCTCATTGCCAAGGTAATAAATAGAAGTTTCTAAAAAGAAATAAAATAAAAAGGAAAAATAAACACAGAGCAACGACTTGTTCTGCAAATTGACAGGAGACTTGCCTGAGGCAATGGATAAGGGGTGACAGGGATGAACAGCTCTCTTGTGGAGCCTTATTAAAGAGAGGAGCAGAGCTCTTCTCAGATACTCTTTATGAGATGCTGCCATCTGGGAGAAATCCAGATTGCCAATTATCAGAGAGAACAATTCCAGCTGGCCACAACACTGTAAAGGCAGAAATTATCTCCTTACACAATGGCACTGACTCAGACTGCTTGCAACTTCCGTCAACTTTGGGGCAGTTACACAAGGTCTGCCATTGGCCATAGTGGTATTTAGTTGTATTATGGAGTCCTGCCCACAGACCAGGATCCCATTATACCAGACAATATACAAATGCACAACAAAGAGAAAATCCCAGTGTATGCAAACACCAGAGCAGAATCCTACTCATTAACTCCTGTACTCCACAGCATCTGTCTTATATCCTATGATGGCTTCTACCTATTTCCTACCAGTATCTTATCTGCAACCTAAAGTGAGAAGAAGCTGCTGTAGGCAATATTAACCCACCACTTTCCTGATAAACATCTGAGAGTTAATTATTTCAGTAAAGACCTTGGAACTACTACATTGTGGCAGTAGCAGCACCAAGACCTAATAGAATTTAGTAGTGCTCTTCCTTCAGCTGGTTTTACTGAAACAGAAAGCAGGTGTAAGGATTATACACTACTTCTAAAAAGCTCATGGGGTCTGTAAATTCTTTATTATTCTTGCACTGGTTCCTTACAGCCCTTCCCAGCAGTTCTTGCCAAGGAGACTTCTCTTAGGCAAACAGAGTATCTTTGTGGCATGTTGGTAGTCCAGTTGTTGTGCCAGCCCCAAGCCAGTTGTGGCCCATGGTTGTTCAGACCTAGCTCTGGACCTGAGACAGGCAGAGAAGCTGGCTTACACAAGGCTGTCATGAAATCTGAATCAGGGCAGGGTGAGGAAGTGAGGCAGCCATTCTGGCATTGCCAAGTCATGGCAAAGGCCTGCTGACTGCCCTTTCCTTTGGTGGCCAGATGACATCTCAATGAATGTCTGCCCCTCTCCTGCTTGTGATTTGGGACCTCCAGAGAAAGAGGAGAGCTGAGGAGAAAGAAATGCATTGTGTACTGCTATGAGCAGGGTACGTACCCACTTTTGAAATACAAATTGATGGAAAAGACATTTATAGCCACCTACAGAATTTAAAATAGAAAGCAGTGAAAAAGCACCAAGACAGATTCTCCTCAGTGACCCCTTTGTACAGCTGTAGCCCATGTAAGAACTGTTATTTTACCTTGATCTCCCAGAGAGGAATACCTCTGGCACAGGCTTTGACAAAACAGTTCACAGTACCCTAAAACTTTGTTTCCTCCCTCCACAGCATGATCATTGGAGAAAGGGCTGCCTTTGGATGGTAAAACTTTCACAGATGAAACAGAATCCAGCTGATGGAGAGAGCCTGGGCAGCAGGACACTGTGCTCTGCTAATCAGTGACCAGATGTGTAAGAAATGAACACCCTTGGTTAAAGGGAGAGCCTTAGGGATGTTTTCTGTGTTTTCTATCCCTTCTTCTTGGGACTTCACATCTTCCCCAAAGAATTTTCTCTTTTCAGACAAGAATTCTGCCAAAGAGGAAAATGTCTGAAAGCACTTCATTAATTAAGGAGCCTTGAGTTTTGATGACTTTCCATGAAACTTCAGACTCTGAATTGACTTTTGAAAATGAAATAAGCTTAGGCTCACTCAAGCACTTTTTCAACTTTATCCAAATTCGTTGAGTGAAGACGGAATATTTAAGGACTGAGATTTATGAGGAGGAAATACTGTTCTGAACCAAATTTCCACTGAAAGAGAAAACTGAAAAAATAAGTGACTTTGCCTGAGAGGTGCTTTAATAGTGAAGGTTTTCTTAGTAAAACAAGAACTGTCTGAGAGGCCCTTCTGCTTTCCCACTCATTTACATTAGGGGAAAAAAAAAAAAAAGAGAAGCTTTCTGTTTCTTAAAAGAACTGAGAAAACGAGTGTATTCCAGAGTGAAATGCTAGGTTTGCATTTTTTTTCCCCACGGTATTTTTTTGTCAACCAGGAAATAAAGGAAAATGGAGGGTGGAACCCCAGACATAATCTGTGCCCCCACGTGGGTTTGACTGGCTCTGTATTCCCTACCTCTATCTTTTACCTCACTGACTGTAGGAGAATACGAAGCAAGAACATATAAAGGAGCCAGTTCTGTTTTGACTAGAGGTATGTCAAAACCACAGAGGTATGTGGGCTGTTCCAGGACCCCAACACAGTAGAACATCATTAGCAAGTGAGTGAGAAAACTATCTCTAAATTGGTTCTATGTTTTGTGTCTGCCACTGTTCTTAACTAGAAAGGTCCTGTCCTCTTCTATTCCACTCCAGTTTTTTACAAAAAGCCCAGAAGGGAAAGAGAGTACCTGTTATTTCTAGGCCTGGTAAACTTCAGGTGAAAGCTTCCTCTTTTTCTGCTTAGCCAGAATCAAAAGGAAATCAAATGGCTCTGTTGAGCTGTGCTGAGACTGACAGATACTTCCCCATTTTGTATGTCAGACTTGTGCTCTGACTGTCCTCATCACCTGGATGTGATGCATACTGTTGCATGCTGCAGTGCCATGTTTATGCCTTCTTGCTGGCTTTTAGTCCATGACCTTGATGTATGGTCGACTGCAACCAGAGTCTCCACAGATACAGATACAGTTTCCAGAGCCTATTCCCTTTTGGCATGTCTAGGGAGGTGGCTGAGGAGACAAAGGCTTTTTGTACACATGGCACAGTGACTCTTCTCTGCAATAGGTTGTGTTCCATCTCAGAAAGCCATCAGGTGTCATTTCATGCCATGTCACAGAGCAACAAATTACTGCCAGAACTAAGAGCTTTTCCCAGTCTTGCACTTCTTCACACAAGTAAACATTGGTGCCAGGCAAAGCATTAGAAACTGTATGGTAAAAATCCTAGATTACAGGAATCTTTCCGAATTTCCATGCCACAGAGCTTATCTTGTCTGTGTCCCATACCAGACATAACTGTTTTGGTCTGCAGAGAAACAAAACTTGCGATAATACACTAAATAGGGACTTGTGATATGCTCCAACAGATGCATGGTGTCTTCCAACAAGTCCATTGTGGGGCCCAGCCACAGACCATACTAGAAATAAGTGTACAGCCAGCCAAAATGGCTTTAACTTCAGAAGTGAGAAGTCAAGTGAGAGCACTTTGGAAGCCTTGCAGTGCTACACCAGGGCAGTTATGCAAGACTCGCTGGATAAACAGTGCTGTGTTCACACAGTTTGGTTCTGGGGTACTTACAGAAAAGCACAGCTGAGCCCAGAGCATAGGGTCAGCAGCCTCAGAGGGACCAGAGTATGCTGGCACAACGTTAACAAGCTTGCAGGGCAAGTTTAGGGACAAACTGGTCTTTGAGACCATGCCAGCAAGGCAGCAACCTCACAAAGGGTTGACACATGATAACTGGTCCACCAGTTGTCCGCTGTGACAGGAAACGTCAGAGGCTCATGCCTTGACATGGCTCCAGCTGAATATAGGCATTAAGCCAGAAACTGCTCTGTGGTGGGATGTACTGCCTGCTTCTTTGCCAGGAGCTGAGTATGTAGAAAAAGGTCAGGCCAAGGGTGACAAGAGTCAATCTTCAGGTTACCCCAACACAGTTAAAGACAATTTACTTCCTAAAGCCCGAAAAGGGCAGAGAAGAGAAAACATAAAAAAGTGGGCAAAACATGGGAAAAATTAAGCAGACAGAGCTCTCACTGGGTGAAGTTTGTCCTGTGGACAGGAAATGTCTCTTTGGGATAGTTTTAAAAGTTTTGTTTTCTGCCTGTGTTCCAGAGGCAAGAGCCTGACTATTTTTAAAGATAAGTTTGACGCATTACAAAGGACCTTGTGTGACATGATAGGATGCTGCAGTCAGGAAATGGACACCCTGACCCAGGAGAGGCATTCCAGCACTGCACTCCTGAGCTCAGGTTCTGGCCATCTGCAGACTTCACTCTCTTTCTCAGAAGGAGACAGGAAAAGAAATAAAAAAAAAAAAAAAGGCAACCAAACCTTTAATTTGTCACAAACAGAAATAATTCAGAGGGAAATAGGAAACTTTGGGAAGCAAACTCAGATGAACAAAAAAATACCTAAGAGTGTGTGTATGTCAGATGTCCCCTTTAACTGAGTGAGTAGTAGTGCTATTTCTGGGATCTGGGCTTTGACATCAGGCCAGCAGTAGTAGCTGGGCACCAGTGGCCTATGACTTGCTGTGTTGACGTGAAAGCACAAGCCCATGCAAGGTATCCCCAAGTCTGTGCCTCCAATTAGGCTGTGAGAACATGTTGCTGGGGTGAGCCCATACTAGCATGTAATCTGATGTAAGCCCAAAAAGCCCTGGAGGTGTTGATCCTGAATATTAAACAAAAACACTGGAAATTAACACCCCAAAGATTTGGTTTTTTATATCTGATGGTAAAAGTTGAGAAGCTGAACAGTGGTTAAAGAGACAACTCATCTGTTGGAAGTATAGGTGTCATCCTTGGCTAGAAGTCTTGACAGCTTCCCCCAGCCTAGGGACCATAGTTTCACAGTTCTTGCCTTGTCACAGAAACAGCAAATGCACATTCAGGCAAAAGGAGACTATAAAACAGAAGCCAACAAGAAAGCTGTGACAGTTTCCCACCTGGGCAATTACAGTCTCCAGTGTTCTGCTAGGAGGTGGAGTGACACAGGCCTCTGCCCTGCAGAGAGGATGATACTGTATGGGAGAGTCTCACTTGGTGCTCCTTTTTTGCTCCACTCCAGCAGGATTTATGTTTCCTCCATCTTCCCTTCTTCTCTGGTCCACTGTCACCTCTGACACAGAAGAAAGGCACCGCTTTAAGGTGGCAGTTATGTTACAGAATTTACAAAATCAAATGCTCAAAAGCAAGAGACATCTTGGTCATGACTGTCTTAAAAAATTAAGTGGTGCCAGGCTGTGTTCCCAGACTCCAGAACTGAATCACCCACTCTTAAATTGTACATTCCCTGTGACTTTTTTGACCCAGACCAAGGTCCTACCAGACAATGCCTTTAAGCAGTCTGTGATTTAGGCCAGGAACAATTCTTCATAAGGAGAATGCAGACAGCCACCCACTTCTGGAGGGTAATGAGGTTTAATGTAAGTAAATGCAGAGCTTTTCATTCCAGTTGGTTTCAGTGTCAGAGAAAGATCCTACATTTTGTTTTCTAGTACAGCTGTAGCATCCAGTATCATTCAAGGAGAAGGCTAGAAAAGGCTACAGGGTTTGGAAATCTCTCTCATACAACCTGCTTTTGGTGTGAAACAACGTCATACTTCCCATCTTTTTGACAAACAGACCTGCGGCGGCTACCTTTATCTCGGTCTCTTGTTTATTAAATGGCCCACTGGCAAACTCATGGGAATAAACTACAACAAGCATGAAACTCACCTTTTTGGAAGGTAAAGCAGAGAAACAGCAGTACATTTCTACATCTAGGGCTCTGGAGTAGCAAAAAATATATGTGATGGGGAGGAGGAAAGGAAAGGAAGACTGCTCAAAAAGAAAAGATATGTGAGGGCAGGTCACACAGGGCTAGGTTGCTGACTCTAACCACGAGTCAAGGGTCTCATGCCAATTTACATTGCCCAGCTGATGCTATTCAAAAAGCCTAAATGTACATGCAAGTCAAGTTACAAACCTTTAGCTCCATTCATCTTTTGCATCAGAAGTACTCGGAGAACAACAGCAGTAAATTAGTGTCAGCTCTCCCACTGAGATAATTCAGAGGATCTTTTCCTGCCCAGCAGGGTCTGATTTTTCATGTAAATTCCATATTGTGATTAACATGGAGGCATTTTCTCATTCAGGAGAAAAAAACCAAAAAATACTCTAAAATTTTCACAAGTAGGGCTTTTCTGGGGAAAACTTGCTTTGTTTCTTCTTCTCTACCCAGTGAACTGTAATTTAAATGAAATACTGTGCCAGCGATGGGCAATGGTACAAAGAGGTTGATTGATCCACCCTATTTCACCCTCATGTACCTTTTGGGGTACATGCACATTCTGAGTGAGGCTTGTCAATCACCTTGGTACTTGATATTGTCCCTACCTCCCACACCACTGATTAGTGTCACTCACCGAATGAGCAGCGAGGGCGCGGAGGCAGATTCTGCCAGCAGTAAGCAGCTTACTTCAAATCAAACTTGTGAAAGACAGCCTAAGATTCATGCCATGTAGGTGGAGGGAGGAGGAGAGGAAAACATCTTTTCCTTGAAGGACTCATGGCTTCATGGCTGCTTTTATTTCTTGTAACAAAGAAACAGTCCAGTTTAAGCAGGAGAAGAGAGAAGGTAGGTTGATTTTTAGGACCACTGTATGACGCCTTGGTAGGAAAACAGTTCAGGGTGAAGGGGTGCGGGATATACCAGAAATTGCACTACCTGTGGAGGGTTTCTGTGAAGCCATGTCATCCATATCCATATACCAGAGACAGCTAGATTGTTTTTATGGAATTATTTCCACATGGCAGGAGCCCAAGGGACTCTGCAGTATGGTAGAGTGGTAGAGAAGGAAGAAGGAGAGAAGTGGGAGGCTGGTTTTCATGTCTGCATGTTGACAGCCAACATCTTGGAAGCTTGATGCAGAAGTCTTCTGCTAAACATTGGCCTACGAAGAGGTGACATGCAGTAGCTAGAAATGGTGTGTAGCTGCAAAGAACTGAACTGGAATTTCTCCAAACCTTGAGCATGCCTGGAAACAGGAGCTGTGTTCACATTCTGTGAAGGGTTAATTTTGATGTTATGGAGTTGGAAGTGGAGTTGGAAGGTCCTAAATTTTATCTGGTTGCAAACGAAGAACAGGAATTTTACCTCAGACTGGGGTGTGACAGAAATACCTGTGTTGTGTAGTGGTTATTCAGTGCATTTGGAGTCAGGACTTGTCTGGAGTGGGACAGACACTTACCTGTATGGCATGCGCTCCACCTTCTGCAAAACCAGGCTGTTAATATTGCTGAGATAGGCACTGTGAGGCTTAGGAATGCTTGCAAAAGGGTCCAGGGGAGCCAAAGTCCATCAATAGTGAGCCCCCACCACTTCCACTGATGGCAGTGAGAGCTGAGAGGAGGAAGGGAATAGGGGAGGCTTGAAATGGTGTTGGGCTGGGCATTTAAAAGAGCCATATCACTGGAGTGTCATGAACTTTGACATCTGTGGGATGAGGAGCCTGGACAGGTCAATTTTGTTGTGAGAAAGGAAGCCGCAAAGAGAGAGGACGTAAAAGGAGATGGAGGGCTGGGAGAGAGCTCTTAAAGGTAGGGGTAGATGCTCCTGCAGTCATTCAGGGGAAAGAGAGTACCTGGAGCAGTAGCTGTTCTTCCCAGCATCAGCCTCCCGCCAAAGTCTGTCAGGAGCCCCAGCCAGCTTCAACAGCCTCGGCAGAGGCGAGGGGAGCTGCAGGAGCAGGGCTGCCCCATGCCTGCCCAGCAGACTGCTGCTCAAGGCAGCCTGTCCTGCCTACACCCAGACCCACCTCCACTGGCCTCTCTTGTAAAAGCAGCAGACCCTGGGCTAACCTGGCACATGGACTTCCACCCCCTTCTTGGGGCACTAACTACAACCCACAAAACCACCAGCACCATTAAAAGGCCATTATGTGAATACATACAATTAGGGATTACAGCACAGCTTGATCCTGCACCCTCTGACTCTGCCAACAAAGCCCTGCTTGGGCAGGAGTCCTTTTCAAGGCATGGATGGGGTTCTCCACATGACGTTCACACTTTCAGGAACTGATCATTTCACTGCCAAACAAAAGCCATACAGCTGGATTCCATGCATAAATGACTCCATCTAGAAATAGATGTCCAATTAAGGGAAAAGATGTTTCCAAAAATCATTTTGTTTCCTACAGTTTAGAAGCCTTCCTTTTTCTTTTTTTTTTTAATTGACTTTTCATGTTAATCAGTTTGGGATTGGTTTATTTTTAACTGAGTTAGTAAATTCCTACACACTAAACCCCCAATACAGAAAGAACAGAATCTGCTATTTATTTGGGTTTTTTTTTAATTGCGGAACAGCTATCACATTTTCCACTCCATCTCTTGTCCCAAAGCCTTTCATGCCATTGTAATTCAATGGACCTAATATCTGCTTTTAAGGGAAGCTATAGAGCTCAGAAGATCCAACACCAGGCAGGCCCTGTGAGCTTTTGAGTGCTCTTAAGGATGATCAAGAGAAGTAAAAAGTTTTAAGATGAGATTAGTGCAATGACCTAGTTTACACCCCCAATGAAGTACATCCAACAGTCAAATAAATGACCTGTAATAGGGAAAAAAGAAGGAGAGTTCACAAAACAGATCCTTCTTCCCAGCAGAGATCCCTGCAGCCTCCTGGAAAATCATTCCTTGGAGTTGGTGAAGGCAACAGGATGCATGAAGAAAGGAAGGAGAAGCTGCTTAAAGCAGGTTCATGTCAGGCAGGTGTGGTTGCTTGGTCTGTTTTGGTGCCACATCTTTCTTCTGGGCTTATCCATGTTCAGTGGCTCAGGATTACCGCTCTTCAGTGAGTGCTGGGGTCTGAGCGAGAGGAGAGTCCCCAACCTTCCCAGGCCTCCAGGAACTAAAAAGCCTTCTGGAAAAGCATATTTTGCCAGAGTGTTGGGCTGGAGTTGTCCAGCTGGTTTAGCACCGGGTTTCATCAGGATTTCCACCCTCTCGCATTTCGTTGTCCCTCACCTGCAAACGCCTGAGCCTTTGGTACAGGGCAACCAAAAACTCAGTGGGGTGGGTGGAGGTGCAAATGGGGCCTAGAGGATGGAAGGAGGAGAGGGAAGATTGAAAGACTGAAATCTCCTACACCACGCTAAGTATGGATTTGAGCCATGCCATCTGTCAGCGCGCTGACCCTCTCTGCGGGTCCTGTCCCGGGCTGGGGAGAGGGGCTGGGGATGTGTATGGGAGCAGCAAAGGGAAGGGGCAGCGCGTTTTCCCTGCCGGGGGCTATCCAGAGAACATCCCTCACAGTCCTCCACCACGGCTGGCAGCCGGGATCCCACCGCTGCGATGCACAGCCCCCTCCATCCTCACCCACAGCTCTGCACAGCTCCCCAGACTGTCTGCGGGAGACTTTGGGGCCGGGGGGAGAGGGGGGAGAAACAAAACAAAAAACAAACCAAGAGAAAAAAAAAGCTTAAAAAAGAAAAAAGGAGGGGAAATCACCCCACAAGCGCCGGCGGTGACAGGCGGCCCCCTCAGCGGGGGCGCGAGGCGCCAGGCCGCCATCTCGTGGCGGCTCCCCCTCACTGGCGGTCCCGCGCCATGTCCGCGCCAGGGCCCCCGGCTGTGCCCAGAACTGGCTCCATCCACTCCCGGGGTGCCACCAAAGTGCAAATACCTGCGCAAAATGCAAGACTCTGAGGAACTGGATTATTTGGTCCCGCGACTTGAAAAGCGGGAAAGCGCTTCCCATTATTTCCGCGGCAGTCACGACCCCGGAGCAGCGGGGTTGAAAGCGTCCCCTGAAATGCAGCTCCCATCCCTCACGCACCCCGAGCCAGGGCACTGCAGCTGTGCAAACACGGTGGCTCCTGGGGCAGCCCCCCGGCCACAAGGCTGAGAATGCGGCTCCCAGCGGCCCAGCTCTCCCAGTGGGCCAGGGAGGAATTTTCTGACCAAACACACTTCAAATCAACAAATGTCAGTTTGTTAAACCTCATGCTTTAACCACTGTGAAGTCCAGTGGTGTGCTGGTAACTAAAAGCCTGAGTAATCATTCGTTTGCTGTGTATGCCAGGTGGGAAAATTCTCAGCTGGGAAATTGGATAGCGGTAAGGTCTTCATGTATGCGCAGCTTGCCTTGGCAGTGTTGCAGGAAGGTTTCCATGACCAATCATGGAAATTCTGGTCAAAGGAAGAGGGAAGGCAAAATAAAAGTCCTTGTGAGCAGCTGTCAGGCAGCTACTGTCCTCTGTAGCTCACCTCAGAGTGCTTGGCTCATATTCAGAGAAACAATGATGATCCCAAAGCTCAGGAAGAGAAGATGGTGAAATGAGTTCTCAAGTTTTATTCCAAGCGTGGTCCTGAAGTGCAGCAGCAGAACTGAAAGCTCTGGTACCTTCATCTCTGAATGAATTATTCTTGACCTTCTTAGTCACTGGACTTGATACAAGGAGTCAAACCTGACAGCATATGACCATTTGCATTCGAACTTTTCCCAGGGAATGGTTTGATGCTGTTTGGCTTGACTGGAAATGTGGCAATCCAACCCATTATATCTACCAAAACAAGGGAAGTCTGTTGTGACAGTATCAACCACTACATCTTATGTATAACTCAGTGCTCCTCAGATGACATTAGAAAAATAGATTTGGGGTTTTTTTTCTTTAGAAAGTAGTAGAGGTCTTCTGTATCATCTGAGGTAATTTTTTCTGTCCTTCAATACAGCATGACTAAAGAACTTCCCTCCATGAACTTCAAGTTGAGCTCACAATCAAGCTAATGGCAAGTGTGTCACTTGGGGTTATTTTCTGCAACTGAATCCAGTTTTGTTGCAGTGCTCATCTCCTTTCTCTGGCTGTTTTGTAACCAAGCCAAGCCACCTCTTATCTTGACATCTTCTACTTGCTAGAATCACTCTTTGAAGTCCATTGTGTCCTGGTGCCTAGTCCTACAGATCGAGCACACTGTCTTTCACAGCTACCCAAAGTAGTTATGTGAAGAACAAGTAGATCCATTTGAGTGTATTTTGTGTCTGACTGGTGTTGCTTCTGTACAGTTTAAAGCTGTGTTGAGTATATGTAATGAAATAGTGTCACATTACCTTGTGCAGCAGGATGGAGCGTCTGGAAGCAAATGAGCGAAGTCTGTCTTTGGTTGAAGTGACTGTCCCTTTCTGGAACAGGTTAAGCCTACAAGAGAAACAGCAGGAGTCAACAGCTGCATGTCAGGCAGGCTGTGCTTACACCCAGCTTTTCTGGAGGAACTTTAGAAGTTGCACTACAAAACTGCATGTGGTCTTCTGTAACAGTTATGTCAATGCAAAGGTGGACCTCCAGCAGAAGACAGGTGACTTAAGGAATGACACTCATGCTCTTCTTTCTTTTTTTTACATTCATGGGGAGAGAAACAGATTCATTTTACCTTATTGGGAAATTATCTCAGTGCAACCCTTACCGGCAACAAATGTCAGCTCAGCAAGATTGTCTACAGAGCACACACTATTTATCTTTGGTCTCTTGTGCTTTGTCTAAACCCTCAGTTATACCTCCACATGTTATAGTAAAGGTAATGTCTCAAATGGATCAAAAGGTTTTCACTGAGGAAGGATTTTTTTTTTTCAGATAAATGGTGTCTTGTGGAAGGCTGGGGAAGATGCTCTATAATGAAACTCTGAAGCCAGTCATCTGAATGTGGAATGACATAGCCCACTACTACGTCTGTGATAAAGAAGCAGGTTGGATCTGAAGATACAGATGTCCTTTCCCCTGTTCCAGTTCTCATTTCTGTGTCTCATCGGATCTCCAACATCTGGCTAGATGCTGCTGTGTGAGCAGCTGTCTCACATCTGGGACATTGGACAGTAACAATTAACTGAATGGAAAAAAGAGTCTGAACCAGGAATCCCAGCTTAGTAGCAATCTTGGTTTGAAAAGAACTTCACGATTTACTGGAGAGCTGGGAGGAAGAAGTCGCTCATACTTGGGCCAAACAATATCTCCTCCAGTAATGCATGTGACAACATCCCAAGGAAATAAAGACAAGAAAGAAGAACTAGTCACTGCTAGTTAAAGTGCTTTTTTTTTCCTTTCCCATTTTTCCTTGCTCAGTTCCCCCGAGGATTTGTTCTTGACCCAGTTGTGCTGTGGTACCAAACATGACTTAAACTGCTACTTGACTAATGTCATCATTTACAGTCTTTCTCTGCAGCCTGGGTGGGCAAATCTGCTTCCCATTTCTGCCTCTTTCACAGGCCAGATCCCAATTACTCAGGGAAAAATAAACAAATGAACAAGCGATGTCATGACAACTAGTTTAGGCTGTACTGGGAAGTTGCATTAACTCCTCCATAGAAGAGTCTTCTTAGGAGACAACAGCATACAGCTGAAGAGTGGAGCAAAACTTGCCACTAGTGTGTCAACTGCACCACTCAGCTTGGTGCCATCTGCAAAAATGCTGAGGATGCACTTGATCCCACTACCTGTGCCATTACAATTAAATTGTACTAATATTGAATAGTTTTGGTCCCTGTATGGACCTTTGAGGGACACCACTCATGAGAGGGTCATTACACACTGCAAGGACACCACTCTGCCTTCTTAGGCATACCTAGTGCATCTTTTGCTCTTTTCTCAGTTTGCTCCAGTCCCACTCCAATAAGAACAGCCTAACGGGGAAAAACTCTGATGAATATGAGCCCTGGTTTACATAGCAGTTTGTACCAAAAATTTCCTATCCAGATTTCTTAATAGCCATCTATGGTATCCTACCAGGCAGAGAAACCCTGCATTTGGCCAGCTCTGACACCAGTCAGCCAAGTGCAGAGGATGAGAGTTAAATAAAATGGTTAATTAAGAAAAAAAACCCAAACAAACCAAAGCATCTCAACAGTTTCCCTAATAGAAGTAGCTGGCTGGGCCCCCCTGGTTTCCTGCAACACTTACCCACCTATGCAGCTTCACAGTTCATGTTTAAGGATCACTTGCTGAGATGAGAGTGAGTTTTCTACTGTTAACAGGCAACCATGGCTGGCAGTCATACCACATGGATTTAGCCATGACATCTTTGAGGAGGCAGAGCTAGGCCACAAGAACAGCAGCGTCTCCTCCTTGAATGCCCTCTTATGGGGGAGAAATGAAAGAGAGTGAATATGAAGCAGGGACTATAAATGGCAGCAAAACTTCCCCAGGAAACCTAGCTCCAAGCCCCAAACTACCAAAGAAGGAGCCAAAGCCCATGTGGCAGGAATTGAGTAACTGTTGCTGATCAGAATGGAGCCCACCCTTTGCGCAGCAACACGAGTTCATTTTTACTGATTTCCATGGATATCTGCTTCCACTACATCTGCTGTGGGGAATTGCAGTTTGAAGGCTTTAAATAGATCACAGCTATTGCCACAAAAGACACTAATAAAAGGGGCTCATACTTCAGCTGATGAATAGATGCAGAGCTGATTTCCAAGTTTGTACTGCATCATGAGCAAAAAGAAATCACTAATCCTAAGCCTGTGGCAAAGAATTTGCTGTATGAGTCCAGGTCTTTGAAATGTCTCACACCCACTGAAATCTATGAATATTGAGAGGCCATGTGCGTTTGGGGCTCCGGAACAAAACATTTAGTTCTGTGTATTAACTATAGCCTTTGTGCTGTACATACACACCCACACACATGTGCTCTCATCACAGACTTAATTGTAGGTAGTTGTAGGTAAACACTTCCAACAGGAGGGAAATTAAATGCCCAAAGAAAGGTTATTCTTTATTTCTAAGATGCTGTGCCCTCAAGATACCAGTGATGTGTGTTCAGTTTCTCCCTCTCTAGACACTCTCTAGTATGTATTATCTCTTATCTCACCAACAGCAGTACTTGAAAGGATGCTGTACTCTGCAGCACTTACTCTATTTTGGTCTGTTTCTAATGTTGAGAGGCTCTAACACACTTTTCTCCATAATTAACCCCTTTACTGAGAGCGATGTAGTGTTGTCCATCTCCAACCTGACCATAGATGGAAAGAAAAAGCATTGCCTCTATTTCTATTTTTTCCCTACTGTATGTTGCCAGAAGAATTGGAACTGAAGACTTCCCAGTTATAAGCCACTGTGTGTCTGAACAGGGATGGGATGAAGTTAGGAAAGGAAATGTTTCTCAGTCATCCTACATGAAATCTGTACATTCCCTCCAGCCAGGCACAGCTGCAAGCTATCCTCAAAACAGAGCAATAAGGAAAGAAAACCCTCTTTCTCCTGTTGCACTCACACTCTTCCAAAGAGAATTGTGAGTGCGGGTAGATCCAGATGTTACTGTCAATGAGGTGGGAGGAGAGGCTGGAAGCATAGCTCACAGGAAAAACAACCTCAGACTCTCTGAACACCACACATTGGGCTGTCACAGGCTGTTGTTCCCAAGCAGATACCTCATGCTTTGCAATATGTCATTTAATGCTGGGCACAGAAATATCTTCTCCCTCCTCTCTCCATTTTACTTCTCAAAGAGAATCCCCTTGGGAAGGAGTGGTCCCATTAAGACAGTAACAGCCTCAAAGGTGTATGAAGGCTTTTAGACAGCCCTGGTTGCTGGAGTGGAAATACTCCAGGCTGAGCCACTTGCTCAGGACTCCAGCACACCAATAGAGAGTTTGGTGGTTTAAAAGGATTCAGCCAGCCATGTGTTGAGTGAGGAGGGCTAGCTAAGTACATTCAGTATGAAAACCAGCACTGGGTTTTTTCTTTTTTTTTTTTTAAAGCCTGCTCCTTTAGAGCCTAGGCATATGGGTCAGGCAGGGATCAATCACCAAAACCTCGTCTCCTGAAGGCAAGCCCTTTCCAAAATGGAAAGGCATGGCTCATTTTTGAAAGACTGAAGGGTTATGAGCTGAGTTATCTATGTGATAACAGGCATGTGCCTGAACCTTGTTCACTAATCCCACTATTGGATGGAGGTTGCTGGAACAGCATTTTTTGGAGGCCAGATGTAGGCAAAATATGACTGGATCTGCCAAAGTAGGCAGAAGAAGGTCACTTCTGTGGATTATAAATTAAGTTAGGCAAATGAACACTGGATGGCTTAGACCCACCCAAGATGGTAGAAAATCAGGGCATAGCAGAGGCCAAATGTTAGAAATCAAGGAGGGGATTACGGATGAAATTGTAAGCATGTACATGATTACACAGGAAGATCTGCAATTCATACACTTGGATTTAGGGACCTCCCTTCTGCTGGTGACATATTTAGATATCCATGTCCTTTATTATCTCAGTCTGGGAGTCTTTTTTTTCTTTGGAAGTGAGAAGACTAGGAATCTCACAAGTGCCACCATAGTTCATTAATCTCCAGAGAACTTCATTTCAAGTTCAGCCCGAAAGTCTAAAGACTTCACTTCGCATGCAGCATCTGTAATCTATTGGGGTATTTACACTGCACCCTCATTTTGACTGCACATCTATATACAGGATGTCCTTTGACAACTGCTAAAACACAACCACTTCAAAGCAAGAACTGCTTACTAGCAGATGGCACAACTGCACATGTCTTCCTACACAAAAAGATCACAAACATCCACTGCCCTGCAGTCAGCAGCCTGGCCTAGTGGACAGCTGAATGAAAAAAGCCTGAAAACAATGTGCTCATGCCTGTCTCTGCCTCAGTTTACCCTCTCTAAAATGGGCCTAATTGCACAGTACTGTAGATGGAAAGCACAGATAGGCTTCTAACTAAGGTCTAGGCTAAGAACAGTTGAGCAAATAACTCAGGCGTACTGTAAGAAGGGTGCTGTTTCCGTATTTTATAGACTGAGAATTTTAAACTGGATGAAACTGAGTTCTTAATTACCATTAGAAATTAGAACAGAGCTTGCCCCAGATGACATTTACAGTCAACAAGTTTCTGATCTAAAACAGATAAGGAAGTTACAACACTGCTCAACTAGAAAAACCATAGTAGGAAATATGTTAAGGATTATTTTCTAATTACTCTTGTTATGAGCTAGCAATTTGTGACTGTTATGAAGAACTCCATTTCAGGACAGAGGATTTTGACTGAAAAGAAAAAAAATTATGACTTTATGCACTGAGGGATCATTTCTCAGCTGTAGAGGGAACATAACAAAAGACACAGGGACACCAGCTTAAACATGACATGCTAAAATTAGCTGGGGAATTAGTTGAGTTAGCAATAGATGCTATTATCAGGGCCAAACCAAAATGTACAAAAAGTTTCTTTCTCATGATTTATGGGCCAGCTTTGTGAAAGCATCACATCCATAATGTTAGACCATCTTTCTTCCCATACAAAAGCACACCAATTACCAGCTTGAGCTAGGAAACTCCCTTCATTGCATTACAGCAGAAGAGTTGTCAGAATGATGCTATTGCTCTTCAGAAGGCACTAATAGAGTAAATAGCCTTTGGGGGGAGGCAGTTTTGCCTCCATTTCCCACCTGTGTTTCATTTTTCTTTCTTCCTTATGAACCCCACAGATTCATTTGCCCTCAGAGGGGGACAGCTGCAAGTGTGGCACTTGGTGCGCCCTGCCTGCTTTTCCACCTTCTCTGGACAGCTTGTCTGAGCGTGACTGGTGCAAACCCTCTGCTCAGCCACAGACTTTGCAGGGACACCATATGGCTGGTTTAGACAAAACTCTGAGGTATTTTTACTCCTTTATACCCAACGAACTCACAGTTAATCCATGGCATCCCTCAAAGGGCAGACTATTCATCCAGCTGAGTGAAAAAACACAGACTCACTTTGACACTGTATCAGCTAACTCTCCAGATAACCCCAAAGCTTGCCAAGAGGACAAGCCTGATGTCATGCAAGCCCTGCGCAGAGCAAACCCAGATCTTGGTGAGGGTATCAGCTCCAGGAATTTTCCACCCCTTTGGTGAGAGCTTGGATGCTAGAATTTATCTTGAATAAGGAAACACGTTAAGGGAGGACAGAAGATAGAAAATCTTAATAAAAGCACCTTTAATTATACATCCTGGGAAGTAACAGAAGGTCCACAAGCTAAGCATGGAGACATAGAGAATTAAGTGCTAATAATCCGGAAGGTCTTCCACCCAAATCTATTCTGACACTTGAATATTTGAAAACTGCTTTAAGGACAGTCTAAAATAAGATCGGGCACCCAGCAGCTGCACTCATACTGAGCTTTTCTTGGAGAAGGGAAATGGGAAACAGGCATAATTTCCTTTCAGCTCTCCTCCAGACATAAGGTGCAGCTAAGATACACACCAGTATGTACCCCTCCCCATCCCAAATACACATTGCTTTGTCCATGCAACTACCAGCTATGCTGGTATGCCCCATGTCAGGGCCTCCTTGCCCAGGAGCGCCCCAGACCTGCCTGTCTGACACGGCTTATCACAGGTGGTCACTACAGGGCTGGAGGGGAAGGTGGAGGCAGCCTGTCTTGTTTATTTATTTGCAGGCGATGAAAGCCAGACTGGGAAAGGACTTTGGTAAAGTGCAGTCAAGTGACTATAAAGTACTGCTTTAAAAAGCCACAAGGTCACCTTTGCTGACATTTGGATAAGGATTTTATAGAAGTCACAGGACTGGGAGATGGGCTAGTTGTGCCTATGATCACAGAGGAGGGAGGAATTTATGTTCTGCTTAAGAACGCTGCATTGTTGTGACTCTTTCATGTTCATAAATGCTCATTTATTAGGCTGTTGGATAAAAGAGGCCGATTGGGCTTTTTCTTCTCACTTACTTAGTTCCAGGTGACTTCCTTGACTCTGTTGGCACAACTTCATGAAATTTAACAGCCCTCCTACCCACCAGTACTCTCCAGGTGCCCTGTCCTTGCATAGTCTGTCTTCTCACTTGGTTAGACCTTAGCTATTTCAAGGCTGTACTTCATTTGAACACAATGTGAGAATTCACATATATCATCCTCTCAGATGAAGACCTGGCACACAAGAATGCTGCAACCTGAAGGATTTGGACAGTTGGGCTTTGCTATGATGTGTGTTTTGAAGCTAGTGCTTGTGTATAGATATGTATGTGTGTCTATGTGTGTGTCTGTGTGTCTTTGTGTACTCAGTCTGAGAAGCAGTACAGACTCTGGTTGTTAAGCCCTGCACAGCCTGAACAAGCAGCCTTGAGCAAACTTGAGAAGAATGAGTCCAGGAAGAAGGAGGACATACTCTGATGCCATGTACCTTCTGGAAAAAATGTTATGGGCAAGCATGTCTACATCAAAAAAACACCTGGTTCCACCATTTCTTTTCCTCAGTGGCATAACACACAGGAGAGGTTTTGGCCAGGTGGTAGAAACCCTAGGGATCATAAAAAAATAATCCTTAACTGAAAACATGTAATATAGGTGACCATTTTTCTCATTATTAAATTAATATCATATAGACATTACATCCTTCAGGCACTGTCTGTGCTTCAATTCCCAGAAACCAGACTTATCTGTTCAGTGACTATTACATGGACTAGAAACATCCCTGCCCTTTCCTCACATTAGCCCTGCAGGGAGATACAAACATGAAGAATGTCACAAGCTTCATACTAATGTGCTAAATATTTAACATAATTAATCATCGGAGCCCTATCCCTTTCTCCTGCTGAGGTGACCAAGAGACAGATCACAGGATTAATAGTATGGTCCCCAGGGTCCCCCAGCACTTGTTCTGTGGTGCCACTTGACGTTGGCAGGTGTAGTGGAGTCAGGCAGTATCAGCAGGCAGAGGGAAAGACAAGGGGGACAGGCAGCACAGCCTGCAGTGTTGTTGCACCCTGGCTGGGGCTGACATCTCATTTGCACAGCGCCTGGGAAGTGAGGGCCTGCTCCCTTCATCTGAGATTCTGATGAGTGGCTGGTGTCTGACACCGAAGCCCAGGACAGCCCAGACAGGTCACTGGCTCGGTGCCATGGCGAGCTCTGCTGTGCAATGGAAACCGCGGCAGGGAGAGGGGCCGCAAGCTCGACCTGGCTGCAGTCGGTGCGTACGTGCTGGAGCAAGGAGGCTGGCAGCCACACAATCCGCATCCCATCGTGTGACTGGGAACGTGTATGTGACACCACATGGTCCCAACAGGGAGGGGGGCTAGGGACAAGTCCCTGGGACCCATCCACCTCATGTAAAGCTATTCCTGGAAAGGAAGGAGGAAAATGTCTGGGCTTGTGCTGATATGGTTTATCTCCACTAAAGGACTTTATCCCATATATGAACCAGACAAGCTTTACGTGCTAGCAGCAGAGTGAAAGGGGGGGGGCTCCAACAAAGACTCTGAATCAATATAGCACAGAGCTAAAAAATCCTTTCCCCGCCATCCCCTTTGCTCTAGGAAACTTCCCCTGTCCTTAAAGCAGGGGCCATTGCAGGGGTTTTACAGACTCAGTCTGTGGGAATTACATATATCCCTGCAGTTACATCAGGCCTCCGCCAACGCCATACTCCGTGCCTAGAGTAGCAAAGGTGCAGAGATGTGGATTTCACCACAAGCACCCCACACCACTGAACCTGCTGGAGATACCTTCACTGTTATTGGTACCCGAAAGTGCAGGTTCATCTCAGCTTGCACATCTCCACTGAGCCATAGACACAACCAGAAAACCTCCACCAGGCCCCACATCTGACCAGCAGGTTTAAGGATGGTCCCTAGTGCACTGACACAGTGGGGTAAGGCAGGCAAAGAGAAGGGCAGTGCTCCCAGTGAACTGACATTTAGTCCAGGTACGTAATAAGCGGTAACTAGGCACCACACACATGCAAACTCTCCCTCCTCCACCACACTGCCCTACATAAAAATATCTAGACAACCCCAGTCCCACTCAGACTGACGGAGGCAGCTGCTATAGCAGAGCTTTTAATCCTAAAGCAGAGTCTGTTGTCACTGGCAGGAAATCTTATTGTGTTGGACAAGCAATCCTAGACCCTAATTAAATATATTGCCCTCCCCACAAAACCAGACAGACTGGACTGGAGTCAGACGAAGCAAACTGCTTAAGCCAGGGACCACCTGGCTGTAACTTCATCTAGGTGACAGCATATGCCTTTGTGACCCCCTCTGAAAGGTTGAAGCACCAAGCAAGCTCCCAGAGGTAAAGTGAGGATTTGTAAACAGCAAGAAATCAGATATGCACTGTTCTGGGAAGGAATTTATTGTTCCTTCTCCTTTCAGAGACTGAATTCTTGTGGCCTTTGCCCTGACCAAAGACGCAGCAGATCATGCTGGTTCAAGACTGATTTTTAAGGGAGCTGATGGCTCCTTCACTGTGTCCACTGCACACAGCGTAGCAGGGAGTGCTTTGAACTAGGTCCTGCTAGTAGCTCCTGTTACTGAGCACCTCATTTTTCTTTCTTGTGCTTGTCCTCACACTGTCTCTGTGAGATAAGGTGCATTACTTTCTCCACACCAAAAAGGAGCAGCTGTGTCACCTCCATGCACTTCCCCTAGCCACAACCCCCTGGTATTGGGATGGGGAGAGTGCAACAGGCAGAGGGAGGCATCTTGCCATTTTGTCTGTCCCTTAAGGTCCTCCACTGGATGTGGGTGTACATCTGTAAACACAGTGCAGCATGCACTGCAGAGGCACCTCAGCAAAAATTCAAAAGGCTGCAAAGACCAGAGTTTGGGCCTTTAGAGCATATGCTGCCATTGCAACCTTCCTCCTGAGCTGATCATCCCTCCTTTCCAGTGTCTGGAGAGAGCAATGCACTCTGTTGCTGCCGGGACCCAAGGCTGCTTGCACATGCCACCTCTCCATAAATAAACAAGGGACCTTCCCTCACCACATTCCTGCAGCACAGCAGTGGCCACGGCCTTTAGTCAGGGAGCATTTCTCTCAGCTCCAAGGCACTGAGCTGAGGCTGCTGTCTTGTGCTGTGAGGTCTGGTAATCAGGTCATGTCCCCAGGGTGACATCTGAGTGCCTCGAGTCTCTGGCTAGGACAGATGCCACGTGCTGCTCAGGTCATGGACTGACAGTGCAGGTTGCGCTGCAGCCAGATATGTATGCAAAACCCCTTTCCACTTTCTCCTTCTCCTCTGGTTCTCACCGGAGTGTTGGTACAGCCAGGAGCAAACACACGACTCTGGTGCAGGGACTTTTATTTTCTGAGAAACACATACTTCACTTCCCAGTGCAACAGACCTTCAGACGCATAGTGGCAGCTGCTAGAAGCCTACAGATCACAGGGAGTACTGCTCTTTACAGTTTTGCTAATGCAAGTTTAACAACTAAACCCTCCAGAGCTGGCAGGCACTGGAGACTGACTGGCTGCATTCATCCCCACAAAGCAAGGTAATACTGTGCTGGAAGCTCTCCATATTAACCTGCTACCAGTCTCACCTGTGGGAGGAATGGGATGCTGTGTCCCTGCTTCCCATTCTCACATCTCTCATTTGAGCCATTCCTTCACTCATTCACCACACTCAACACTTCCCTTGATCCTCCACATCCCTTCATCTTTGGCCATGCCATTTGCCTCTCAGATGAGACTGAGTTTCAGGGAGAGAGAGAAAGGGGATAAGATAGGCCGAAGCTCACAGATAACCCCTAATGTTATTTTTCCTAAGAAAGCAGAATATTTCTTTTGTATACATAAAGCCAGGAAACGACAGTTTATCATGGATATCACTCTGAGTGCCTCTATGCTGCCTGGAGTGACTTTTGGCCTCTCATCAAAGCTTTCCCACACTTCAGAGATGGCCAATTGTGAGATGTCCAAAATAGTGCTGGGGAAAGATGCGTGGCCAGGCCCTCCATCGTGGTGTTCCTTTGTGCGTATGTGCTAACCCTGGAAACCGAACTCCTTGTACTTGCTGGCCATATCATTTCGGAACAGCTCCAGAGCCTTCTTCATTGCAGCCTGGGAATCAGCCCCAAAGTCTGCAGCGTGTTTTTCAGCAATGACCTTGATAATGACTTCAGAAATGAACTGTGAGGAAGGAAAGAGAGAAAGAAAAACTGAAGGGATACTCAAGGTTTATTTTCAGAAAAGCCAGACTAAGAAATAGGTTGCAGAGACTGGAAATATCTCCGAGCTAATTCAGTAGCCCTTCCTGCAGCCTCTGGAGAGACAGTGAGGTCTAGTATGCAAGGAGCCTGGGCTAGGCAGAAGCACTGGGCTCTATTCCTAGCTCTGACGCTGATCTGCTTCATGACCTTGAGTAGACCATGGCTCCTCCCACTTTTTGTCTGCCTCATCCATTAAGTCTGCAAATTCATGCCCTGTGTTTGTATAACACTTAGTTTTATGGGTCTTGGTCTCCAATGGATCCTCCAGGGCTTACTCTAAAATTGTATGTCCCTTGTGTCCAGTCACTGACAGGTCTTACGTAATATAGTTTCCCAGGCATGCACAGGCTGCATGGGGTGGTTTATTGTTGTCATGGGTTGGTCAGACTGTGTGTGGTGTTTGGAATGGGAAATCTAAACTTGGATATTCACATACCATTCGCATACCATGTGCCCTTTCTGTGCCTCCTCCTGCTTGTACACACAGACCTTGGACTTGAGGGAGAGCTCACTGAAGTCCAACTAGTCATCAGTAAATAAAAGCACAACTCTCACATAGCTGTCTTGCACACCTTCACTACACATCAGGCACTGAGACTCCCTGCCCTTTTCCGTACCTCCAGATATTTGACAGGGATTTTGTGCTTGGTTGCATGGGTCTGAGCCAGGGGCTTCAACTCTGCCTCATGATTACCCTTCGCCTTCAGGATTTTGCCCAGTTGGGTAAGAACAGTAACTCCATGTTTCTTCAGATCTTCAGAGCCCTTCATTGCATCAGGGGTCTTCAGGCCTTTGAACTTTTCAAAGCGATCAAGAGTCTCAGGATGGTCCTGAAAGAGTCTGTGGACAAAAGTAGAGGGACTTTGGAGAGCAGAAGCTCCTGACATACCTCCCTTTGAGTATTGAATCTACTTTAATCCCATCTTCTTACCCATGTCCTAAGATGATCACCAGTGTCTATTTCCATTCCCTCTGGTCATGAGAGAGACACTGCCCTAAACCTATCCAACTAGAGAAACAGAACAAGTGTCTGTATTTTTTCGATATAGTTCTCTCTATACTCTTTGGCACCCATCCCCTGGATTATGTCAACTGTTTTAAGACAGAGACAAGAGCCAAGGCTGGTCATGGTACTGAGAGGTGAGTTCTTGTATTCATCTGAAGGAAAACCAAAACCAAACAAAACCACCTGCCTTCACTGATTTACTATTGCTGAGGAGCCAACCTGTAGACCCCTGCCTCTCACAAGAACTCTCTTATCAGCCCATCATTTGTTGACCAGGAAAGGAGAGCTCTACAAGCTTCTCATAGGAAAAAAAAAGAAAAAAAAGGAGCAGCCCCCAGCCTCAGGTCCCTTACATCTGGAGGCCATGTGTTCTTGAACATCATCTGGATGGGAGAGTTTACTGTGCCCCCAAGCCCTATGATTGCAGACATGGAGGAATTTGGTTCCTGACCTTTTTTCCCACCCTCTTTCTCTTGCCTCTCTCCTCCCTCAGAAACTCCTTGGAGAAGACTTGGGTTGGCAGGGGAGCACAAAGTCACAGGGTGACATCTATTTATTTAATGCCATGCTCTACTCTGTGATACTTGTAAGAAAAAAGGTATTACTTTTCCTTTTGGAACTGCTTTTACTATCATGTGGCAAATTCAGAGCCAAAGTAGCCACCTCAGAAATGGATGGATGAGGATGGCTCAGGTTCCTGCTACCCCTCCAGCACGCCTGCTCTGAACCACATGAGGGGAACGCGATCACATTTCCACCCACTTCATTCCCACTCCCTTCCCTTCCCATCAAATGGCAGCTGATCTGGGACATGATAAAGGAGGTAAGGAAAACAGCCCCCTGCTTTGGCTCATCTTTGAAGAACATTTTTCAAAGCTTTGCAGTGGATATGCCTGGTGGTGTGGGCCCCTTGCTTTAGCCATGCTTAGGGTAGAAAACCCCCCAGGCAGGTGCCAGATCCCCACTACTCTCCTCAGTGCCTGTACCCTTCCAGCACATTCGGGTGTGCACAGTCTGAGCGGAGAGCTGAAGAGAATGTCCTCAAAGTCTGCATCCCTTCTGCTCTTAAGGGACAAGCTAGGCTCCAGTGTCCACCTAATATTCTTTCCCACTCTGAAGTATCTGGGGTGTTCATCACTCCAAGTGCCAGGATCACAAGGACAACATGGAGGTTGGGGTCCTCTCAGTTGGAGAACTCATGAGCACTTCTGACACCAGAATCATGGAGGAGGGACGTAAGGGGAAGGATGTGCCTCATTTCATACTCAGACCTCAAATTCACCATCAGGTAGTGGATAAGTGTTACCACACAGATTTCTGGCCAAAAGGCAGGATGGGCAGGGCTCTGCAAGGTGATACTAAGGTGGAGAGAGGGAAATACTCAGGTACTTCACAGTTAGTTTTACTGAAATAGATTCCAAGAAAATTGCCACAGAGGTGATGTTCCTCTCCTTCCCTGCCTCCCCACATCCTTTCTGCAGAGCATCTGAAGCCCCATGACACACAATTCGCTTCAGCATTTCTCACTGTAATGCTTGGGAAATGAGGATCCAAAGCAGAGCTTAGCCACCAGAGGCAGAGAGACAAAGCACAGCCATGTGTTAAAAGCAGCACTGGTCTGCTCCTGCATCCACAGAGAGATGGAGAGACAGAAGCACAGCCACTTTACACAGTGAGTAACTTTTAACCCAGAAAATAGCGATGCAGAAACTACCACCCTACAAGAAAGAAAACACCTTGTTGAAATAAACACTGACAAACACGTCTCTCATCAAAAGCTCTCAGCTTTACTCTTAGAACTGAAGGTTCTTGCCTACCTCATTAAAACTTCATGGCCATGGCCAGCAAGGTCGGATTCCACCTTTCCCCAGATGGTCAGGACTTGCTGCCATTCCTGGTCACTGAGCCCCATGGTTCACCAAAGACAGGTCCCGAGTGCTTCCTGCAGCCGTTTGCCTTTCCCCAAAGGGTAGCTGGAGAGCGCACCCGTGGGATTTATAGCCCCTGCCCACAAACCTACACCTGTCACTCATCAGCTGGACTTCTTGCTCTCTTTCAGGCTTGTCTAACCTAATCAGCCTCCCTGTTTTTCCCTAGGAAGCTATTTTGGGTCAGGTACTATTGTGGGTGCCACTGATGGCATCATTTGTGCTTTTCGTATTGGACTGGCACATGTCCCACTCTAGACAGAAAGGGCACTGCCGGAATGCTGTGCCAGGAGCCTGTCCCAGGTTCCCAAGGACCCAGAGACAGTGTCAAGCTTTACGGCAGGAGACTCCTGAAGAGCACTGTCATCTGCAAGGCCACCCTGCCTCCCTCTCCCCTGGCCTGCCAAGGGCAGGCAGGAGAAAAGGCCGGGGCAGCCACTATCATTGACTCCATCACTCCGAAGGCCTTTCCTTTCACATAATGATCTCACCATCCTTTCCTCCTGGGGTAACACACTGCTTGTGACACGCCCTTAAGAGATAACCATATTCAAAGCAGCGCAGTCATTTCCCCACCTGCTGCAGGAGGAAGGAGGGGACAAAAGCTATATGGGAGCCATTTCTCCCACACCTCCCTGCTGGGATCCTGCTGTCTGCTCTTCTGGGAAACACCTAGTATTAGCTGATGGCTGAGCCTGGATATTGGAGCCAATAGATGTATAAGTGAGCCAGAAAGGTAATTTGCAGCAGACCAGAGACACAAGGACACAGCAAAGCTACATTCAACACCCATCCAGCCAGCAGTTCTGGTCTCTGGTTACTTCTGTCAGCCAAACAAATTTCAGTGTTGGAAGGAAAAACCCCTGAGCCGACAAACCACGTGGGTATGCTTTGGGAGAGCTCCCAGACTTTCTCCTCCCTCCCTGTCAGGACTGGTAATGGCCTGGCACATCAGTGGGGTGACTGGTCCCTTCCAGGGGTGGCTGCAGTCAGAGCACAGCCTGATAACAAAGCCCAGCCAGCTCTGCTGTCCCGAACATCCCAATACCTCTGGATGTTTCCAAGGAGAAAGCAGGCAAGAAATATCAACCATAGGCTGAAGACACCTGCCTTGGGATTCAGGAGAAGGGCATTCAACCCCACAGTCTCTACCACAGTGCTGCAGGACCTGAGGTGGATCACTGCCTCTGCACCCTTCCACTCTCTACAGGTTCCCTGCTCCAGCCTTGCAAGGGGAGAGAAGTGCCCACATACAATGGTAATTGGGCAGCAAGGATGTTGGAGGCACAGAGCCTCACACCACTTAGAAACACAGAGGTTTAAAGGACATACTGTGGATAAGAGCCGTGGCAAAATCCCAGTAGAGGTATCAGCTGGCATCCAACCGTAGAGGTAAGGACATTTTGGCCATTATATGTTGCAAGCCTCTGTCAGCCAAGTCAACTTGTGACTCTGAAATCCTCCCCTTCCATCTCCTCTAAGCACCAGTTTGCTTCACATCCAATAATCTACATCCAACACTTCAAGATTTCATCCTGATTTACCTGTGCAAACACCAGCTCACTACCAATTACCCAAACTAAACTAAAGTGATGGAATAGAGCTTAGTACTCCTCCAATTCATTCCTTGTGCAGTTCTCCACAGCACAGGGCTGAGACAGGAGACATCACATATCTACAACCTCACTGCCCAAGTACTCATAGCAGTGATGAAGCATTTATACCCTTCCAGGCTTGGGCAGGATCCCGAACACTGACCTTACTGGTTTACACACATTTCAGACACAACAGAAACGTGCTCCCAGTATATGAGAGGCTGCTGCTTATGCACCGAGCTCCGTATATTCCCCAAGCTGGAACTATGCATTTGCTGTAATAACTCCATTTGAAATCGGTCACCTCTTCGCTCTCTGTAGCTTTCCCCAGGGCTGTGAAGCCAAAAGTCCTGGCATGGACATTAACATTAAATGGTCAGAAGACTTAAAACGAATATGAGATTCCATATTGCATTTTTCTGCAAGCGAAGTAGTAATGAAATGAAATCATAAGCTCTTCTCCCTAGAGCTTAAATAAATAGTCTACAGAAATACTAAAAGCTTTATAGTGCACCAGACCACCCCTCAACCCCGCAGCCGTGAAAAGGACATAACATTTTAGTATCTACAGGCCTCTTGTCTTCCCCTTGGGGCAAAATCTATCACTTGCATAATCATCTGGATAAACACAAACCACAGAGAGCCGGCATATTGGCTGCCTCCTTTAAAACGCACCAGGTGACTGAATAGCCGGTTTCAAGCAGCTCTGCCCACACCGGAGCCGTGCTGGCACACGTGGCTGTGCCTCCGCACCCACACCTGAAGCACTCTCACTAAACCAACATAAATGGACCTCGGATGCTCTCGGCCAGGTTTTGGGGTGCATCGCTGGCGCAGTGCGGCCGCTTTCACCCCAGTGCAAAGCCCCCCCGCGTGGCCGTGCTCGAGCAGGGCGGGGTGCACTGAGGGACGCCGGGGTCCGTCCCAGTCCGGCCGCTCTGTGGCTCCGTGTCCGGCCCGGCCCGGGCGGGAGGAACCGCGGCTCCGGCCCCGTGGGCCAGGGCTTGCTGCCACCTCGTGGCCACGGGAGACGGAGCCGCGGGCACCGGGGACCGCGTTCCAGCCCCTGCCGCGATTGGGAGGCTCGGGGAGCTGGCCGACAGGCAGTCCTCTCATTTCGGAGGCAGGACAGCGACCCCAGGGCAGGCAGAGCTGCAGCATTGGGTGCAGAATTTCTGTAAGGGCCTCATTTTCAGTGCGGGATGTAGAGACATCGTTCTTCCTTGGTCACTTGGGATGCTGTGCCTTCCCCCTTATCCCCCAGCCTTGATACTGCAGAGGGCTGGGGTGCTGGGATGGGGACAGAGGAAGATCCCATGGGACAGCAGTAGAGCCACAGATGAGACTCAGGGTACTGCCGAGGAGAAATACTGTTCTAGAGACTTCATGGGGCTTGTTTCTACCCAAAAATGCTACGAAAAGGGGCTTAGGAAAGGTCCCCCCACCTGACAGGCTCAGCAGGCAGGCGAAGAGCCATCTCTGGCAAAACAGTGGGTGCAATCCCACCTCTGCCTTGCTCCACCCTCCACAGCTGGCAAACCTTTCTACAAGTGTTAATGACTTTAGACCATGCCACAGTTCCATGGACAGAAAAGCCACTTGTCCTCCCCTTTGATGAGGGATCAAAGAAGTTCTATGACTTGCTTGAGACCACAGACAAACCAGTGAAAGAGCAGGGATTGGCTCTTGGATATGGTTTCAGAAACACCAGCTGTTTTGTAGTTCTTACTACGGGGCTCAGTCACCCAGGTGGAGCTGGGAGGCACAGAGGGACACACACCAGCCACAGGGATGGACCAGATCCAAGTTTGTTTGGCCACATTCAATTTTTTTCTTAGAGTATCACTGTTGTGAAGACAGAAATCCAACCCTGGGCTGGAAAACGCATGTCAGAGAGCCCAGCAGTCCCCCACACTGCCTTGGTGGTTAAGAGAACAAATTTCTAGCTCTGTTTCCTACTTGCAGCCAGACCTGCTGCAAGTAGGGAAATGGGCACCCAAGAGAGAGGCACTGGCAGAAATCATAGATTTCTTTTTCATTTAAAGTAAGTTTGGGAATTAAATTTTCCAGCAAGGAAGAGACACAGATGTTCCAAAATCCAGTCCTTCCTCAAGAAACAACCCAAACCATCTTGAGTGCTTACAGAGCAAAACATCTCAGAGGAACAAACAAATATTTTGATCAAATACTTTTTTTCTTTTCAATGAGCTTTTCCTCCCACAACACAATTTTTAAAAAGCCCTGGGAGCAGCCAAGGGTCCCATGGCTGGGAGCGGTGATGACGGCAGCCCCAGCTCTGCTGTGAGCCTGGGTTGTATAAAGTGTGACGTGACATAAGTAATACACACTGCCGTGGTCAGAGGGAGGCTGGCACTCCAAAAAAGCCAGGAATATTATATAACAACAACTTACATAATTACCTCTTGCATAATGCCAGGGAAAAGGCCCTCTGTAACGCAGCTGTGGTTTCTATGGCATTTTGCTGAAACACGGCTGCTTCTAAGAGATTCATTTGAGCTTTGTTTCAGGAGCCTGCAGCTCAGTCCGTGCAGACAGACAGGTGAGACCCCTGCACTCACAGCAGCTTTTGCTGGATAGGTGAGGGATACAGTAATGGGATAGCCTCATAGCAGGGCAAGAGCATTGGCTTTTCTGCAGCCCTGCTGTTGACTTCAGTACTCTGAGAATCAGAAGACTGTCACATAAGAGCACCATTTGAAACTGAGTGTTGTGTAGCCTCCACTGCTTGTAGGAAATGAGCTGGAGTCTAACTGACGATGGCAGTGGCCAAATCCCTTCCAGGCTCACTCCTCTCTTCCCCTTGTTCTTAGACACTATTCTTAGCAACGCCTCCAGGCAGGGCTCCTGCACACTGATGGATTTCAGCAGCTGAGAGGTGACCCGACCCGCTTGCTTAAAAGGAAGAGGAAGGACTAGTAGCAGAAGATTTCAGCATCAGGACAAGATTTGGGCTGTGAATTTGCAGAGCTGTGCTATGTACTTACCAGTATCTCGGCATGGACTCTCTCAGGGATCATGCCCTGTGCCATAAAGTCAGAGGTAGCTTTACCTTCACCTTGGTGCTCACAGGATCCAGCCTTTGGTGACTATCAGTCATAACACAGGCACGACCCACGGCTCCTGTGCAGTTGTTGAGGCATCTCACAATGTGTGTGCCACTGCACAGCACCTGGACAAAACTTTTATCTCGGCTAAACAATACACTTATTGCAGACCAGGTTTTGCATTCAGTGGGAGGATGTGCAGGAAAGCAGCAGGGCAATCCAGGACAAGAATATTTAGGCTACAATACAGAAACTGAGGCTGTCTCTGAGGCTGCAGCAGCTCTCTCTGGGGATGCAAACCTTCTCTGAAGGACTGGGAATGCAGAGCACAAAAGGACTGAGGATTTTGTGGGGGAAACTGTAAGTGCAGTAAAGAAAGGAAGAGTATGATTAGAGAACAACAGGCAGATTTTAAAGCCTCGCCCACCCAGGAGCGAAAGGAGAAAATTATTGTTTAGAGGTAAGAGCACCAGTGAGACCCTGGAGATCTCTAGGAGTCAGTGGGAAATGTGGCATGCAGCAGTCCCTTCAGGTGGATTAGACTTCGTAACACCATACTGGCACTCAAGGATTTGTGTACTGCTCACTGAAACACTAAAGCAAGAGAAGAATTCCTCCCTTGTCCCTCATCATCAATAAAATATTGTAACTAGAGGCTGCCGAAGGACAACTGAGAAAGGCAGGGCCACAAGAACACATATGAGCAAAAAAGGTCAAGCAATCAGCCTGCATTCAGTATTGGGTGTCTGCCTGCCACCCTGAGCTCTGCAGCTCAGAGTGACCGACAGGAAGCTGCAATAGAGAAGTTTACAGCACGGCTGAGGCTGGGATTTAGTGACCAGGTTAGATGAAATCCAGGCAGCTGGAAGGGGTGGCTGTTCCCACTCCATGCCTTATGCCAGAGAACGTCCTCATTCTCCTTTTCCCAGTGCCTTGGGCATATGGGTGGTGCCTTGCAAGGTTCCCTGCCACATTAGATGTGGGGTGCACTCTGTACATGGCTGGGTGCCGCTGGAGAGGTGCTCAGGTGCCTGCAAAGGCAGCAGCAACTGCAGCATGGCCAAGACCAGAGCGAGAGCAGCCTCAGCAGTGCCAGAGCTGAGCCACTGTGCAAACAAGCGCCCTGTGTGCAGCCCTCCCCTCCTTGGGACACACCGACAGCCATGCCCAGAGTCTGCAGGGAGCCAGCAGTGCCTGGCTGCTGGTTAAACTCTCTCAACAATGAATGATTCCTCCTGTCTGAGCTGCTCCTCGAGGAAGAGGAGGCACTAGGCCTCAGCACATAGGCTCAGCTGTGGGCTCTCAGACTCCCAAAAAAAAGGGTGGGAGAGCCCATCACTGCATGGTAAAATTGGGTGATACAGCTGCACATTTCCTTCTCGGCCCACTGGGCAGGCAATGGCCCTCAAGCTACCAGCACTTAATATGAGGCTATGCATGTTTTTAAATTGGATTTGGAGGCAATGACAGCAGATCCTCCCCCACCCCATGATGCCTGCGCAGTTCTTTATGAGGGCTTCAAATGAGCTGGATTAAGGAACTGGTCTGAGTTTGAAGTAACTGTGTTTATCTTTTGGAGAGTGTATTTTGAAGCCAGATAAGTTCTGTGGTCTGGTTTGTCACACAGCTGGACCGACACGTGCTGGCAGGGGGGGGATGGGGCAGAGCTACTTATGCAGGCATCCTTTGTGGAAGAAACACCCGTGGAGCCATCCTCCAAAACCCCAGGCAGCACTGTCTGACTAGTGGAACAGCACATACAGATTAGGGTTTCCCTTTGCAATGAGTTTCATGGGGTGAAAAGAGAGAAAACAGACACAGATTTTCATTCCCTTTGCCGGCAAAACAGCCTCTCATCCACAAAGCACGGAGCTTCTGCAAGATAAGAGCCCATGGGGAAGCCAAGATCTACCCCTCATTTTTATTGATGTTTACACTTGCCTTTTAATGAGCTCCAGCAGGTTCTCGCTTCCAGCTGCAGTTGGCCCTTTTCAAAGTTCAAGGTCTCATTTTGCATTATCGTTCCAACACCAAGTGCACCCTTAGGGAGGAGAGGAACAACCAGGAATTTTTCTCTTCTGAGAAGCAGCACGAGTTTAAGCAGTCCCTAATCCAGTAGTGCTTTCTGTGCTCTTTCTGTCCTTACCAGAACTCCTGCAGGAAAACTGATGTCTCTGAAAAAAAAAACTTGGCAAAAAAATCAGTTTTCTTCAAGTAGATCAGCGCTGGGCAGCAGTGAGCACCCTAAACACAGCACCTGTGGCCTGGCTGCCTGAGCAGAACATTTACCACTCAGTTGGGGTGAGGTCTCTGTTCTGCATCTCTTCCCTGTTGTTTCCTTCGCTGTGCTTGCAAACAGATCTTTTGCCCTGTCCACTTCAGGGCCCTGCTGGTAAGACAACCACAGTGGTGGGGCTTGCTGCTGGCTGCAAGATACTGGCACAAAAAGTACAAGTACTGTAAGATTTCACCTCTGCTGAGAATCCTGGTCCAGTGGTACAAGTGTAACACAGCATCCCTGCCAAATGCTCAGCCTGGCCAGCCCTCGCAGCTCTTTGAGGTCTGGGGTTTCATATATGCATGTCCCAGGCTGGGCACCTTTGGAAAGCTCACCTGCAAGCATTTTACATAGGATGCACGGACAACTCATGCCAGCTCATGTGACCTCTTCCCCCAACAAGACTAGTGGCAGATGCCCAGGGAAAGTTTAAGAAGCAGGAATAGCTCTATTCCATCACAGCAACTTGAGGCTAAAGGACTTCCCAAGGTTATATTTGCATGCTTGCATTTAACAGCCATAGGCAGAATTCTTCATGAGTTCATAATTTTTGTTAATCCTCTTATACATGCTCCCCAAAATATACTTCAGACGTGGCTGCAGCCTTACTAGGTCAAACTGTTTAAAACAACCTGCTGACTTGGTGACTTTGCAGAAGATCAGCCAACGCACAAAGACAAAAATCCCATAATCACTTTTTAACCATTCACAAAGAGCTTTAAGGCGTGCTTGTTCTGAAAAAAAACCAAACCAACAATAAAAATGAAGCTCCATTACCCTCAAAGATCTCTGCACATGCAGGGCTCCCATCTCTGAGTCCTTTTTAATTGCGAGTTTCTCAAACACCATGGCTTTATTTTTTGATCTTCCTCCTCCTGCTAAGTGCTCCGGTGTTGGTGGCGCAGCTGGTCGGATCCAGCTGGTCTGTGGCAGCATCTGTCTGGAAATTGCTTATCTTAGCCTGTGGTCCTTTTATTTCCTTCCCTGTCAGCTGCAGCAGAGATTTCGCTCCACGTGGTGACTCTGCTCTAAATGAATCCATGCTCCTTCTCTGTGTTTCAGTGCTAATTTTGTGACTTGTCTATGAGTTTACAGCAAGGGCCAAATTACACTGGATTCATTATCCTCCGGAGCAAAAGGCCAGTGTTTACCTGCTGCTCTTGTAGACCTACAGCTCATGAAGCTGAGAGAGGTATGTTGGCCCTCACAGGAAGACATACAGGGCCTCACCTATTTATTGGGGCAGAGAGGGTCCAAATCATAAACGAAAAACAGACAAGGACACACTGGGACCACAGATCAAAAAGTCAGGAAAAGAAATGGGACTGCAGATAGACCAGACAAAGCAGGCAGACCTTTTGTGTCAAAAAACATGTAATACAAATGTCTCATCCATGAGCACAGTCTGGGCTGAGAGGGAATATTTGGGGCAGGGGAGGAGTTCAGGTGGAAATTCAGATGGGAACATGAGTAAGTTTTGACTTGTTTGGTTTTTTAAACAAGCTAAAAAGACTGACTTGAGCAAAGTAGAGGAAAGCAGAAAAGTGTAGTCCTGGCCAGTCTGACCTGCAAAGAGTGAGTATAGGAAATCATTGATTCCATATCTGCTGCTCCCTTTTGATGGGTCCTGCTTTCGGGTGTTTCATTTCACAGAGAGAGATGTGCTTCTCACCTGCTGAGTGATAAGCACGATGCCAGGGCACTCCAGGTGCTGGCTCTGCAGCTCAGGCCAGCCTCTTGGCCTAACTCACATGGATATTTAATACAGGAGTTATGAACCATCTCATCTTCATCTCTGTGATGAAGCCAACAGAGGTTCAGGGCTGCTGGCAGGACCGGCAGCTACCAGACTCTACACAAAGCAGAGGGAAATGCCCACAAGAGGGAGAGTTGGTGCCAGTCTCCACAGTGATTCTGTGTGAACGGCACTTCCCTGCCTGGCAACTCTAAGAGCCATTCCCCTTGCTCCACTTCTCCCAATAGAAATGTTTCTCTCTCCTGGAGATTCCCTTTTCCATGCTATTTCCCCTCCTCCTCTTTCTCCAGATGACTTGTATTTCATCTTCTTTGTGTGGGGCGAGCCCAAAGGCCCCACCATGTGGGTGCCAGACGTGGTGCCATCGGAAAGGTACCGTGACTGAGATGGTTTCTCTGCTCTCGCTGCTACTCTGCTCCCCTTTCCTCCCACTCCCATTGTATTGTGCTGGGAGGGCGCCCCTGCACCAGCCTCAGCCCCCCTCTTGCCCAGCTCATCACTCAGAGGTGATACCCCACATCGGTTCCTCTGGGGAGTCCTGCTACCTCCTTGGGCACACATGGAAAATACCATTCCTGCTGGGCTCTGCTCAGCCTCGACACCCCAGACCTAAAACAGACTCCACTGGGGCATGGGATTTTCAATCCATTTTCCAAAAATAGTTGATGGCTACCGGCAACAGGACCCTAGAAGTCTCTGAGCTTCTGCAGGGCAAAGCTTAATGTGAGGAAGTACCAGAAAACACTGACGATGTGGGAATAGACACTCTGCAGCCTCGACAGCTGGAAGTGCTCCATGGTGCTGGTGCAGTGTGAGCACCAGCAGGACTTTTCTTGTGGGATCACCCCACCAGCTCCACAAACATCATCCCTATGCTCCCAAGTCCAAAAACTTCCAAGAAACATTTGGATGATTTTGGCTAGTGGTTTAGCAGGAACTGTAACACAGCTCGTAGCATTCCTGGGGCAGTTTCCTAACCTGAAACCTCAGAGAAATGCCTTCAGAGGAGATCCACATGAATCACATCACCAAAATCACCACAAGACCCCCAAGCGCAGCACATCTTGGCCACCCTCTGGCCACCATTAGCCTCCAGCTGCCAGAACAAAGCAGGGTAACTGGTTCCCTCTGCGGAGAGGGATTTTCTGCCTCAGGGAAAAAGTTGTGGATGCTTCCTCTGAAGCACATTGTGCCTGCTGGTATTAACATATCAGGCATTGCACACAAAGCTGCCCTGGAAAGCAGCATTGACATGAAAGCACAGGAGCCCCTAAGCCTGATTAGTGGCCAAGGAGCTCAGCACAGTGGTGAGCATGGTCCATATCCCAGCTGGGGGCATTGGGCAGAGAGGCCAAGGAGATTTATCAGCACACCCACAGGATCTGCTGCACAGGACATCCACACTGCTGTGCAAGATGCTGCACATTGACAGGGAGGAGGGAAATGCAAAAAAGGAAGAGAGATGCCACCAAGATGATTAGAGGGATGGAGCATCTCTCCTATGAGGAAAGGCTGAGAACAGGGTTTGGTCAGCCTGGAATAGAGAAGTCTTAGGGTGACCTAATTGCATCCTTCCAGTGCATGAAGGGACCCTACATGAAAGACGGGGAAAAACTTTTTGCAAGGGCACACAGTGACATGGGGGGAATAGATTCAAACAGAAAGAGCAGGTTTAGATTGGTTTTTAGGAAAAAAATCTTTACTATGAGGGAGTGAGGCACTGGAACAGGTTGCCCAGAGAAGCTGTGGATGCCCCATCCCTGCAAGTGTTTAAGGCCAGGTTGGATGAAGCCCTGAGCAACCTGGTCTAGTGGAAGGTGTCTCTGCCTATGGCAGGGGAGCTGGAACTAGATGATCTTTAAGGTCCCTTCCAACCCAAACCATTCCATGACTTTATAATGCTAAGCCAGCTTTATTGTAAGTCGAAAATTTAATCACTTGCTTCCAAATTATAACTCTAGGACTGGGCTCACAAGCTCATGTACCCAGTTAACTTTTTAGGGCAGCTTATGACGATCCAGCATGTGCAGAAATGTGCAGTGTGAAGAACCAGAACATAATCCCATCTCCTGCAGTGGATCAGAGCATCTCGTTCAGCATTCCCTGCTTGGATAGGGTTACCTGAGCAGATACAATCAGACAGCAGTGTAAGCAGTGGCTTAGAAAACACGATTGACTACTGCAGGCAGCACGTTTTTACTTGGCTTTAGGCATGCTGACAGGAGATAACATAGCCAAAAGGCATCAGAGGTGAGAAGGCAAAGCAGAAAGAGAAGGGTCACCCCTCGGCACAGGTGAGGCGGTGAGGTTATTTACACAACAGCCAGTGGATTTGTGTCTTATTTACACAGGATAAGAAGAATGAAAGTAAAGTTATCTTATGTTGAGTGAGATCGTTTAGTAGTGCACAATTACTTCATACAGATTTAGCTAGAAGTAATTAAAAGTAAGGTTGTGCTCTGAGGCAGAGTTCCCCTGCCACTGAATTCAGGTCCAGTGGGAAGCTCTCACTTGCAGCCACTCACAAAATCAAATCCCTAGAGTTCAGATATTTCCCCTCGCAGCTTAACTGTTGTGTCCTTTGAAGTTATATTTTAGGTTTTAATTTCAGTCTTTATCCTCCTTTCTTACCTTTAATTTCTCTCTAGTTTGAAATCCAGAGGCAGCTTCCATCTGCAAATCTGAGTGCCCTGGTGAAAGGGGACAGGATGTCATGCTCCCCCAGCTGGGCAGTCTCAGGCAGCCAGGAGGCAGCCGTGTCACTGGCCAGTGTCTTCCTCCCTGCCCTCATGCAGGAGTTCAGAAGTATCCTACGGAATGGAAGGAGATCTGCCTTGCAAGTGGAGCTGGGAAATGTTATGTTTTCATCTGAAAGCAAAATCAAACCGTATAGACCCCTAATGCAACACAATGCCAGGGTGTCAGGAGGCTTTTTGCTTATCAGGAACCTAAAAGAAATATTTTTAGCCTGAGTGAGGTTGACATAAATATTGTCTTTCTTTTTTCTTCCCTCTGAACTCAAGGGTGAACCAGAAGCCACAGGTTTGGCCATCTTGGGAGTAAATTTACAACAGTAGCAAATGCTTTTCAAATGCCCCAGTGAAGTATGAAACTTGCTCCTTCCTTTCTGTCTTTGCCCACGTGTGACTGCATGAGCCCTCTGTCTCTGTGAGAGTGTGACTTTTAGTACTCTGGCAGCAGGAAAACATGAAACATTTGCCCCAGTTCCCCATCATTTTTCATCCCTGCCCAGCACACACGGAGTGTGCCTTGGACTGTGTCAGAGACGCCTCCAGCACCGCCACACCACAATCACTGCATTGCACCCGCACCGGGGGGACCCGGACAGCATCCTGGGGCCAGGGCAGCGATGGTTCCAGGGACGAGAGCCCAGCTGGGGACACCATCGAGCAGCGCCGTCAAGTGGGGACAGGATGGGCTGAAGACATTTCCCCCACCTCCACACACACAGCTGCAATATCCCCGGCATGTCCTGGCACAGAAACCAGTAGAGCAGATTTTCACAGTGATGAACACAGGGGAAAAGAGAAACAGAGGGACATTTTGTGAAGGCTAAACACCCACACCAGCTTTGCAGAAGTGTTTTGCTTTCCACCTGCATATTCCCATTCATTTAAGCAACTTAATACTGACTTTTCATTCATACTTTTTTTTTTAAAAAAGCATTTGAAACAAAACTATCTAATTACAGAGTAAATATTTAGCTTGAAATGAGCAGACAGATATTCAAAGCCATTTTCTGACATGACAGATGATCTGAAAGGAGCTATGCTGCAGGCATTGTGTGCCGATCAAACCCAATTTAAAAATACAAGGCGTAGAAACAAAAATAGACATGACCCTAGGCACAAACATCCCCACACAGGCAAATGTCTCCTGTAAAACGCCACGGGTGATTTCATGGCAGCTGAACCTGGCAGCACTGGAATAGCATCGCCCACCTCTGAGGGTGCTGCTGTGGTAAACCCACATGAACAGCATCGAAGCAACACACACACATTGCCCTGGCAGGGCTTGTCCAGCTGCTCCAGTTTTGGGACCCCAGCACGGGCCCATACATTTCCTGAAGACCTAAGGGAAATTCCTGTCCCCTTATGCACATGACCTAACTTCCAGCTCTTGGCATGCTGGGTGAAACCTAAATGAATCTTGTTACCTTTGCCACACCTAAATTATTGTGACATTCATATGACAGGTGGGAGCCAGGTAATGTGGGAAAAATAACCTTTTCACCCTTAAATGCTGAGGAGCTCACATCCAAGCATTCACACCCCAGAGATGCTGAAAAGCAGAGACACAGGAGGAGCTGCACCCCCCTAGCAGCTCCAGCTCCAAGCCCACAGAGCATGCATGGAGATCAACCTTTTCCCAAAGCTTTGGCTCAAACCCTGGTGCTCCTGAAGCAGCCCTGAGCTTGCAGCAGAAGTGGATGGAGACATGACTCCAACTGTGGTGAGCAGGATTGGGAAACAGGAGCTCTAGAGCCACACACCACCCACACAATGGAAAAACCACCTCTGAATGGCCGGAGCCTGTGCTGGGTCCTTACAGGAGTGAAGGGATATGGACCAGATGTGGGTATGGCTCCATGTGGGAAATGCAGCTACAGGCAGGACCTGGGGCAGCCTAGAGAGGAGAGGTATGAGAGACCTCACTACCCACACTTCACATGTGGGAAACCAGCAGGGCATTTATAGGATTAGATGCAGAAGGAAAATCCTCAAGGCAGTAGCTCTGTGACAGGAAAACGTAAGTGAGGAAATCACACAGTATCACTGAGTCACTGTGCCCACATCCTGGGAAATGCATTAGCTAAGGAAGGCAGGGTCTTCACCAGGTCATCCTGATGTCCAATGACCCACATATTTTGAAATCAGAAACACAAACAGCTGCAGCGATGGCAATGAAAACATGGACATCAGGGGCTTCTGGCAGAATTCTTCTCTAGAGCACAAATACTGATGAAGACAACTCTGGTTTCTCAAACTGAGGGCTGAGCAGAAGGCATCAAGTGGTCTTGTGGGCAGGAGGAGGTGATGCCCCTGCCCAGAGGACACAGCCCATCAGTCCTTCCGCACCAGCCTCCAGCCTCTTCCCCTCAGCTGTCACTGAGGCAAACAGCCACCCCTCCTATCCTGTGCCTGAGGTTTGGGATGAAACTCCACAGAGCCCCGTCCTCCTGTTCCCTCCAGGAGGCCCCAGTGCCAGGATGTCTCCCCAGGGCTACCCCACCACCCTTGCCAGGCTGTGTGGTCCCTTCACCTTTTGGTGAACCCTTTGACCCAGTTTTTAGCATTAGGACTACGCTGAAAATCCTTTGGTCCTCCAGATATCCCACCAGGGGCTTGGAGGTTTTTTTTGCATGATGCAGCTGTAAAATCAGACCACCAGTGGGCCAGGTCTGAGATTGAGTCCTGAGTTTGCTGCTCTTCACTGGTCAGTGACACCTGCAAGGGGAAAGAGAAGAAGTCAGTCCTGTTCCTGGTGTGGCCACAGGCTCTCAGCGCTGCAGCACAGCTCTGGCTCTGGAAATGGCCTTCCTGCACATGGAGAGCCAGGAGATACAAAAGGAAATCACAGACCCAGGCACCTCACTGTGGCTTTGGGAGGTGAGGGCTGGTAACTCCAAGCTCTGGGACCTCTCCAGGCTGTTTGCAGAAACACTAGTGAAAGAAAAGAGGTGTTAAAAAATAAATTGTAAAATGAAGTAGAATAGTAACTGTCCTGGGTAGAGAAATCTCAGAAACATCATGGCCTTGACTGCCCTGGTGGGTAAGAGCTCTGGGGGTTCACAGCCCTGCTGAGCCCTGCAGTGTGTCCTGGGAGGCCAGCTAGACCTGGCATTATTGGTCCTGGTCCTTTTAATTTTATCCACATGATCAGACTACTAAAGTACTGTCCAAAATGTGCCTTGCTGCTTTTTCTGCCTTGCATCATTCTGTGTGCTCAAGCCTTGTTGTTCCCGTGGGTCATTTCTTTGGGCACATTCATGGTGCACGGTTTCTCTGACTTAAACAATGAGAGGGCAGCTTTTAAAAGCATTTGTATTTTCCCCAATGCCTGGAGTGAAACTGAGGCCAGAAACATTTCTGGCATGAAACATGCCTCTGAGCATGTTAGGATTTTGTTCCATGAGGACTGTTTGGGGGAAGAGGGCAGAAGCAAAGGATTTGGAAAAAGATAACTCCTGCTCTGCAGCACGCCCTGAGCAACCACCTACCACCAAGCCAATCAGTCAGGGCAGAGCAGCAGAGCTCAAAGCTTGGGACCTGATTGCTTGCAAAGCAGAAAAGAGGAGATTCATCCACTGCCTCTTCTTTCCTCCTGGCAACTCTCATTGTATTTTGGGCACAGATGCTCAGACTCAGTGCTGGTAACTGTTCTAGAAACATGTGGCCCCAGGAGACCGACATAGCTGCAGTGGCAGGGAGGGAATGACGCGGATACACGTGGTGAGCAAAATCTCCAGGGTCTCATCAGAGCTGTACTGTGCCCAGACCCAGCTCTTTTTCAGGACACGCTTCCTGCACACGCAGGATTGCTGAGATCTCAGCCTTGGCAGTGCCCATAAGGATGCTCCCGTTCCTCTAGAGCCTCTCAGCTGTGAGGATCCCGTGCTAGGGGACAGGAAGTCATAAAAAGGCACAGGATGATCAACATTTCACATTTTCCCAAAGGAAACCAGAGTTTAAATCCACCATGCATCTGTGCAGCTCCAAGTAGAGCTGGACACTGCTACCTCACAGGGACAAAGTGGCTCCTGGCCCTGCACCACGTCCACACCCTGGTGCCACAGGTCAGTCCCCAGCAGGGAGAGGGATGCTCAGGCAAGGTGTTTCTCACAGGACCCCTTTGTTTTTGTCAAGGTGTTTCGTTTCTAGTGGAGGCCTTGGGGAAAGGCAGCTGCCAGGGACTTGCAAGCAGGATGAGGACATGCAAGAGACAGGCAAGGCTCCTGAGCCTTTAGTTTCCTAAAAGTGGGTTTATTGCCCCCCTGGCAGGGAAGGGGGTTGGTTTCCTTTCCCCAGTACAAGAAGCTGGAGGAAGCTTGCAACGTACCCCCTGCCACAGTGCAAATCCCCCAAATGCTTTTTTTCCAACAAAATGAGAAACAATTAAACACACAGGTAAAGAAAAATGGTGAACAAAGTTCGCTGCCTGGTGAGCAGTGGCAATTCACTGCCATTGAGAAGAAATCTCCCCAGTTCCCCCTGCAGTGCCAGGTCTCTCCTGGCCTGCAAATCACAGCGGGTTTTGTGCAGGTGCTGGGATGTCCCACCTGAGACATCTCCCAGGGTGTTGGCAGGGCTCTAAGCACCCCAGGCCATTGCTGGGAGCCACCACTCCCACAGTTTGAGCAGCTTTGGCCAGGCACAAATGTGTTCAGCCCCTGGAGGGAAATTTGGCTTCAGCTTCATTTTTTGAGGGCACCATTCCTCAGTGGAATACAACATACTTAAGAGCCTGCAGGATCCAGGATCAGCCAGAGGAAAATCAGGAGTTCTGGCATCCCATCCCTGGGGTTATTTATGAGCCTCCTTGCTACTAGGGATGCCTTTCAGCTGCCTCCTGCATGCTGCTCCTTGGGGGGACAACCAGAGCAAGTTCCCTTAGCTCTGCACACGGGGTTTTTGCCCAGTTTTGGTGTGAGGCCACTGGCTGATGGTGAGGAGGCCTTTCATGGCCCCCCACAGCTCATGGATAATGCTGGGGCCCAGTGACTTGCCAGCACAGACCCCGGTACTTACTCATGGTGCTGTTGGCAGGTCCCAAATCCATAGTGCAGGAGGTATTTGATGTAACTAACAAGCCTGTGGGAATGGCACATTCCCCTCAACCCTGCGGTAACTCCAGGTATTTGCTCTTTTCAAGTCAAAGCTATCTGAGAGCCCAGGGCTGAAGAGATATTTTGCACAGCTGCTCAGTGACCCGAATTGCTGAGCCGGTCTCTGCCTGGCCTTCCCTCCAGAGCTAATGACCCTCTCAACCACGGCAGGACCTGGATCTCAACCAGGGATGAGTCGGCTTCACCACAGCTGTCATTTCCGATGCTTCAAGGCTGTCTCACCCAGTCTGACCCTGTGAAGTGTGTCAGACTCACCTCTCCAGACCTCTGGATGCACTGGCTCTCAGCTCAGCACTGGTCACATCACAGTGTTTGTGGGGAGCAAGGGGGTGTCATTTCTCTTCCTGTACCACAAACCCCATTACAGGTCCCCAAGGAAATAAGAGAGTGATCCCTGGGTCACAGCTCTGCAGCCAGCTCAGCCCTCACCCTCAAGGCCACTGCGCAATTTCAGCACACACCAGCTTTTCCCCAACTCTTCTTCATTTTCCCCTCAAACTTTTTGATCAGCCCCCCCACAACGCAGGCGCGAAGCTTCCTACCACCTGTGCAAAGCTTTGCCTGGGTGGCACCAGTTCTCCCTTTGCCTTCCTCACCTTCAAGCCCTGCGGCCATGTGGGACAGCAGAGCAGGCAGCTCACCCACATTCGCGCTGGGGTGATCCGAAATCCCTCCCCAGCCCCTTGTGCTGCGGGCTGCACAGGCATCTGCAGCTGCCCTGCACTGGGGCAGAGCGCGGGGACAGCCGGCGGCACCGCGCCCACGTGAGCCGCGCTCGGCCAGGAGCAGGAGCTATTTCTGGAGAGCCGCTTCTCGTGGAGCAGAAGCGGCAGAACGCAGAAGCACTGACCGGAAAAAAAAAAAAGCCCTGGTGTTTCGAACGGGAAGCGAGGTTTCCCAGCCTCCCGCCGGGAAGGACGGGCGACATCCTTGCAAAAATAAGAGAGGACTGCGGCGCTGTGTGGCAGCAGGGCTCCCGAGGAGCTCAAAGGCTACCTCAGTAAGACCGTAAACACACCAGATCCGCTGTTGTTGCAGAGCTCCGTGAAATCGGTGATGTCTGAGCGGAGTTCAGCTGGAGAGCGCTGGTGCTATAAAAAACAAAGTGACTTTGGGCTTTGACGCTTCCTCCCGACACACAAAAAGGTGATTTGTGATTCAAAAGACAAGGAATTTATCATCAAAAGGAGCTGGGACAGAGCTCAGTGTTTACACATGGAAGAACAAGACAGGCACCAAGAGCAGATATATTTATACTCATCCATTAATAAAAGAAGCCAAGTCAACCATACCTTTGTGCTAAAGTTAGAGCACAGCACTCTGCATGTCCTTAAAAAGGCAAGAAAGTTTCCACAAACTGGGACAGCTGCTCCCAGTGCCGGCTCTGTGCACCTCCTCCTTGGCGCACACAGGGACCCCGGCATCGGTGTCCTGCAGCAGGAAAGGGGCCAAACGCGGCGAGGCTTTTCCATGTGGGAAGGCTGACTCCTAGAGTCTGGTCACGGGCTGGTGGCCACTGCACCTCAGGAGCCAAACAGTCCCTGCTCCACCTTCGGAGACCTGCAGGAGACACCTGCCTCTTGCCAGAAACAAAAATCCTCCAGTTTCAGCTCCAGTGTTCTCACTGCTTCCCTGGTTATGGGGCTCTCACAAGCCAGGAGCCTTCTCCTTTGCCGCGGGTGATGTGGGGGAATGCTGGGCTTGGCACACTTGGGCTGGCCCTGTGGGCAAGGACTTGGTTTGTGGGGCCACCTCCCCCAACCAGCAAAGGGAAGAGGAGCAGCACCCAGTAGTTCCAGGTTTGGGCTGAGGGGTCAGTGAGAGCCCAAGGCGAACAGAGAGCACCCAGGAGAGAGAGGATGGTTCATCTCCAGTGAGGTCAGCAATAGGGCTGGATGGTGTAAGTCACTGGAAGCTCCTGGATTAGTATTTGGCACTTAGAAATGCTTTAGAAATGACTAATTGCAGCAAGCTCCTTAACCCACAGCTATGGCTGGAGTTGCCTGGCTTCACCTGCCATGTGTCTGGGAATGTTACACCAACTGGCAGGAAAGACATAGAAAAGTCAAATCTCTGTTCCTTGCAAGGTGCTTCTAGAAAGCAATCAATTATCCTTCCTGACAAGTAACAGATGAGCTCTCACAGTTATTTTCCTGTTTCCCCTCTCTTCCCCCACCCAGTTCCAGCCCTTGAACCATGCTGGAAGCAGCAGGAGCCAGAAATGGACATGCTATGCCAGAAATGATCGCGTTTCAGGCAAAGTGAGAGCAATCACAAAAAATACATCTTGTCTAAATCAAAGTTAAGCACATCATGGTTTTTCTCCTCCACACCCCAGTGAAACAGCCGCAAGCAACAACCAACCCCAGCTGCACGGGGAAGGAAACAGCTGTGGGCACACAGCGGAGCAGGGGTCACCTCTCACCTCCCAGGACATGTTGAAGTTGTTGGCACTGCAGAATGCCCTTCCCCTCTGAGCTGACGCTGAAGATGCTACAGTTACATGAACTTGACTGACCTTTGAGCAAGACATAGCACTAGATGGCCTCCACAGATCTCTTCCAGCCCAAATTATTCTACAACTTTGCAATTTTCTGCATAAAGACAGAAAGAGGGCATGCAAGTAACTCTTCCTCCCACACCAGCTGCTCAGCTAAGCTCTCCTATCAAAGGGATGCTCAGGCTGCCATCTCTGAGCCAGCAGAATCAACAGAAGTCCAGCAGCAAAATCCTGACAAGAAGTCAGCTTTGCTACTGGCACAGGGATCAGGACTTCTTCCTGAGCTTTTGGGTCAAATCTCCTGATGCAGCTTGTCAGTGCCAGCCTAAGATGCAGCCTTAGCAGTCACACTGACCTCACCCTTGAGCTCTTCTGCAAATTCAGTTTGAATTCATAAATCATTTCAGTGTGATCCAAATGCTTTCCAGCAAACGTTACCATTTATTGACTCCATCCCACCCTGCAGCAGCCAGGCACAGCCGTGTGGCACGGAGATTCTTGCTCAGCAGCCACACTGGTGGACCCTGGGCTGACAGCAGGTCCGTGGCAGAGCCCATGCCCAGGTTATTGCCAAACTCTCTCCCCAGGCCTTTCCTGATGACAGTGGTACTGTCACTCTCAGGTGATGCTACCTACACACAGAAACAAGCCCCGTGGCTCGTGATCAGCTGTGACGAGCGTGATGTGTCTATTACTTATTACAATTATTTACAGCTTATAGAAAGGGGGAATGTATTAAATCAGCTGTGTTTGCTTCCCCAGCCAGCTTGCAGTGCATTCAGAGAACCTCTGCTTCCTTTGGTGAAAAAGCACATTGAGCAATGCTGAATATTACAACACTTTTACTGACTAATTAGTGAATTCCAGGATCAGCCATTTTACAGCTTTGCCTTGAGACGAAGGTAGGCTGGAAGACCTAGAGCTCCTTTGCTGTGCCTCTGGAGCCTGCCTCTGCAATACCTGTCTCCCAGCACAGCAGAGCTTCCTTTCAAGACCTTTCCCAGTTCCACTGATGCAGAATCCCTTAACCAGCTTTTCTTCACCAATTATTCAGCCCTGATTTCCAGGCATCTAATTTTAGCAGTCACTGTTGAACATCCTCTTAAGTTATTGTTAGAATGAAATGAGGATCATCTGACAGGAACATATCCTTGGTAAATACTGGGAAGGAATGCTTAAGGAGCTCGCACACCTTCCTGCATCATAAGCGACAATCCTACTGCCCAGGGACACACCTTATCCCACCCTTCTTGTACCTTGCATTTCCAAAAGCAATTAAAGCACCAGCCTCAACTGTACTAGGCATATTTGGCTGTATCATTTTGCTCAGTTATTGTTTCAATAATCACTTCCAATTAGCCACAGGGATTTATTATTTGCTATTTTTAGGATCATTTCAGTTTAAAAGACACCTGATTACACCGATCTATATTTGCATGACATCTTTCACTGGAGGATTTTTAAGTACTACACAGAACGTGAATGAATTTCTGCTTGTCTGCAGCAACACTCCTTTTACAGGCAGGACATCAGGGGCAGTGATTAAAAGACGTGTCCAAACTCCCAGAGGAAATATATGCCGACACAGGAACCCCAGCTTCCAGTTGTGTGTGTTAACTATGAAACCTGTGCTAACACAGGAGAGGGTGGCTACACAGGCACTGAAGGAGATGCCGACACCCTCATTTGAAATGGTTGTCTCTCCTTCCACACGAACAGGCTTAAACACCGGCTAGGCTTGGAGAGACAAAAAAAAATAAAAAGGCTCCTTATCAAATACCAAACAATTGGCCCTTTTCTGCTAATAAGCAGCAATGGGAAAGAATGGCAGGGAAAGGTGTGGATTTTCTGAGAGGTTGGTATAGGAGCAGATGAGGCTGGGATTTTGCCAGCGTGACTTGCCAAGGCTTCACCCTTTATCACTGTTAAGAAGATCCAATCTCCCGGCTCGTTCTTCACACCAGCTTCCCTTCCTTGCGTTTTACCTGCCAGGGAGATGCACCAGCGAAATTCATCCAGATGTGCTGAAAAACAGACAACACATGGGAGCCAGCAGACTGGTGTTTCTCTCTTTTATTTAAAAACAGTGCTTCATTACCATTTGCAAAGGGTTAGGAAGGGTTTCCCCCCTTGCTTAGAGTTTATAAAAGCCAGCAACATGATCAATAATTTATACACATGGATAGTAATACAAAAAAAAGGAATAAAAGCTAAAGATCTAACTACTCCAACCTTCACAATTCCAGCTACTTGATAATAATAGGAATAACCCAATGAATACTGTATGGTCTGAAAGCTACTATACAATATGATACTTAACAAGGGAGGGCGGGAAGTTAAAGGCTGTCACAAAGCCCTGGGATGCAGATACTGCTTCTCCAGAGTCAGCAGGGAAATGGGACCCTGGGCAAGCGGCTCGGGCGTCCTAGGAAATGATCCAGGGGAAGGGAACGCGTCCCACGCGGGACACGTCCTGTTCCCCGGCGGTACCTGGCAATGGGAGGTGCTGGGGAGACTGCGAGAAGGGGCAAGTCTGTCGCTGCCATTGGAGGTGCTGCGGCATCTCAGCCTCGCACTGAAAATCTCCAAGTCTCAAAGAGATCAGCCTGTGAGGTCAGTAAAATACTCCACCAGCTCCGTATCGCTCTACAGCCCTGGTTCTCATTTGCTATCAGCCCCAGGTTTTAGCTCCAGCTATTTACAAGCAGGATTTATCGTATTAAAAAAAAAAAACAAAAACAAAACCAAAAACCAAACAAAAACCCCAAACAAACAAACAGAAAAACCAAGGAAAGAAAACAAAACCAAATCATATCCCCTGGGGTATAAGAGGATGATTTCGTCACTTGATAATGCAGCCAAATCGAGCTGCCAAAACTACAACACTCGCACACACAAAATACTGTGAACAGAAGAAAATAGAAAAACATGACCAGAACTGAGACTACTAATGTGGGAGGCCTGATTTCTGTAAGGAATTTACTCCTCAGGGAAGCAACAAGCCCCTCCACCAGCAGAGAACTGGGAATCTGGCAAGAGATTTATTGACCCACTTCAGAACAACAACAAAAATTTAAAAAGAAAAAACATTCCTAAGATTAACGGGCATTTTGCTGACTCTTGACTGCCAGCGAAATGAATATCTGGGTGGACGGCTTTAGACACCAGCAATCTCCTGGTGAAATCAGGCAAGGTTTTTGGCTGATGCATTCCGGCTCTACCATGAGTTGAGAGGCAGCATGGGAAGCTGGTCTCCTGCACAAGCCTGGGCCAGCCGCAGCCCGTGGCCCCAAGAGGACAACCATGGGCAGCACTGGCAGCCCCAGCAAGAAGTTGTCTTCCAGGGTCAGCAGTGGCAACAGAGACGGGGCTTGGCCATCCCAAGTCCCGTTTAGGCTGCCATCGATGCAGGCACTGCAGAGGGACGGGAGCTATCCTGACAACTCCTGGCTGGAGCAAAGCGTACCAGGCAGAAACCTCTCAGCCTGCTTGCAAAGGGCCCCATTTCACACTGGCTATCAGACTCCTGCTTGCCTTGTTGACTGGAGTTTTCATTGTAGAAGAGAAGTTTACTGGGGTTGGAGGGCGGAGAGGGCAATCAGTAAGGTGGGGATGGAGGGAACAGGCTTTTCAGACATTAACATCACCAAAAATAGTGTTTTATGCAACAAAGAATCAAGTCTCACTGGTGTATACTACAAAATGTTTGACATTATCCAAGAGCATGTCAAAAATAAAAACACAAAGAAGTTTACATTGGATGTTCACCTTGTTCACTAGGTTGGTTTGTTTCCCCCCCCTCCTATTTTAAAACAGTGCAAACAGGTAAAACACTTTAAAAATCACCCCTCTGCACCAAGGACAGCATTCCCCCACCCTGCCAGGCTGGAGGGTCACAGGCAGCAGGCCCTCTGTGAGGCTGCCTGTGTGCTTTCCCTTTGGAGCTAGACTCAGCAAAAGCGCTCCCCAGAGCTGTTGTTTGGGTTTCCCTTTATTAAATTCCTAAGTGCTCCCCAAACCTGTTTTCCACTTGCCTCCATCTTCGTGGCTAGGATGGGAAGTTACAGATAGGGATGGGCTGGGGAAAAATGTGGGTAGAACCGGGAGGCTCTGCTTTGTATTCCCCACTGATGGAGCTCTGGGTGCTGGAATTGAAAGCCCAGCAGCCAGTGTCTCTTTTCAGGCAGGGAAATGGCTTTATTAACCGTTCCACAACCAGCACTCGAGCCAGCTACTCAGAAAACCTTCCTCAGCTCTTGCCGTGCACTTCACATCCATGGATCTCAAAACGGGTAAGAACCGGGGATAAACTTCAACTTCACTTTAGGGACGGGGAAGCGAAGTCTAAAGTAGCGACACGACTGCCCCACAGGGACCCTTGAGGGGTCACTGACAGAGCCCCGTCCGAAACACAGGTCTCAGACTCCGGAGCCAGTGCTCGTCGCTGGGCAAGTCTGCTCCCTCTCAGGCACTGGAACAGCCAAGCCACAGCTATCTTTAAACATGGCTTTGTCTATCTGAACTCATGACACAGGATCCACATAACTGCTTAACCTGGGAAAAGCTGGCTACAGCAGGCTCATATCGAGCTCCCCATGACCTCCAGGTCCTGTCATGGCTTTTCTTGGAAAAGCTAACCCACCTGCAACAGTGCAGCCTCCCAAGCACGGGGACTGGGACAACAGTTTGCTAACGTGCTGGGCATCAATATAACTTATTCCCAGTAGAGAATATGCTATACCAGTAGAAGTTACTTTGTACCAGCACAACTCTAACTGCAGGGAAATACAGACCAGCACGTCATATAAATCAACTTTTCAAACGAAAATTTCACCTGTATGTCATCACGTGCTGGCTGGACCTATTGCAAGACAGTACAAACAGCTACACTTAAAGAAACATTTTTTTCTCTGCATCAAGAGGAATCCCAGATGCCAACAGACCAGAAGGTGACAAACAGCAAGCTATTTGCCAGGCTGCCTGTGCGTTTTCCCTCAGAAAGGCAAACCCCGATTTGCCAGGGACCTGTGACTGCAGACCCATTGCACGGACGAGCACTAGCTGCCATCATTCTAATAAGCCAGGGCCCAGTTCCATTTATTAAACGTAATTACTTTTGCATAGGGAGATATAGGCTTTGTCCTCACTTCGTCAGAAGATGGATATAGCCACACCTTGGCTACTCTGAAAGCATCTCTAGCCAGTTCATAACACATCAGAGTGAAACCGGAGCTGTTGTTCGCCAACAGGGAAGAAAGGCTGAAGAGCTCTCCTGTCACGGCACAACACTCACTTAAGAAACCTTGCCATGCAAGTTTTTGGGAGGTCTGGTGCTTTGGACACCTGAAACCAGTGAGCTACCTCTGCCCCCCAGCCATGCAAGCGCCCCGGTGTCCCCCCTGCAGCTCAGTGCTGTGAGCAGGAAGCCGGGCTATCAGCAAGCTCCCTCAGGGGATCTTGCAGCATTAACTGTGGAGTCACAGAGACACTGGCTGCTTAATGCACCAGAGGAGCCCGGCAGGGAGGGACCAGAGCAGGCCAGGCTCGGATACAGGAGGAATCAGGCTGGATGGTCTTAGAACAGGTATTACTCAGAGATCGGGGACCACGGCCCCCCAAAGATTGGGTGCTTCTGCACTAAACCCCTCACATTCCTAATATACTTGGGCGGGCTGAAGCTGCCATGCATAGACTCTGCCAGGAGGCAGAATTGGGGCTGGCCTCCCTACTCCCAGGGAGGCCAGGTGGTGGGGGGGGGATGGCAGGTGGCACTGCCAGGGCAGGGGAGGGCACTCAGGGAGCGAGAACCCAGCTTTTGGGGAGCCGCAGTCAGAACCAGCTGAACTGAATGTGGGAGAGGGGCAGTGGGGGAGCAGCTGCCCCAGCGGGGCTCTGCAGATGCTCCTGGGCTCACAGCCTGAGGAACTGCCTGCGGGAAGGGAAGAAAAGGGATGCCCTCACTCAGGCCTTCCATCCACAGGGGGGAGAACAAGTCCAGTAGAGGCTTTTGCTGCATCCCAGCTCCACAAGTCCCCTGGCTGCTCTGCAGTGGAAATAACTCCCCTTGAATATGACTATCTCTACCACAAGTCCTCCCTCTTCTACCCCAACTCAGGCAGTAAAAGCCCCCAAACACCCCGAGTCTCCCTCATTTCCTAGATTTTGTGAAAGCCCCAACACCCTGTTCCCCCCCTCCCTATTTTCAAGCTAAAATATTTATATACAAACAACAAAAAAATTGTCATAACAGCAACAAACCAAACTTTGGCTTGGGAAAAAAAAAGTAAAAAACCAACAATAAAACCAGAAAGAAAGAAAAGGTGGCCAACAGGCTGGCAGTTTGGTGTCCCCTTTATCTAGCTATTCCTCCAGAAAACCAACAGCTTCAGGGTCTCTAGCTTAACTAATGGCATCCCCATTCTTCCCATTTGAGGTGCCTCCACTCTGCTGTGCACAGAGAGGCTCCATGGATCACTGGGGAAGAGCAAAAAATGTGTGGCTGCGTGTGGCTGGGCCAGGACACCTCCCTGGGAGCGGGACCTCTGCTTGCTTAGTGTTAAATGCAGGAATCTTCCTATTCAGCGGTGGATGGAAAAAGCAGGTGTCCGACAGGAGCTGGAGAGGCTCCGCCAACAAACCCATACTCTTAAGCTGCCCTTCTCGGGGCAGTGGCTCACCCCAGCACCAATCCATGGTACAATGGTACAATTACACTTCTGCATCTCTCCAGCACGTGGTTAGAGCCTGCCTCTGACCACTGGGGTTACCGGGAGCACTCTAGGAGCCAGCAGCTGAACAGGGAGGTCTGGAGAGCAGCAACTCTGCATCACATCACAGCTCACAGTCATCTAAGTGTGCTGTCTTTGAAACACAGCAAATTCTCTGTATGTGAGAGCAGAAGGGAGATGGTCTTGGGAGTCGTGGAGCCCTCAGCTAAACAGTCTCTATCCTTCCAAGTCTTCAAATATGTAGTGTCTGTATGGACTCAGCAGACCAGGTGCACAACTTTCTCTGAGAGGCTGGGCAAAACAAACCCAGGGGCTCCAGTGCAGCTATGGAAGGGCCTGAAACAGCTTGTGGTAGAAGTTCCTATGAATTCAGAGCTTGCATGAACTGCTTTTGCTAGATACAAAACTACTTCAGGATCACATTTAGATATAAAGGATCCTCTTCCCCCACACAAACCCACATGCTTGTCCCTCACCTCGAGCAGCTTATTCGTGACTGGTTTTTCCTCACTCACGTTATTTCAAATAGATTACTTGCAGAAGCACCTAAGCAGCCCAGGATGAACAGGAGCAGAGCCCTTGCACGCTGGGCCTCAGAGTGTGTGCCATGCTCGACTCTTCTGCTCGCCTTCTTCCTCTGCAAGGCTGCAGGTGCTTCACCTCCCCAAGTTTAACCACTTGCTGTCGGCAACAGAGGTACTCTGCGTGATCCTGCACTGCATCTGCCACTCCTCGAGGAACGAAGGGGAGGAAAGGGACAGCAAGAGAGAAAGATCTTCAAAAGGAGGAATGAAAACTAAGCCAATTACAGCCACCTGCAGTGGACAAAAATCAGCGAGTAGAAGTTCTGTGGGGGGGGGGAAGATCCTCCTCATCAAAAACTCCTTTCCAAGTCTTGTCCCCTATGCAGCAGCTAACAGCTGAAGTCTTTGGGCAGGTTGAGGGACTCTTCTCTTGAGAAGTCTATAAAGTTCTGACACTGCTGAAACTGTCACAAACCCGTGTGCATCAGATGGTGATAGAAACAAGGAAAGTCTCTGCATTTCCCCCATTTCCAAACATAAATGACTACTTCTCACCAGCATTCAGGTCCCAGCCACAGCCAAAGAGTGCTTCCTTCTGCAGACCAGAAACACGGCAGGTGGAGACTTCTCCCTCATGTCCCCCTGTCTCACAGGCACCAAGCACCAGACCCAGGGAAGTAACTCTGTCTGCGTGTTCCTGATTAATTGCATGATATCAGTTTCTAACAGCTTTCCTTATCACTAATCGCCTTTTCCGTGATTGGTAGGATAAGCTATGCACCAACATACAGACACAGAAATGCATTATTTTTACCACAGTTAAAAAAACCCCAAAAATGAAAACAAAAAACAAACAAACAAAAAAAAAGCACAATCTTTGGAACAAAAGAATTAAAGGCAGAAATTTAAAGGAAAAAAAATACATATTCAAAGAACATAGTGAGGTATAAAAAAGTATTTTCTCTTTTGTTTTTTTTTTGTTTTTGTTTTTGTTTTTCCTCCTCGACTTGCTATAGAGTTCCTCTACTAGTAAATATTGCAATAGCCAGGCCTCATGAACTCGGGGGGCTGTCCCACTTGCAGGGGGCTCACGTCACTTCAGTAGGGGGCAAATCGGCTGTAGCCACCTCGGTATAAACTCGCCTGTAGAAACAAAATGGGAGAAGAAAAGGTTGTTAGGAGGAGAACTGTGAAGAGATACCCGGGACAGCACCCAGATGCTTTTGGAAGGACCAGTAGACCCATCCTGGCACTGACCCACCACCATCAGCACCTCTAAGAAACAAGAGAGAACTCTGCCTACAAAACCGATGATGTGGCTCAGGAGGGCATACTCATGGCCAGCCAGCTGGAGGTGAGTTTGGCAAGTCTTGGTGGAAGGGAATTCAGTACCAGAGAGGGGACTCACCAGTCCTATCTCAAGCCACTTGTCCAGGCTGCCTTTATAGATTGCGGAGACCAGGACTTCTAGGATGCTCTTCACCTCACCTCAAGGTAAAGGTCTAAAATAGATATGATGACTGGGTATCCTAGAATTACCTGCTTTTCCCTCACTGACCCTAAAGAGAATCCACAGGATGAGCTGAGGCTGAAATGGAGGTGCTACACTGCAGATATCTATTTTTAGGTGTCTCTTTCTCTGAACACATTTGTATTCCAGCCTTTGCGACAACACAGATACTGCGCTGGCTAGCAGATGGGCAAGCATGTGTTTTCAGCAAGCTGCTCCACTCCCCTCCGATGCCAGCATACCTCATCCTGCCCTTGCGTAACTACTGCTGGCAGGCAGGACACTGCCTCCTTCCACTAGTGCAAGAGGGAACCAAGGGAAGCAGCTTTGCTGCAAGATGTCAGAAGAACAACTTATTCCCTTGCTTCCTAGAACTGAAAATGGCAAGAAAGGGTATCCTGAATCTCTTAACTATTGCTGATTTTTGCTCTATGTATCACCTCGATACCGTTCTACTGATTCACCAACAGTGTTCTGGCTCCTGGCAGTTCTGGTTGCTATTCATTTTTCATTGTACTAGATGATGTGCAAGACCAAGTAATAACTGGTCTCCCACAGCCTGGTTCCTTTCTTAGTGCACACATAGACATGAATGCGGAACAACTGAGAACCCAGGACTGCTGCTAAGGACCTCCTCCCTCAACAAAGAAGTTTTTCTGGGTGAAGTTTCACTGCATGATACAGCTGCTCCCCACGCTGGAAATGAGAAACAGCACAAGAAAGAAAATCCCACTTACCACAGCGCCAACTCCGTAGCTAGCGGCAGGGGCAAGGGCGTGGTAAGGATCTGCTGTGTACACCCTGCCATAACTGAAGAGAGGGAGAAAAGATATAAAAAGAAAAAAAAAAGTCACCTGGGAGGGGCAGAGAAATAGCTGTCTGACCACAGGTAATGGAAGCAGCAGCATGCCCCTGCACACACATGTATGCATCCATGCACACACAGGCACACAGGCAGCCCCTCTGCAGAGAGATCCTACGGGCATGCTGCCATGCATTGTATGAGATGGGCAAGAGAACAGCCTACCAGGAGGAATGTGGCAGAGGCCACGAGCCTGGCCTGCAGGAAAGAGGTCAGCACCTCTGAAATGACAGCTAGTGCATCCCTTACCTTTGGGTAATTGCGTGATACAATTAGGGAGGAGAGTGACTGCTGGCACTAGTGCTACTGGCACAGTAACAGCTGCTAAATGGAAAGCAGTGAGGGATTCTCCACTCTGAGAAGAGTATAAACTTTAATGGGTTGACATGTGCTAGGATTAAAACACGGCCTCATTGCACAGGCAATGAAAAATCTTAAGGCAAGCACTCTGATGAAGACACTCCTTTGTACCTCTTCAGAGCTGCATGTTAAAGCATCCCAGAGCACTGCATGAGCTGAGTCATTTTTACTTTATGATGGGGAGAGAAACGCACCCAGTGATTAAGAAACCTGCCCAAAGCCAGATCTCTGACTCTCAGGCTGTAACCAGGCTGCCTGCTTTGTGCAGAGAATCACAAGGACAGGGAAGAGGCCAGGATTTGTGCCAGCTCACATACACAGAGGGCAATACTGTCCAGGAGCAGAGACAAACCGTGCATTCAAGTCTTCCGTGTCGGGCGGTGCAGGAATGCACGCGCATGCGAGTGCACGTAAGACAAAGAAATGGGGGAAAGAAGCAGAAGTTCTGTGATGGATCAATGCTCCTTGAATCCCTGAGCACAGCAAGCGAACCCCCATGGACACCTCTCCCTTACATACCCATCGCTGTAAGCTGCTGCAGCGGCTGCAGCAGCCGTGGCTGCTGTTGCAGTAGCAGGCTGTGCATATCTGTAGGCTGCGTATCCACCCTGCAGGAGAGAAGAGAACTGACTTTACAGATACCTGTCCACCCATGCAGAGCATAAAAAAAAAATATTAAAGAAAAGTCACACACATCACAAGGAGAGGAAGTGTTTCAAACTGCATCAGCTCCCACGTCATGTCTATCGCAAGCATCACCCATTAACTCATGTATATTCCTTTCCTTAGAGGGACCAGGGAGGCCCTTCCATTATCCTCTTTAGCAGAAGGAATACACTAAAGGAAGACTGAGCACTGTCATAACCCTGCAAAAAATGCAATTTGGCATGGAGGAAATGGAAACCAGCAAAGACCCGGAATCTTGCATGCAAGGTAATTTTTATGGCCCCTTCCTCTCAAGGAGGGGAAAACAGAGGTGGACACTTTCTAGGAAGTGTTTTAGACAGGGGACCATTCAGAGAAATTCCTACTTTTTTTGTTTTACCCTCTCTTTTTTACAGCCTGGAAAACCCAAAGGACTCAAATTTAATTGGGTCCACATGTGCAAAAGGATATATCAACAGCCAGAGAAGGCGAAAAGCAGTCAGGAAAAGATGGTCAGAGGACACAGCCCCTGGTGGTTTTAGGGCTGTCAACAAGCAAACCAACACTGAGGCCAACCAGACTGTTCTCCCCTCCTCTCCATATAAAAAGGAAACAGGTCATGGGAATTTATGCCAAAACAGTCTGTTCTGCTGCTGCATTTCTGCCCATGCTACACACCTGTGGCAAAGGTGATCAGAGGTAGTTACTAAAAATGTACTTAAAAGCTGTGTTGTCAAAATGTGAATTCTGACCCAGAGGAAGACCTGTGAGTCTCCTGGAACTCCCACAAGGAGCTCTTGGGGAAGAGCAAGGCATGCAGTACTGAAAGACCAAAGCCAGCCACCTTTCAGACCAGGGACAAAGGTGGCACAGCAGGCAGCAAAGGGGGCTCTGAAGCCCTGGTTAGATCTTTTTGTATTTCTGAACACTTTTTTTTTAACTTGAGGGTGAGGGCTTGGTAAATGAACCATACTTTTGACTTTCTAGAAACACAATGAGCCATAAAAAAACATTAGAAAACTCCAGATTGCTTCTGGCTTTTTTTTTTTTTCCCCCTGTTTTCTTCCAATTGACATTTCAGGGTTTTTAGGACCAGAAGGCAGAGTTATGCTCTTCACCTCCAGAATCAGCTCAACAAACCTCTACCACTTCTTCCCTATATATCTTTGCATATATGTAACTAAGAGTACAAGATCAGCTCCACTACAGAACTGTGTGTTTGCTCAACGGTGCTCAATCTGGACCTGTGTAGCTTTTAAATTAGAAGTAATGATTTTAAATTAATATTGGTTTCTTTTGTGTGGCCTGCATTAGCCTTGTGAAGGTTAACATGCTATCCAAAATACGTTTGCAGACCCTTTCCTACTCCAGAGGAAAGGGACTTGCAGCCTCTTCAATCTTCTAGCTAACAGGAGAAAAAGCAACACAGCTCTACACCTGTGAAACATCACCACATGGCCTGGAAGAGATGCCATGTTACAGTTTAGCCCTTTTAATCTCACCTGGCTGTTTCAAATCCTGCATTTTGGATTGATGGTTTGGGGATGTTTAGCTTGGTTTTGCCATGGTATCATTGCACCACCATGTAAAACATGAGAGAGTCAAGAGGAATGAGGTGCAGCCTTAATCCAAACCAAACTTTCATTAACCTCACCAAATTAAGACAAAACTTTGTATCAAGGCCACTGTGGTATTCCCCTTAGGTTATGAGCTTCCTGAACCCTTGGTTTGTCACTTGGGCACAGTGTAGGAGGCATTTTCTCCAGGCACTACCCTCTGTAGGACAGCTGGCCTCAGCATGCACCCTGATTCCCACTCTGCCCCACACTTCCACACTTGCCAGTCACATTTCAGATCAGAAGCCACTTCAAATGTGCCTGGCACATACTCTGAACATGACAGCAAGATGCAGTTTGAAACCAAAAAGGCTTATCATATAATTCTCTTTTAACTCATGTCTCTCATAAAGGAAAACGAAACAGAACCAAACCAAACCAAACCAAAAAAAAAAAACAAAAATAAAGAAGAAGAAAAGAAGGGTTGGAATCAGGTGTGGGAGGGGGAATGGAGTAACATTTATTAATCAAAATTAAAAACTAAGCATGCTGACATCTGGAGCTAGAACAACCAGCAAAGTCACCACGTTCAGACTCATATTGGCTAGTTCTATCCATCCCAGCATTCTCTTGGGACAGCAGTTCGCCCTAGGCTCTACCACAAGCTCAGTGAAGTACACAGCCTCAAGTACTAGAGCGTGCAGCCACAACAACCTGCTATTACGGAAACAGTCAGTCACCACTGGAGTTAACATTCCAACCTTAACGACTCCCGCAGCACCCCCACCCTCACCCCCCAGAATGGCTCCCACCCTAGCCCTGTCCCACACCACAATGTTAATAATTATAACAAGCAATAACCCATCTGTTATATCAGAGAAGGGAACAGAGACTCCACTGAGATATTTAGAGCGGGATGTTAACATTTCTTCAGTCAACTGCACAACAAACAAAAAAAAAAAAGAAAAACAAAAACAAAACAAAAAAACAGGAGAAATAATTCATTGGAGAAATGAAGTTAAGAAATAGCTGACGTGTATTGCTTTTTAACCATGCACTGATGCAAAATTGAAGCTACTGGTTATTTAAAAAAGGAAAAAACAAAAAAAATCTCAGGATAGAGGTACACACGCACAGGCAGACCTGCTCATTTCAAAGCGATCTGCAAAGTCTACTTATGTGTACTTCAAATAAAACCAAAAATGGGGATTATAATGGCCATGGTGCATTCCTGTCATAGGAGCAATGAGTGTGGACAGCTGGGAGATTTCTGAGACGGGGATGTATTTAGCATGACCGGCAGGTCCAAATACACCAAAACAGGGTGAAGGAAAGAGGAAGAACTGTTGCAACTATTATTTATTTTTTCATAAATCTTTTCACCAAGCTCTGGGACCGTACAGAGCAGACACTGTACAGGTCACCTTACCCAGCTGATGCTCCTGTTCTCCATAACCCAGGATCCACCTATATAATGCAATAAATGCATCTAAAGCCTGTTCAGCTTGTCCAATGCACCAGATATTTTCTCCTGCTATTCCTGTTCACACAAAACTTGTAACTGATATGCAGAGCTCATCCGCAAGCTCAGCTGCAGGGTCCTATGACCCCTAGTGATTTCTGGTGCCACCCACTTCAGATACTCCAGTAAATATAAACTATAATAGCATAGAGCATCTGCAACAAAGAGGAAAAACCATGTTTCCAAATGAAAGAAATAATTATTAAAAAAAAAAANTGCAATGTCTGTGCTTTATGTGGTGTAACTGCACTGGGTGATAGCAGCTGGGCCAAATGATGTCTTTGAGGGTAGAATGGATTTAACAGCACTGTACAAAGAACAGATCTATAAGCAAAAAAAAAAAAAAAAAGGGAAGAAAAAAAAAAGGGCCTTGCTAGCTTCAACACATTCCTTCAGTGCCATAGCCAAACTGCAACAGAAGAAACCACTGAGTTCAGGCATAGTGCCTGAAACTCAGGACAGCCATGCAAACTCCCACTCCACCTATTAGATTCCACAGGGACAGGTTACCCATATAGGTTCAGTTTCTAAAAATATTTAGTCTCATTTCAAAAGAAGTAAGTGTGGCTGAGCTTCTTGCAAAGGTGTTATGTCAGAGGCATTTCTATCAACGGGACTGTGTAATTACTGCCTCCATAATGAAATGGGAACTAGTGAGAAGGCTTATGCATTTTTACTGGGCATTAAAATCAACCAAAAGGTCTGCGTAAATCAAGATTAGCCCTTTTTGGTACAAGCTTTGGATTGTCTGGGGAGCATGTGAGAGAAATGAGCACCAGCCTAAATGCTACTTATCTTGATTCAAGTTCTCTTTCTCTGTCTATCTGGCCTTCCAGTGTTGCTGGGGCTCTGCTGGACCCCTTTCCCCATGTAGTGCTTGAGCCTACAGACCTGAGCTGTCAAACAGCTGTATTGCTTGGGTATGAACAAAAGCCCAAATTTAAAATGACTCTTCTGTGATGTTACTGTCCTTGGCTCATCAACAGAGCAATATTTTATTTTAAATTCCTTCTTTAACATTAGATGACAGCTTTTTCAGTATTGTCTTATATTTTCTGAAATAAGACAAACATGGAAAAATAACATATACAGGAAGCTGCAATCCCAACTAAAGCAGCATTCCAATTACTGAGTGTGTTAATGAAAATAAATTAGCACTTTATGCAGTTCAGCTCAAGTACATCTTCTCTTCCACTCTTCAAGTCCACATCAGGTGATCAATCCAACGAGAGCAGGAGGAAATCCAAAGCTACAGCTTACTATGCCAGTGTGGTAAAAACCTCCCTTTTCTTTTTCCCTTCCTGCCTTAGAAGGGCACACAAAGTATGTCACTGGCCCTGTTTACTCCAAAGAACCTTTCTGCCCCTAGGACACAAACTAGTGTGTCCATAACCCTGGAGAAATGTGTAACTCATAGTACCAGGTAGGTACATTTTACTGCTTGCTAGGTTTACGCAGTGAACCCAATTTCAGGATCTTTTATTTGTCATCTCTCAAATACGTCTTCTCCACCCCCATACTTCGATATAACTGAAGTTAAGAAGCAGAAAGGGCTGGAACCGCTTCTGGTATTTCTGTATTAGAAGGGTGGCATACGTGCACCAGGAATGAGCATGAATGAATTAAAAGAGGTGACAGGACAACAGTGTCCACTGCAGCAGGTGCTTCTACATGGTAATGGGACAAGCATGACCTTGTTAACCCTTCCACTGAATTTAAGTTTTGTTGGTTTTTAGTTTTTTGTTGGTTTTTGTTTGGTTTTTTTATTTTGAGTGAAATGCCACTTGGTATGAAATCTGGACACACGCCACCCTGCTACAGCGGGGGCTTGGCTCACATGTGAGTCTGCGCTGCTCTAAAAAAGCCTCTGTTCCCATCTCTAATGTGGTGCTGGAATGGTTAGTAGAATTCAGTTTTTTCCACTGCAATCCACAATCTGATTGGTTGGCAGGTCACACTGGCACTCCTACCTGAGGTATTTTAGCGCTAATGATTGGTTCCTGTAAGACTATTCTATAACAGAACACAGGAAGAGCAGTTCAAAAAAACACAGCTGTGGAAAGAAACAATCATACAAACAGCCCACAGCAGGGCTCACCAGCCTTTTCTTTCCAGTGGATGCAAGCACGCTTTTCACAGGCAGGAGCAGTCTTCGCACGGGTGGGTTTGTTTGGGTTTCCCCCCCCGCCACCCAGATTGACCCCATTGTAGAAGAAAGATAACCTTTCTTATGATCCGAAATGAAGCCCTCTGCATCCTGGGGCAGGTTGTTTTATCAATTCAGGTGTCTTGCCAGAGTGGGACGCATCCAACAACAGATGGAATGCCTTCTTCACAGAAGAAATGGCTAGCAGGATGGTTGCCCCAGGAAAGAAAAAAGGAGTGAGGAAAAGGAGGAGGAGGAAAATGAGAAATCGGTGCATAGCATATATGCAGAAAAAGCAGCCCAAACTTGGGACACTTCCCTTTCATCTCGCCTACCATTAACCACTCCCTGCCAGCTCAGGTCCTTTCTACAACCCTATGGACTCAGAAGTCTTAAGAGAACCTCGATTTAACTTCTCCCCAGTCCTGAAGTATCCTCTGCCATCCCTTCCAGAATCTGTGTAAACCTATCACAGCAACCAGAGGGATGGAAGCACTGCAGTGAAAAGCACAACAAATCAGCGAGACACAGGGACACTGCAATCATTCCACTTGTACCAAGCAAATTGGTTGGAAGGGCAACTTCAAGTTTGGATAATGGTAACTTTTTCCTGAGCTCCATTGGAGGGCTCTGGGCAGCAATAAGATAGGAAAAAGCACCACCTTCTACTTCAATGCAGTCCTCTCTTCTATCATCCTGCTTTCTGACAGTGACACCACTGCCACCAACAGCAAAGTCATCAGAAATCCCCCTAATGGTTCTAACCTGACCTGGGGGCTTGGCTTTGTGTTACATGGCGGGGTGGTACTGCTCTGCAGCACCAAGTGGTTATGGGTGTTCTTCACTGCTGAAGTCTCTGTCCTTAAAACATGCTAAATAAGCCTCTCCTCCCCAGCAAAAGCTCTGATGGAGCTTTCTCAAAAGAAATAGGGAGTAACTCTGACCAGTCTTCCCTTTCAACATGACAGCCTTTTATATGCCACACTCTGGGGGAAGAGGCACTAAGCACCACTCATTTTCTTGGTTACTTGCCAGAGCAAAGTCAGTGTCTGTAAAGCTAGTGTTTTAGGAGTGAGGCAGGAAAACGCAGAACCTTCTGTAGTCCTCGACACAGCTTTATAAAGAAACACTCGACTGGGCAGATCAATCTTTAAAGGACTGCACACACGATAGTATATGGAAGAGTGAAGAAATCCACGCAGTTCTCTCCATCTCAGAGAGCACATCTTCCAACTGCTGTACCTGGGCTGGGAAAAGCACCTGTCCAGAACTTGATCCTCCATATAAGCCAACAAAATCCAAAAGCTAGTTCCATCCATTATCCTGAGTCTAACCCCAGGGTCGTCTTTATAAATGTCAGGAACAGCACCTTCAAAGGAGCGGGAATGAGAAATTCATGCTGATAACTGTGCCACTACCCAAACTATACAAAACTTCCCCAGCTCCAGAGCTATGACCTACAATGCCACAACAGGGAACACCGCTGGAGCCAGGCAGGCCACGAGTTGCAATGGCAGTAGTGGCCCTGAACATTTGTGCTTTGAAACGCACGTTCCTACCATATTCCTGCTCTGCAACAGCTCTCCCTCGGAGAGGAAACCACTTTTCTCACTGGCCACTTAAAATACCTCCATCTACAACCCACCTATGTACACACAGATGCCCTGGAGATTTGCAGTGCAGACTGACTGGGTAGGACAAAGACAATGACAGGACAAAGTCTCCCACGGTATCACAGCTAATTCCCAAACAGGAGGAGGCTGCTGACTCTTGTAACCGAACATCTCCACATATTTGTACTTTACAATTCCCTGAAGAGGCAAAAGAATCTAGCTTATTTAGGTGCCATTTCTACCAGCAAAATGAGATGTCAGTTTTCACTCTTGCATCTCAGTCTCCATTTTTAATCAGGCCCAGTGTCTTCCCCAAAGGGATAATCTCCACATCCCAGTGGCACATGAACATTTTTAAACATACAACTTGTTCAGTGTAGTGTGGGCTGCACAAATCAAACCTGAAAGGGCCCCAAGAGGGAAGAGAAAGGGGAGGGAAGAGGGGGAGAAGGAAAGGGAAGGTCTGAGGCTAAACCAGTCCTGTTATTTTTATATCCAAATTATGTAAATGAAAGAAGTGTTGAGAGAAATTTTAATTTGCTAATCATCTCTCAGGTTGATTAGTACCAGTGTGCATGTAGGGGACAGGACACCCAATAAACTGACCCTGGCAATGATCAGGAAACCCAAAGGCTTAGGTCTTGCACCCAGGGGCAAGCGCAGTGACAGAGAAGCATGCTTGCATTCCTAAATATATAAATATATATATCCACAAGGAAGAAGAAAATTAAAATAAATGATATTTAAAAAACCAAACCAAACCAAACGAACAAACCAAAAGAAAAAGAAAACAAAACAAAAAAAGGCTGGCTTGTCAGGGGTTGGGGACAAGAAGGCTCCGGTGTGTGTACTTACATAGAGGTCAGCACCGTAAAATCCGTCCTGGTAAACCACACTGCAGAAAATCCACACAAAAACAAAAAAACAAAAAAACAAACAAAAAACAAAAGAACAGAAAACACATTCCGGTTATTGAGGACGGCAGCATGCACATGCGTTTTACACAGGCAGGTGATGTATGAATCCACAACCTGGGCTTTTGGCAGGAGCAAATCAGCAAGAGAATGTGTGTGCGCACGCACGGCTCCAAGTCATCTTCCATGGCATGCAAAGGGGGAAGGGGTGGGCAGAGGGGGAGACAGTGTGCGAAGGAGAGAGGGAGGGGAACCACCATCTTGGACAGTAAATATTGACTCAAAAAGATCTGATGTCCTGAAGAGAGACACAAGGGTTTAGAAACCTCCACTCTGGTTATTCTCCTGGAATGATTTTAGTTACCCCCCCCTAAACACACGGAAACGTTGGCTTCATGAAGTGGGCTTGTGAAATTGAGGAGCCCCTCACAGAAGGCATCCCCACAGGGGCTGGAGTCACCTACGTCAGGAAGTGTGGTTCAGATACTTGTGCCTGATTACATTTTTCAGGCTTCACAGGGCTGCATGACTTTTGTTTCTTGACATCCATACATCACCTGCTTTTACCCTGCACATTAGACATGCGATAAGATTTGGCTGATCACACAAGCATGCAAAGTATTATTATTCAGCATCTTAAAGAACCGATGCAACACCTCAGGAAAACAAGTCAATCAATTCTGATCAAAGTAAACACAGAGAAATGTAATTGAAAAGAAAAAACCAAAAATACCCACAATGCATTGCTTTCACAAGCAGAGATAATGAGCTAAAAAGGTCAGGTGACTGGTCCAAGATCCGAAAACTGAAAGGTGCAGTGGGAGTCCCTGGTAGTAATGACCTATTCCATAGCAGAGAGGAGCAACTGGAAGGGTTTCCATGGGATGGTGCTTTTTCTGCTTTAAGCCATCGTTTTGTTTCTCTCAGAACTTCAAGCACAAAAACTGTTAAATAGAGCCTGGGGTACCCAAATAGCTGCTCTCACCAGAGCATTCACTAGCGTGAGACTACACAGCTCACTCTGGGGACAGGGGTTGGGGAAGGATGAGGAAGGAAGAGAGGGGATGCCCCCCACCCGTCTGAGTTCAGCGTGTGCTTCACACAGGGAGGAATTTCCTCCAGCTTTGTCCTCTGAAGAGCTCCACACAAACTTGCTCAAGGCTTTAAAAAGCATTAGCCCCACCATCTGTGATGTTCATGGATCTGATATGCATGACTTACCCATAGTGTTAAGGAAAAAGAAGGTACGGAACACTAGCTATTCTTTTGACTATCATTTTTTACTCATCAGATGGAATGTGAAATGCTGCCAAGAGCCTGCCACCCTCAGACACCCACCTATTGTAAGGCACACACACACAAAAAAAGCCCAGCAGATCTTGCCAAAATTCTGCATGCTATTACTAAAAAATAAAACAAAATTAAAAAAAAAAAAATCTTGCAGTGTTAGCTACTGCTTGAATAATTTAGTCTTGCTGCCTTCCCCAGGAAAAGTACACTCCATTCCCAATGGACAAAGTTACTGTAGTCTCCAAGAGCGCTGGGAGCAGGTATGAAGATAGAGACCCTTGTTAGAGGAAAAGGGGAGCCACTTCAGCAGGGAGAAGCAGGCCATAAGATCATGTTTGTTGAAGCTAAATTTTTACAACCACATAACAAAGAGTTTGGCTCCTGGGGCAGTGACTTACATTGCTGGGTTCTCTATCTAGGACCAGGAGTGTTTTAGCAGTGATACTCCACCTGCTCCTGCAGGAAAGGCAAACGCACGACAGAGGAAGTGACTTGGTTTATGAACAGGTTAGCAGTTTTAACAGTTATTCCAAACACAATCAGTTGGATGAACATAAGCATTACCACATTGGATCAGGCCACTATTTCTGTCAGCAAGAGATGCTAGCATCAGTTCTCCAGAGAAAACTGCAAGGAACACTAATAACAGGTAAGAGTAAGACTTCCTGGATCCAAACACCCGAACACACGTGAATCTTCCATCTCTCCTTTAGTTAAGACTTGACTGACATCAACTCCCAGGGCTGAAACTTAGCAAGGTTTATGTATATGGTAGAATATCCATATTTGTGATTCTTAATTTGTGATTCTCAATTTGTGATCTTAATTTGTGATTCTAGCAAAAACTGAGAGAATGCCTTCATCTGAGAACCACATTTCAGTTATGCAGCCTGACCAGAAGTATAAAGCAGCCCAGCAGCCCATCAAATCTTAGTGTCATCTGTAAAAAGCCTACTAGCTGAGCTAAAACACATCCAAGGGAAAGAGAAATAGGCTGGTTTTGTAAAGTAGCCAGCATATCATTTAGGTGCACCAACAGCTGACTGCGTTGTAAAAGGAACAAAAAAACCACTTCAAACCCTCAAAGCTCTCTGCTGCCCTGTACCTAGTCTTCTATCCACTTTGGCTTCAAATCAGTGTATCTCATATCTATTTACACTCCTAGACTAAATTCATCTTTAGTATGGCAAGTCTGTTCTTCATATAGGTACTTAATGACCGTGCACAAGACCGAGCAATGACTAACCTATAGTTTGAGAAGTAAAATTTATCAAGCTTATTTAACTTTGAGAGTTTTACAGTAGGTGAGTTTTCTTCAGACTGTCTAGATTCTTATGACTTTTGGTCTGAAGTGTTATTTGTCAGCATTCTCATTTAAAAAGCGTGGCTGCTACAAATCAGGGCAATATTCCAGTACAGTTTTTACTTGTGCTGTATATCAGAGGTTATAATGTCTCCTTATTTCTACCAAGTGGCACCTCAGTTATAAACCGAAGGTTGCATTAATATTTGAAGTCAGGTTTAGGTGACTATCTAACATCACCTCCAACAGTCTAAGCAATTGCTTTCTGAGATATCAAAAACCTTCCCTGGATAAACATCCATGGCCATACATAAGTATGGGCATTCCACATACGCATTAGCAAATCTTGAGTTCTTGAAATAAATATTAGAACTATTAAGAACTACGATTTCTTGCACCTTCCTCTGGTTTAGCACCTGACACTGTCAAAACTTACTCTAGCCTGGATGGCGCTCAGGTCTGATCCAGTATGGCAATACCAGCGAGCTTTTATTAATCTACATTCTGTATTTTTTTAATTCTGCTAAGCTCTCAAATGCAGTGATACCATTAAGTTTTGTAACTTAAACACCGCTGAAGTTTGTGAAAACCAATTCCTTCTATCAGGTTTGAGTTAACCTGCAGCTTACTTTACTGTCTTCTTCCACATTACTCACTATGTCTTGGTCATTCATGTTGCTGACTGATCTTATGGTGTCATCTTTCCACTGGCCAGGAAGAAAGTAACCGATGGAGGCTAAGGTGTCAGGAACATGTGCCTGTCCTTGACCCCATGGAGGTCAACTGTGCCCACACGGAGTGGTGGCTGTCCTACAGGTTACTGCAACATGGAATTGAATAGCACATTTTGTATTATTCCACTAGGAATCAAATTCGTTTTACAAAGTATCTTGCAGAGACTCAGACTATGATGACAAAAACCACCAGTAGTAGTTAATTACATCCCAGTGCTTGGGACTAGGGACAGTTCTGGGCCTCTGTGAATCTGCCTTGCTTACCGGTGCCCTGTAAAGGTTTACTAGGTAGTATACTGCCCATGAAGACATGGGATCAGTGAGCAGGGTCAGAAAAATTCAGTGTAATATCAGTAAACATAGACATGAGACAGTATTTGGAAGGGCTAATGACTGGAGCCTGGCCCATATTCCAAATGAAAATAAACCTTTTACATGGAACTCAGGTTGGATTTACCTCAAAGACAGGCCCTCCCAGTGCACCACTCCTGACAGCCTCTGGTTAGGAATGCTCCAGCTGTTACTCCCAGGGATGAAGAGCACATTCCCCCTCCCTGGTGCAAATATTTCATATTCTGCTAGACGGCAACACTTAGCTCAGCTTTGCTGCTTTGTTTCACTGTGGAGCACTCCCCAATCAAATTGGACTGGGCCATTTTCAGAGCAACAGACAGACAAGTTGCAGGTCAGAGGCTATGGTTAGAGGATAGAGAATGTAAACTAGGAGTGGTGGCAAAAAGGTGTATCTGAAAACACGGAAGAAACACTGCTCAGAAGACCAATATTCAGACAAGAGGTTTAAATTAAAGTCTTCTGGTGAATTAAATGCAAACACTGCCAGATTTGCCAAAGAGCAAAGCTAGACAGATACATGACCACTGCAGCTTGCTTCCTTGAGCTCCACTTTAAATATCGGACTGGACTCTAAAAGGGCCACAGTAGCTCTCATCACTTAATCTGCTACAGAAGGTATCGTGAGCTTATCCAGCATATATGAGGCCAGCTCCCTGCACTGATGTGTATAGATTCCACTTTCCTTTTTAATAAAAGATTTACGAATTTTTTCTTCCCTTTTGGGCGTAGTGTAAAGGAAAAGAAGGGTCAGTCCACATTTCTGTGTTGGAGGATTCGTTTCTACTCTTGTTCTTTCTGAGAACATTGCCTGGAAAATATGGCAAGTAGAACTCCAGAGACAATATGATTAAAGCATCCTCAAAATCAGAAACAAAACAAAACAAAAAAAAAAAAGACAGTTTGGAAGGGATTTGCTGATTTATCTGTCATTCCATCACATTTAAACAAACCAACAAAAACCCAAAACAAAACTCACACACAGATCTAGTTCCCTCTATTTTTAAACAGTGGAATACTCCTTTGTAACAGCATCTATTGCACTGCATTACTAGTGAAAATCTGAGGGCAAAGAATGCTAAGGCCGCACATTTGCCATTGCTTCATTGCATTATCAATCTCTCTACATCCCAAACACTCCCAGCTTTAAATTAATGGACTTGATTAATCTTTGTTTTAAACCTTTTTAAACCGTCTCCAACAAAGAAAGCAAATCCATTGTGGGTAACTGGCTCTTCTGTGTCCTACTGCCAGATGGTGAGGCATGGAGGTAATGGATAATATTCCTCATTCCTGCATATGGAAACAGAAATGGAGTGCAAAGAGCAGAACCTTTTCAGGAATTTTAGATCTTCTCTTTGTGTCCTTCTCAGCAGCACTATAACATATTGGGTCAATGGATGACAAATACCATATATAGACAAATTGAGAAATTACGAGAAGGAACCCATCAGCACTTTAAGCTGTTGCAAGTACTGAAAATTGTTTCAGTCAAGAACTTAACATAGAAAAATTTAGATTTGCCCCCACTGGATGCCATCGTGTGCAGAATGCTCTGGCACTAGCAAGATCTTGACTCTCACCATCCAGACAATTTTAGGGTTTTTTTGTTAACCGATTAGCTATTTGACACGGTTGTGCAGAGCACTCTGCTCTTGTGACCAGTGCTTACCCTGGGTAGGCAGGGATGGCTGTGGGAGGTACTGCCCGCACTGCCCCATACACTGTCCTTCCTCGGCCCCTCAGATGGGCGCCCCGAAATGCGGCGGCTGTGGTGGCTGCAGTTGGATAGGGGAAGCCTGGAACTGTAAAGACAGACAAGGTGGAAGGTGAAAAGGATACAAGCTCCGACCCAGAGAACAACCACCTGCTTCAAACAAAGTGACACAATAGCTCCACAGCGGTGGGACATTTGGCATCAATCCTGCAGAAGGACATGCTTATAACCCAGCAAGCATCCCATACATACTTCCTTCTACACCATGGCCTTTGGGGGGAGAAGGGTTGCAGAGAGGTTTGGCATGCAAGAGGTTAATGTTTTGGCATGCCTTACCCACCCCAAACAGGGCTCAAATCCCCCCACCTTTCGACACCGCCATGCAGTCTGGTTAGAGTCTGAGAAGCGCGGGGAGTTACTATCAATACAGCACGCAGTTCTTCCAAAACTGCAGAGGCTCTTTAAAATAATTTGTCAAGAGGCCCTTAAAGTCAACCAACTTACATCAGTCTCTTCCCTCCTTTCCCCTCCCACTCTTTGCCACCCAATCCTCTGTATGTTCATTTTAAAGCCTGAAAGACAAGATAGCCCATATAACAGCAGCAGTAGTTTCCCATAAAGTGCCAGTTTACTGAAAGCCCGCCTTCATTTAACAAGTGTGACCAGTAACTGGCACCATATACAGCGATGCCTGTATTATTATGCTTTAAACTGAAGTAAACTGGCTCGTGATGAAACTTTGTAAAACCTCAGAGGCATCTGCAAACACTTATAAACAGATACCGAGAGGGAACGAGTCCCAGGGCACAAACCCAACCCAGCGTGCATCCAGGTGCACGCCACCAGGGGCCCTGCAGACCTGCGGTTTAGCAGCTTGTATAATATGTACTTTAGGGATTTGTCCATTTGGTTTCTTCGATTTCAAAAGAGGGAGGGGAACAAGGGAATGGCCTATTCCTCATACACACCCTCCCCTTGTTCTGCAGCCTCCTTGCCGTTCAGAAGGACCCATTCGGCAGTAGAGCAAGACACTGCAGATGAACAAGCTACAGCAACTGCACACTATACTTTGGCTCAAGGTAAATTCATTCCCAGTGAGACCCATCCTTTCAAGTATATATTATACAGACTGGAGAGGAGAAGGGTAACAGGTCATCGTTAACTCAAGCACAGTAACAATACAGGGGCCATCAGGGGCTACTTACTGATTAAAGGAATGTAAGTGTTAATACCCCCCCTTCCTGACAGGGGCACTGCGGCGTCATTGCCCAGCGAGACATCTGCTTGAAAGCTGGACGCTAATTTAATTTTAAAAAGAATAAAAAACAAAAACAAAACCGTAAAAAGGTTATAAAGAAACAGCAGATTAAGAACATAAACAAACACCACTGCAGTTCAATGGCAGAAGTGGAAGTGTCTACTTAAGCTCTACCTGCATATAACTCAGGGCCGTACACCGCTCCAACCACAGGACTCAACTTCCAACCTGAAACAACAAAGACTGCAGTGAATGCCAAAATCTACACCAAGAGAAGGAACGGGCAGCGTGGGTAGGGGGAATGGTCTCTTGCATGCGCCCCAACTTCACATGCACAGCTCTTCCCAATTTCTGCTTCGCCTCAATCCCCCTTGGTGTAGATGGAGGCCAACTGCCTTTTGCTAATGTCAAGCTCTAGGTCCAGGTTGCTGTATTGGAGGGAACAGCAAAACATCAGCTGATCCGAAGAGGGCAGAGGCACTGCTGTGGGAATGCCAACTACCTTATATGCGTATTTGCCATGAGCACCATGCGACCTGCCACTCCCTGCAGGAGCCTTGCTGCCAGCTCTTCCCTACTTTCACCGGGAACACTGCAGATCTAAGCCCTCTCTAAAGCCACCGGCCCAGACTGTCAAGACTGCCCAGACTGCCATCTAAGGCAAGTCAATTTACAGCCTTGAATTCTCAAAACACCCTTCTGTCTTGTCTGCTGGAGATCTGCTAAAAAGCAACAGTGTCTGAATTTCCTCATTAACTGCATTACACAACTACAGTTCATAAAAACAATCATTCTATCCATCTCACATTTTCTCCTCATTGTTATTTTAGTATTTCTTGCCTTCTTTATGCTGCTTTTCAGGTGAAAGCCTTCACAGAGAAATGATTTCAATATAATCTGGATAACTGGCAAGAACTGCAAATCATCAAGATAAAACCTACAAGAGAATAGGGCTTAAAGAAGTATGGGTATGAGTTGGTACATATTTCCAGTCACATCCAGAAACCTATCTGTCTTTTCCCCCTCCATCTCTCTAATGGGGGAGAAAATAGGTATAAAGCTAACAATGTGATCTGGGTTGGCTTCCACGAAGCATTCCTTTCAGGAAAGATCTCAGCTGTTCAGCTAGCAATCACAGAGGCATTTTTATTTAAATAAATCCATACACTTCCTCTGTCTTGGAGTCCTGGTGCACTTGCTGAACTTTTAACACCTCTAACCACTCTAGAAGCCATATGAACAACTCTGTGAACTGCAGCTGGTCAACGTCACCCCTTCACCCGCTGGCAGACTATCAATGACAGGTGCAGTGCAGGCTCCCTCTGCAAGTACAGGCGCACTGCTGCTGCACTGCTCACCTTGATGGCAAAATACTCCAGTGGTGGCAACAAGAAGACTATCAACTCTCAAAATTAATAACAGTTGTACAACCATACTTGCCAGTATGCCTTAAGCCTGGTGTAATACTAAATTTCTTTGCATAGCTTTAAAGCTGGCTTTAAACTGCTGGCTGCAAAAGCAAAATATTCTTGTACGTTACCACTTTCACAAGTAAGCCAAGTTTCATTACCAAACAGTCACATGCATGACATTTTGTGCCCTTGTTTTCAGGACAATATACCATGGATGCATTGCCTTTTGCTACAAAATCTCCTAGTTCTTTACAGGTACCGTGATCCAGAATCCCAGGCCTTTTGCTTGGCCCTGTTTCCCCAGTTCTGTACCCAAAGTAGGATTTATTTGCAGGGGGCCACTCAGAAAGTCAGCAGCAGAGCAACATAAAAAAAATTTATCTTCTGTGTTTGAAGTCTTACTTTGTAATCAAAACAGATTCTCACACTAGCAACTACCTGTATGCAGCTTCCTGCCTCAATGAAACTGTTTGGGAACATTTTCAGACCAAAAAGAACTTTGCTTCTGTTTCAGGACAAAGACTCAGATTCAAAATCTTTATCAAAGCAGCATTCAGTTCTGCTGGGAGAATGACTTTCTATGGTATATATGCCTATGAAGTAAAATGACTGCACAGAGAACCATCAAGATGTCCCAATGAAACAGGATTCTTCATTACCCAAACAACTTGGTCTTTCTCTGTTTAGGTTCGCTGGAAAATTACTGAACACAGGCGCAGTCTGAAACAAAAAGCAAGCAAACAAGCAGCGCAAAGGCTCTGTTTTGCTGGTTGCTTGGGGACAGCTGTACTTTTACACATAGAACCTAAACTGAGATATCTTAAGTTATTAAGCCAATTATCTTAAGTTATGTTTCTGCATTCATATTTAGGTATCGACATGATGGCAGTGAGACACAGGAGTGCTGCACATCCCACAGCATCAGCTGGCAGTAGTAGGGCAGGCAGCCCATTGGTCCTTGGCATCTTTACCCATATTGGCCACACTGGGCATGTCCCCACTTCTCTCTGTCCCCACTTCTCCATCTGGAAAATGGTAATCTTCCACAAACACTTTAGGGTTATACTGGTATAAATTAGAATTTGTGGGGTTTTGTTGGTTTCTTTTGGTCCTGAGGAGAGGTCATGACTTTTCCCTTTTGTCTTTCTTCAAACGTTTCAGCTCATCATTAGTACAAACAGTCTCTCTTACCATTTGCATAAGGTGTGACCATCTTCTTATTGGTCATCACTCTCGCAGTGGCATTGTTAACCTAAAAGTAAGAAAGGGGAGGGGGAGGAGAGGGAAGGAAGCACAGGACGTTAGGGAGAATGGTGGAAAGCTCTCAGATACCACACACACACACACACACATACACACTTGTACTTTTCTGAGCAAAAAAAAATTAAACGGCTAATTTTACATGAATGCAATCTTTAAATTACTTTTAACAGTTGCCATTTAATTATAAAAGTTACAGCTAAACGTGGCATTTTAAAATTATGCATTAAACAAAAGGCCAACAAGAGTAAAGTGCAGATTCTCCACCACATTGCCATCCCTAGGCAGAGGATTATTTACAGCTCAGTGATCAAAAGGGCAAAACCCTAGACACTTTATCCAGGTTCTGTTCGAGAGGCAGGAATAATTTCTGCAGCCTAGGGCAGGGGAATTGAACCAGGTGACACATAAGCTGACTTGTTTCCCAAGCTCACCGCTGGAATTGGGGCCCAGCAGGTCACCAGCAGGACACTTTTGGGTAGAAAAAGGTAGCCTGGAGTCCCTCAGCATTAGATTTGAACTCCCACGGCTTGAGGAACTCTCTGGAACATCACCAACTGTTTAGATAGTCTACATTCACTGATTTACAGCCACCATTTTCAAATATTTTTCCAGATTATTTTTTCCTTGTCACAAATCTCATGGAACAAAAAGAATACATAGCAGCAGACCTGGATCATTTTGGGGTTTACTGTGCCCTCCACCCTCTTTACAGAGCTCTGCATAGTTCCAAGCGGTTTGACTGCTCAAGCAAGTGGGGTGTTACCGCAGAGATGGTGCTGATAAAGAAAAGATGGACTAGTTTGGAAGCCAAGTTACTGCAGCCCCGTGTCAGCCTCAAAGCTCTTGCAAGTAGGGTGAAGTGTTTATGTATCATCAATAATTTATCAAAACCCATGCCAAATGGGAATGGAGGCCAGGGTGAAGAAGAAAAAAAATGGATACAAAAATAGAAGCTGCCTCGGGCCCTTGAGATGTATGGATGGTGAGCGTACATGGGGTGGGGAGTCCAGAGCTACATTTTACTCTTGTTTCAGACCCAAAACAATAGAAACATTACACATTTAAAAAGAAAGAATGGGAAACAACAATGATGAGACTGAGAGCATGCAGTTAAACACACAGATAAAAAAAAGAAAGAAAAAAAACACACCACAATTGATTCAGAGGGTGGGGAGGGGAGGAGTGAGGGGATAGGGTCTCACAGACAATCATTAGATGGAGCGAGTGCCTGAAATCAGCTGCTACAGCAAAGTGCAACACAAGCACTTAAAGGAAAAATTGCCAGAACCGATCAGAAACCACCAGTCAGCAAAGAGACCAACAGCTGCATTTAACTTAGTAAAGAAATAAAATGGGGAGGGGGCAGAAAGAAAAAGAGAGAAAACAAACAGTAACAGCTACAAACAGGTCTCAGATAGAAAGAGCAGCAGAAAGAAGGGGCAGGAGAGAGAGAAGAGGAAATGGGTGCATTAATAAAAACCAGCCAAACTGGAGTTCAGTAACTCTGAGTAAGATGTGCAAGGGGAAATCACCATGAAGTCAGTAATCAAACAGCTCAGACTGCTACAAAACAATATGTACATCCAAAGTCCAGGCGGCATTACTCAACAGCATTGAAAATAAAAGGGGGAGAAGGGGAAGGAGGTGGGTGGGGACAACAAGTCAAATCACATTTCGTAGTGTTAATGTGAGATGGCAGATGGATTTTTTCTTTCTTAATTTTTTTTTTTGTAATTTTAAGAAAAATTTAAAAAAAAAAAAAGAAAAAGCTTCTTCTCTAGCACTTTTGTTTCACTTACCGCCAACTCGTACCATCGCCAGCATTGTGTATAGTTACCATGGAAAGAGTGAGTCAAGTGAAGGGCCCTAAACGCTAAACCATCGGAAAGGGAAATAAAAAAAACNAAAACAAAAAAAAAAAAAAAAGAAAAAAAAAAGGCAAAATATGCAGACATCTTACTCAAAAACGGCGGCTTTTTTGTTTCAATATTTGTACTTTTTGGTTTGTGTTTGGTTTTTTTTTTTATTTTTTTTTTTAAAGAAAGAGGGAGAGAAGGATGATGCCAGTTAGCCTTCAACACAGTGTAACACCAAACTGGTCAACACCAGGCATGCCCAACATATGGCCATGTTGGCCAGCCAACATTAACCCTTCCCTCCCCGGCGGCGAGAGCTAGCAAACTTTTAGGATTAGCTTTCACCAAACCTATTCTTGACCACGAGCAGGTCAAGAAACCAGCAGTGTGTATAGCACAGCCCACTCGGGGCTGCTGCCCCGTGTGTCCCCACCCCTCCCACAGGCATCATCTCACACTTGCATGGAGGAGAACTGGCCTCAGAGGAAAGAGAGGATACTGGCTGGCCCCCTGCTTTCTTTTTTGGACACAGAGTTAGAAGTTGGGACAGTACGCTTTCAGTTAGTTTTGTTCAGGCCTGGTAACAAGAAATCGGAGCCTCGCAAACTGAAGCAAAGGAAAAATCAAGACAGCAGAAGGGCAAAAATTTGGAGTGGGTGGGAATAAAACTTAATAAAAGAAGAAAGAAAAGGAAAAAAAATACCCCAAACAACAATAAAAATATTCTGTAAAAGGTGTAAACTTCTATACATTTCAGTGCAGGGAGGTGAAGGACACAGACACAAACACACACGCACACACGAGACTGGGATCCAAATGTGAAATAAGTGAGGCAAGACACAAAAAGAAATCAAAAGAATAAATATAAAGAAGAAATTGAATTACTGAAGACATGCACCTCGATTTTACGGCCCTCTACCACGGTGCCGTGTAATTTCTCCCTGGCCCTGTCTGCATCAGCACTATTCTCGAAAGTTACGAACCCGAATCCCTGCATGCAGCGGGAGAAGGGGGGAAAACATGCACATCGTTATATATTGAAATACTGATCTCTAGGTAAATAGAGAAAAAATATCACAGTATGAAATCGACATCAGCACAACTCAGCAATAACCTCCTAGAGTCACATTGTTGGTTCATGCATGTTTCATAAATGAAAGAAATTAAAATCAATAAAAAAGGAACTGTAATCATAATAAGAATAATAAGAGTAATTAAAAAAAAAAGAAAACATAAAAGCAATTGAGGCCAGACCAAAAAAGAAGTACAAAGTTACTCGAGACAATTTTTCATTTTGTTTTGGTTTGGTTTTTTGTTTAAAAACACTAAACCCTGCTCTGACATAGGCAAGCTGGGCAAGTCCAAGCGGGGCTTCTCTCCCCTCTGCTAATGAACACACAAATTTTGTAGGGCCCCCGCCCACCCCAGACGCAGTACAGGACATCAACACTGAGCAGCACTTTGTTCTCTTGAGAAACTGCTATGAGAGCGAGCAGCGATCTGAGTTCACGCCTGGCACCAGGAATTCTACTAAGCTTTGGGCAAATCAAACACTGAACCTTGCTTTTCCCACCTGTGGAATGGAGACAATAATAATTACCTACCTCAGAGCACTGTTGAGAGGAAGGGCTCTATGTAAAGCATCCCTTGTAAGCTCTTCAGGGCACAGCTCATGTCTACTCCTAAGCCTGACATTTCCCCAGTGATACATGGGGCCCTGAACGTAAGCAGGGCTTCTAGGTGGCACCATAAAATAAGCATATTTAATGTGAAGATTTAAGAGTATCACATACTGTAGTTCCAAAATATTCTTATCTCTGAGTACTGTGGTGGACCTGACTGTAAATCTAAACACCTAAATACTGATTCATTGGTCAAGGCAGGATTTGTCTGACACTGCTGACCCACTGCTACCTCCCCCTCCCATCCTGCTACCCACGTTACTTGGCTTTGTTCTGAGATGGCAACCTCTGCGCTGTGGATAGCAACAGATCTGTGCCTAGTTAAGACCATGAAATTTCCAGAAAAACTGACATGCCCTGCTTGGAGCAACCACAAAGGCTCAAAGACTGCCAAAATGTCACTTTAGTTAGATGAATTCAGGTTTACCACATCCATGAAGGCGCAAGCAACACATGCCTGTCCTGCACATGCTCATGCTGCGGCCAGCTCATGCAGTGGTGTAACAGGGCAGGGTAAGAGACCATGCTTCCTTCCACAGAGACGAGTGCACTGACATTAAGAGAGAGCCAACACGACAAAGTGAATTAGGATTTTAACTAGGAACAAATGGCATCTTACTACAGACAACTGTGATGAGATACTCTTCATGCCATTAGAGAGAGTGGACCCAAACAAAAAGCGTTGTTGCATTCTGCTTTTAGGATGTCTTAACAACAGCAATAACTGGCTCCTGTGCCTTGGTATAAAGCAAATACTGCTTTAATGTACAGAGAGTAATCTCCACTGGCTCCAGTACCCTCAGGAGCAGAACAACAAAGCTTACATTTGATGCAATGGAAACTCCCTCCCAATGTTAACTGAAGAGTGAGGTGATGAGAGTGATCTACAGCTATGCCTGTCGGGGAAGCGGGCATGCTAGCCAGGCAACCTCCTTCACACACCTTGGGGTCAATATGTATTTGGACTGGACAGCCCAAAAAACAGATAGCATCTTGATTTCTAAGCATTGTTAGCAATAAGACACAAGCAAGCCATTATTCTTCAAGTGCTTTTTAAAGGTCTTTACAATACTAATCTTAAAACAGCCCAAGCCATTTGACAAGCTGGCCTTTATCATCCACAGCTAGGTTTCCAGCACAAAACTGTTACAAATATGTAAAACAAAGGGTGGTGGTGGTTGGTTTCTTTGGGGTGTTTGTTGGTTCTTTTGGGCTTTTTTTTTTTGGCGGGGGTGGGGAGGAGGAGGAGGAGGAGGATTACTTTTTTCTTTCTCCCCCCTAAAAAGCAATAATAAAGGATCTCAGCCAAGTACTGCAATGCTGAGATCAACAAAAGCGCTCCTTTGGGCTCCAACGCAATAATCTAAAACTTCAGATAATTTCATTTCTCCAGCTATAAATAAAGAGCTATATAAATAACAAACTGATGCCTTTTTCAGAACAGCATAGAAGTTCCCTGCTTAAATGAATTAAAATCAGAGCTACAAGACAGGGGCTAATAAAACAGCTGAACTGCATATAACTCTCAAATACGTTGCAGAGAACTGAGGGGGGTGCAGGGGGTGTAATAGTAAAGCAGATTATGAAGGAATAGGGTATTGTGTCTGCTTCAAAGAGCCCCTACAGAGAAAGGTAACCCTGAGAAATACAGCAACACCTTTCCCTCTGGTTCTGAATAATGGGGAAAAAGCATCTTCTAAAGGTTGGGGGAGGAGGGGAGGTAGAGATTCCTGTTGCAGTCCTTATTTCCCTCTTCTCTTTTTACATTAAAATTTCTGTTTGTTCTAGACAAGCCTGTGGAGACCAAACGAAATTTATGTCTTCAGTGATGATGTGAACTGAAAGCTGAAGTGCATATGGAAAGTAATTTTTTAGACATTAATCTGTGCAGGCTAGAACCAAACTAAGTCTATTTTAATTCACATCTGTTTGCAATTAGTGAAGCCTGTATGGGATTTTAAAAACTACATTATCATTAAATATCTTTAAATTGAGTAGGAATTTTCAGTATTATTATTAACTTAACTCAAGGTAGCATACAATCCACATGCAGACCATATGAATATAATTAGCAATGTGAATTAAACCAGAATTAATCTGATTCAGAACAACATAACTAATTAACCATATTTTATTGACAGATCAGCCCTTAGCATGTGCAACTCTTTGTTGAGAACCATTTAATGTCAATGCTGAATTAATGCTTTCCATAGTTGACTATGGCAGTTAGTATTTGTGTCCTCTTGGTTTGTCATATTAATGCATCTCTTAGACATTCAAAGTTTCATCAGGAAAAACAGGTGAGCCACACTTGACATTTTTGTTATTTCTAAGTTTAAAAACTAGCAATTATATATATACACACACGTTTGATGAAACATGGGAGAGAAAAAAGAACATACATATACTTTTTATTCCTTATCACAGATGACCTGTAAAGAATAGGGATTAATTTGTACCTAAATACATATGCAACAAACAATTCTCAGTTTTCCCTCACCAAGGTTGTCTTGACCTTGAAAGAAAAAAAAAGAAACGAAGCAAGGAAAAAAAGATGTGGCAGGTATCCAATATTTACTAGCTTAGCTTTATAGCAGGTACTGGATTGCTCCATAGTAATAGGTATGGAGTCAGAGGAAGGGAAGATCCTGGATGAAAAAATGCTTAGGGTATCTAAAATTTAGATTATACACATAGTTTGAGTTTAATAATGCTGTTACGGTAACAAGGCTGAAATTTTCAACAATTCCTCCCCACCAGCAACTGCCATGACCCTCTCCCATGCAGAAAATAAGTTTAACCCAGCGAACACTAAATTCCAACAAACATTTTTAGGACTGGTGAGCAATTTGCAGTACCAGACTAACCCCTTTTCACCCAAAGGTTTTTGAAAGGGCCTGAAGAGACCGAGTAACTGCCACCCTTTTAGTCTGGCCTCAGATTCTGCAATAAATAACAAGCAACATGATGAGCAGTGAAAAAAAAATAATAAATGTATATATATATATATATATAGTATTTGAACGTTTCCATCTCTGAAGAATGAGAAAGAAAATTTACCATGTAACCGTAAAGGGAGAAATCAAAACCAGACGGTTCTCCTGGGTGTGGCCAGAACACAGAAATTAAACAAAAAACAACAACAAAAATAAAATAAAGTAAAATAAAAAAAAAATAAAACCAAAGAAAACTAAACAGAGCCCCTCGAAATCCATGCATTGTTAACCCTTCGTTTGTCATGAAGTTTAGACCAGTCACCTCAGCAGCAGCGTCTTTGCCTTGTACCACTGGAGCACGCAGCCAGCAACCAGCCTTGCTGTCATCTGCTGCTGTGCTTGCTTCTAACCAAGTTTTTTCTTTTTTTTTTCCCCCCTTATTTCCATAATAAACTTTTTAGAAGCCTGAAAAAAATGGCCAAAGAGGCAGCAGTTTAGGCTACCTGCTTCCAAGGCGTTTGGAAAGAGTAGGAGGGCTTCAGCTATAATCCACCTGAGATGAGCAGGACTGAATGCACCGACAGCAACACAGCACAAAACCCAGAAACAAATTATTGAAGTCACAGACACAAATGCACCCTTCAAGCTGGTGAAAGCATCTGCGTAAATCAAGCTGCCACCGTTTCAGCAGCTCTTCCAGCTCCCCCCAGCCCCCGTGCTGCACTTTGCGTTAAGGCACATACACGTATAGAACCTGCCTGTGTACCTGTGCAATCTGGTGAGTCAGATGCAGGAACTGAGCTGACTAAAAAAAAAAAAAGTTAAGTGTATCTTCAAAAAATCCTGCAGGGCTATTTTTAAGCTGTATCATTTCCACAATCCAGCTTGAGCTGCTCCACTGCCAATCCTTGCTGCAAACAGAGGAAGGGGCAGGGGCCGTCAGTGAAGAGTGGGAGCCCAGCCTACACTGCTGGGCAGTGAGAGCCTGGGGCTTCAAAGCAGCTCCAGCCAGCTCAGGACAGGGGCTTCACCACCCCGGTCATCCCCAGGTGTGTGCTGCTGTTCCTCCCTTCAATCAGTCCTGGATCTCACTGCATGGTCTGCGAGTTCAACAGGCTGAAGACAAGCTCATTTCTCTCCCTGCTGCATCAGTGTCTTGCTAATTTAGCACTCCCACAGGAGCAGTAGATCAGCTTGTACTATGAAACCATCAACTTCAGCCTGAAATTCAAGTTTAAATAAACCAGTTCAGTGTATGGACTAATTGATCTCTTTAGCTCAGTAGAGCAGACTTCAAGGCATGAAACCACTGAACTAGGATAAAGGGACACTGGTCATGTCTTCTTCATGCCACTGGCATTCTAAAGGGATTTGGTGACCTGAGAAAGTGACGCTGGTCACCAGTGCTTAATTTGTTTTTAAACCTCATTGTATTAATAACACTGTTTGTATTTCTGGCTCAACTGATGAAATCTGAACAAAAAATATAAAAATAGAATTAAAATGAAAACAAGACTTTTAATTAATTTTATGTAATAAGGGGCCTTGCACTGAGTGGAAACTAGGTCCATAACAAGAATGGCTCAACTCAAAGTACCTAATCTATTTAAAGAAGAAATAAATACACATGCAAACATACAATCTTTAAGGCACCATTATCAAAACCTATACTCATATTCTTATCTTAACCTACAGTTAACTGCAAACTTAAAAATCCAACCAGCTTCCACACAAGTTTTTAGTTAGCATAGGTTTACTTACATAAATACAAACAGCAATAGATGCAATTTCTCTTGTAACCCACTATACAACTAATTTTTAAAATAAATATGAAGCACTTCTAGGCATTACAGTCCTATACAAGAACTTGAAGATCTGGGACTCACCAGTGGAAATCAGTGAGGGACAAACTTACAGTATCCTGAAACTCTCAGTATCATGAGCTCCTCTGCACTAATATGAACTCTTACCATTTAAAAAGCTAAAAAAAAGAAAAAAAAAAGCTCTCTATTCAGCCAAGATTTTGCTGTGTGCTTACGTACTCCTGGTCTCTGAATGTCATTGAGGGCACATCTTGGAATGCCACACAGTACACAGCTGGTGAGCAAAGAGCTTGGATTCCTTTCCCCTGCAGTTTTACAAATGCCACGGGGTACTCATTACACAGGCAGACTGCATTAATTCTGCAAATATGTCCACTTGTTCGATTCAGCACAATAGTGGCAAAATACGCATCTAGAGGATGCATCTCCACTAACAAAAGGAGCAGGAATCCTCTCGACTTCCTCTGGAGGTGTTTTATTCATGGTTCAGTGAAGTGCATGGTAAACTGCAACCATGGGCAGAATGCTATTTAAAGGCACTTATACCAGTCAGAGCTAGAAATGTAATGGTAAACAGGATAAATGAAACAAACAGCTAGTTTCCTGGAAGCAAACAAAAATACCCAAACACATCAAGGGAAGACTGACATCATTCTATTAAACGAGAAGAAAACAAAATTAAATTCAAGGAATGTTTAAAGTTTTTATCTTGTTTCTCACACACAGCAAAGCAGTTATCAGTGTGAGGTCTACCAGGGCCCATATATTCCCACTAAACAGACTGAATCTGGGAAGAAATCAAGTTACGAAACAAGAATTCTCATTGCTTTGAGAGAAGAACCAGCAAAACTCATTAACTGCCTCCTACGCTGCCGCGATAAAGTCAACAACTACCATTTCTGAAAGAACCTGAGGTGAGAGGTGGCTCTGATGGACACACCCAGCTCTCTCTTTGGTCACCAAACTTTGTAAGTACACAGAGATCCTGAAGATGCAGCCACTTTGGTAGAGCTTCCCCAGGCTGTCGAAGAAAAGTGCCTGGTCATCTCAGGTGGATTCAAAGTGAAGAATGCTACCTGAACGCTTCCCTCCAGTCCCTCCTACCGACCAGCACTGGAGCGATCCCAGTAGAGTTCTCCCGCCACAGCTTGGCGGGGACAAAGCGCTGCTCAACCCCATCGTACACTGGGTGGGGGCGAACCCAGGGCAGTTTGGGATTTACCACTGTACCTTTAAAATATTTACAACACATATACACAAAACACTACAACCCTTAGGAACCCAGGGAAGGGAAGGGAGCATTGAGAACACAGCACAAGGCAGGCAGCAGGAGCATCTGCTTTCGGATTCCCAAGAGAGAGGAGGAGGAGAAGAAGAGAGAGAGGTTTCATATCATTAGATTAGAATGGAAACCACAGGGCAGGAAAATGCATTCAGATTTTTTTTCCTAAGGTGGAGGAAGAACCCAAGAGTGAGTGAGTGGCCTCCAGAAAGATCCATTTCCTTTGCTTCACCATCAGATCACCAAACTGTTGTTTTTCCATTATTATGTGAATACCAGGTGCTTCGTGCAGCTACACCCCACTCAAACACTGGGGTCTCCCATTTTCATGCTAAGCAGGAAGAATCTCGCATTCTTTTTAAAACAGGAATTATTTTGGGTGAGAAGGATGCAAAGATACCATGAAATAACTCTTTGGCTGTTTTCTCATTCTGTTCAGATTCTGGACATCCCTCAATACAGGCTACCAGTTTTGTAACTGCTTTTTGCTGCAAGATGACAAAAAAGCAGTAGAAAACTGCATGGTTAATAAAGACTGGAAGAACATCTCTGCTTTCTTTTTCAAATATTTATTAAGGGTTATTTGTAAAATTCATTAAGGAACTCTTCAGCAATAATTTTTGTTTTAACTGAAAACCAGAAGCCTTGGGCTTTAGCAACAGCACAAGAAGGTACTTTTCATAGTCATAAATCAAGTCTTCACAGAAAAGCCTTCAATGTCAATGCTGCCTAGAAGGGAAAGGGCAGCTGTGGGCGTTTAATACGCAGGGCTGTATGGATGGGAGAGAGAGAGTGAAGTTCATGTGTGGAGAGGAAAACACTGCTCTGGAAAGCACAGGCAGTGGGATATGAAGAACATTTTGCCAGGCCAGTTATTTTTGTTCTTTCTTTTGCAATTATATCTGAACAAGTAGGGATTTGATAGAGGCCAGAGGCTATTCTCAAAACCAAACAAAAATGACTAAAATCAAGAGTAATTCACAGGTAGCTTTGGCCTATAAATATCAAAAGAACAGCAGAGAGCAGAATAAATATTTACAAACTCAGCACAGCTGATTGTTTTGGTAAAGCATATAGATTTTTAACCATGCAGGGAAGTAAAACTCTAACTAAGCCATATAGACGTTTACTTGTTCAGATTGTCTTGTTAAAAAACAAAACAAAAGAAAACCATAGTATTAAGCAGAAACAGAGGATGGGGGAAAGGGCTGAAACTCATTTCTTTCATATACAGATCAACGGCTTTCTGGTTTCCAGATAATACAGGACTGAAGAATTTCAGAATGCATCTTGGGCAACATGGGTGGAAATTTGCAGAGGGCTCTGAAGATGAACATAGCTCAGAATGTATGTTGAAGCAAAGAGGCCACCATAAAAACTGTGAACCTCAAATCCAAGCAAAAGGCATAGACTCTAAACCAAAACTGCTTAGCTGAATTGCAACTTCAAAACCTTTTGTGTGCATGCACACATGTGCACACACGTGTGTGTGAGGAGGAGGGAAATTTTGTTTTAATTGAAAATGGGAATCTTAGCATTGATTAAGTCAAGCAGAGTATAGACATGCACTGTGCAAGCTTCCCCCATAGAGCTTTGGCAATGCACCTCGCTCCTGACCTGCAAAACTCCCTGCTATTCCAGTGCTGAACCTCCTGGGCAGAGAGAGAATCACATCAATTTGTCATTGTGGTGATACTGGTTACGTGATGAGAACCAATTGCCAATTAGGACAGAGATCACTGAATCTCTCTGCAGCTGACCTGAGCAACATTTGAAATCTCATCTCTAGAGATATAAATCACCATTAACCCTCAACAAAACCTCCCTCTTAATATATCTGTAAGAAGAAAATAGGAGTGTGAATGCAAATTCTGTGGAGGAGGTCCACATGGGGCAGGGCAAGTGGAATGAGGATGCTTATATTAAAGCATCAAATATCTCAAACATGAAAGGTCAGTATCTCAGAAGTGCCAAGTAAGTCTGCAAAACAGAGCAAATAAAATCCTCTCACATATGAGATATGACAGTTTTTCTATAGAAGTATTTTAATGCAATGAAAATGGCAGGGATGGGGGTGAGTTAGCTTTTGGTCTCACAGCCTCCCATCACACAAAGCTGTTTTACCTTATTCTGCCTTCCTCACAGGGCAGCCATTGCCAGTGCAATGGGAACGGGTTGGTATGAAGGCTCAATTGACTGACTCCCTGTTTGTTCAAAAGGCTGGGGAACCTGATCCCACATTACAGACAGGAGTGTCTCTGAGCATTTGTACATGCTGCCCAGAAATGACCATGCTCAGAGTCTCGAGTCAGAGGGAACAGGAGACAGTCCCCAAAATAGTTTTTCCCTTCCCCCATCACACTAATTCCTGCTGATCTCTACAGAATATGTTCTCTAGGCAATGAACTGCCTTTTACTCTGCAATCAAAACAAGAGAAGCGGGTACAGAAACAGGACTTACCTTCGAGCCACGCTCATTAAAGATTATCTCTACATCAAGGATTTTGCCAAATTGCTGCAGAGAGACAAGGGAAAAGAAAAAAAAAAGGATTTATTTTTGGTGGTCCATTTTTCCTACCTTTTGCAGGGGCAGGCTTAATGCAAGAAGGGAGGTAAGAATATTTCCATTTCTAGCATACAGGCAAAGGCATAAAATCCCAGTGATGTGACCCAATTCTCTCTTGGGTTAAGACATGCAGATCCTCTTGGTCACAAACCCCAGGTTTTCTCACAAAAGTCTAAAGAAAGAAAAACAATCTCCAAAAGAGTTATAGGGATTTGAGCGAGCTCATCTTTCCCCCCGTTAATCTAAACAATTCTTCCTTTCCTCATTCTACTATTTCATCTAAGACATCATTATATGATTTCATCTCAGACATCCAACAACATTTCTCACACGTAATACAGCATTTCAGCTTCCTCCTGAAGTGGCTATCACAAAGAGAAACTTAAAAGTGATGTTTCTCTGGAAAGGATAGTAATATAAGACTCCCAGCCTCAGGGATTTCAAACTCTAAAGCTTCCTTCCCTTTATTTTCCAAAACTCCAAGTCTTCAAAAGAATTGATGGCAGATTCAGAAACCATGAAAATGGAAAACTCCCAACAATTTGTTTTTCAGAAAAACATCATTCAACTTCAACCTGTGACATACAGTAGGTAGTCAAAAACCTATGCAAGTTTATCATGTGCAATAGAATTCTGACCTCTGCCTCAGCCTGGAGACCCCAAGGAGAGCTCTGCACTGTAACAACGGGTTCCAAAGAGCTCCCGATTTAGCACAGAGCATGAAATGGAAAACAGGATTTACAAGGTAGGAAGGAGATTTACCACCTCTGTGGAACCATGTATGGATTACATCTTTCCCCTTGCTAGGAATGTATTGAAATATTTTACTGAAGCGGCCAGACTCAAATCAGTAGCCTGGAGGTAAAAGTATCACCACTTCAACAGAGGCCCACAGCGCTCTGTCCTCCCGAAGTGTCAATGCTCTATTTCCAAACCGGAGGTCTGCTCTCCAGAAAGACAGGTCTAGATGTCATTTTTAGGAGTGTGTGTATGGAGTAGTTTTCATTCTAGAGACACATACATTGTCTAGAGACACACAGACAAATGCTACATCTGAGAGTTTTTCCTATCCCATTATTTAGGAAAGCTGCCATCAACATCGTTTTAAGTTTGATAGCAAATGAAGGAAGTATCAACAAGAAGATAAAGGATGGTTTCACGGTTAAAAAAAAGATGATGAACACAGGGTCCAGGCACTGGGACACTCTACCCTTTGCCCAGCACTCTTAAAATAGTATTTGCCCCTTTTTTTTTTTTTTTTTAATTTAACAGTTGCATTCAGAGTCAAATGGGTATAATACTCATTTTGTGGGTGTCCTTCTTGAAAGGCTTGTGGCCAGATTTGAAAACCTGGAACATTTACAGCAGGGAGCCATGATGGCTGAGGAGAGGCTCTGAATATGTAAAGCAATAAAAAGTTACTGAGTCCCTTGAACAAGTATTCCACAACTGTCTGCAAGCAAACAAAACACTTCCAACAATTTTAGCTATAGTTTCTGTCTGCTTCCCTTCTCCATTCTTAAAAAGGAGATCTTGGTTCACAGATGTTGTTTTTACTATTGTATTGTTTAAGGACAATAGTTGATCCTCTATTCATCCCAAGAACAATTGAATTCACAACATCCTACATTACACACGTTTGAATAATGCTAATGTAAACATGCATCTTCCTTGAAACCTCAACATCTCAACAGCTTAGGCTTGATCCATGCTGGATCCTCTTTTGACCGCTTCTGCGCCAATCACAGCTAAAACACATTTTCTATTTCTATCCCACACTCGGTGTGGGCTTGTCAATAAAGGAGATTAACCGTTGATTGCTTTTTGTTGTCTTTGTTGCATATGGCTTTGGTACTGCCATGAAAGAAATCAGTCATGATTGTCATGATTGCTTTCTTGGTAGACTATCTCAGCATCGTTACATGACTGGGGCTGAACCAATTTAGCAGCTTGTGCCTGCTGAAGCGCTGCCCCTGCTCCTTTGTCCTTCCTTTGTCTGGTCTCACCAGCCTTCCAGAGCTGGCCTCAGTTTTCATTCTCACCTGTAGATAAACTGATACAGCTCAGCAATCCTGCGAAAACCTAGCTCAAGAAAAGGAATACATACAACGATTCTGACAATTTACTGATCTGAAGTGGCTTGAAGGGTCAGTGAGCATTACGGCTCGAAGAAGCGAAAGGGAGCGGAAAGCAGCACACCCTGCCCGAGAGCAGGATCTGTCCCCTGCCAGATCAGCTCAGCTGCCTAGCCTTGCCACACACAGTGAAACAGGCAGGCTCTCGATAAATACAAATGCCAAAATTATTTTCAGAATCTTCAAAGCCATCAAAAATCACCATTTTCTACCTCATTAGAATCATCTTGAAAGAGAACAAACGGTGCGGCTTTTGGTGCACAATTATGCCGTGCCATCCTCCCCTTTCTGCACACCCAGCTGGGTCTGGGTCCTCGGGCACTGCTGCCAGCGCTGCCTGCCAGCCCCACTGGGCTGAGCTCCCCACGCAAGGCTTCCACACCAATGGCAAACCCTGTCCTGTGCGTTTAACTTCTCGTGGCTGACAAAACGCCGGCGGTGACGCTGTATGAGAGAGGTCTGACCTAGCTGCACAAGAGGTGGCATGGCCCTCCCTGCCTACGAGATGATGGAGGTACATCATTTCCCAGATGACAGAATTAAGAGCCTGTGGTTGCAGCAAACACAGGCTTGGCATCTACTGCAATGGGCTACATCCACTCATGCAAACTGCCCCAACCTCTTTTCTACCCAGGAGTTGTGGGTGTTTGAAGAGGCAAGAGGGAAGTACCTCCTTGGGAGAGAAGAGCAGAGACAATGGGGGCTAACCGCTGAATGGAGGTTTGCTGGGGAGGGATTTCCTGCTCCATGAAATTCCCTGAAAGAAAGCAGGGCTGTTAGACAGGAGGACGTGTGCTGGGCTCTTCAACGCTCTGCTCCAGCCATTGCCACAGCTCCTATGACAGCTCCTAACACCATGTCTCTTGTCCTTACTGCTGCAATGGTTACAGCAGATCCCAGCACTGGAAAGCACTTTTTTTTGGTAGCATGCCAGAAATTTCCTGAAGAATGAAAGCAGGAAAAAAAGAACTAGTTCATTTTAACAGTTTATAACTTCTTCAAAGCTGAATCTAATTTAGTGGAACATAAAAAGGCACTTTGTTCTCTGATGGTGCTTCGCCTACCAAATGTCAACAGTCTATTGCAAACAATCGAAGTTTTAAGAGCTCCTTAGTGAAAGGTCACAATTTTTGTATAGGAAATGCTAGGCCATCTAAATACAAGGGTCAACTCCAAGTGCCCTCATAATAATTTTTTTAAATCATGTATATACAGGTATGTTTGTATTTTTCTAAAGACATAGGGTCTGGCCAAATAAAACAAGTCCCATGCTTAAGTCATCCATGAGGACTAACCCTCTAACCTCCAACCTTGAAGACATGAAACACGGTGCTCACAGACTTGATTGGCTCATTCAGTGATTACCAAGAACTTCTACTTAGAACTCTGCACAGCCTCTGAAGAAGGCATTGCAGGACTACCCATCTCAAATGCTCCCCACTACAACTTAGAAAGTTTACTATGTGACCAAGAGGCCAGCATTCCCTACCATGTCAGGTCATTCAAGAAGCCACCTCCATGGACTGCTCACACACACGCCATATGATGGGAAGACACACATATACATATTATTCCAGTCATGCCATGGCAAAGGAGCTATAGAATCTTGTTTTATCTTAATGGTCCCTTCCCTGGAGCAAACTTGACAAGCTTTCAGTTATTTTCAGTAAAGCAGGTAAATGAGAATCAACACCTCTACAATGGTAGCAGGGAGTGTTGGAAGTAACAGCTTTTAAGAGGCATAAAGATATGAAGAGACAGGAGTTATGACCAGAAACTAATTTTCTTGCTTGAACAAGATCTACCTTATCATAGATGCATGGGCATTGTGCAAGGGAAGGTATATGCACACTGCGTGTTTCTTTTCACCCAGATGACATGAAGGCAACAGATTTTTCCAGCTGAGGCCATAGCTACATTAAACATAATAAATTTGAGAGATCTGGCACGAGAAAGCTTTTGTCTTCCAAGGCACTGACAGTCTGGTAGGGCCCCTCCTACATGCTCTCTTCCAGCTGGCCCTGACTCCTATCCCTGTCTAGAGCTTTCAAAATCAGCTCCAAAATGTGCCAGACAAATAACTTAATCCTAAAGATGCAAACAACAGGGAGTACAAGGCAAATTCTCTAGAAATCATGGAACTACAAAAGATAATGAGAGACATCATGTGACAACCTCACATCCCTACAAGAGAACTCCGTATGTCCAAGCAGTTTCACTAGCCCCATAAAATTCACTTAGAGATGAGTCCAGTGAGCTATCTAAACTTCAAAGGTGCCAAACAGTCCACTCTTAAAGATGGTCAACATTCAAAATAGCCAAGAAACCAACCTCCTGTGCAGGAACCCATGAGGTGCGTGAGCAAGAATTTCATAAGCAGGATAGATCCATGCTACAGAGAGAGCCCTTTCCCTAGGTCCCAGCTCCATGGGATATACTTTCAGCTGAGCACAGCTGGCTCCATCATAGTGTGTATTAGTCAGTGCTTAGTTATGGCAGCGTGGGGTCTGCCAAAGCTACGCTGCCATCAGCACATGAACTTCCTCACCCAAAGCTGAGTCACATCTTTTCAAGAAATTTTCAACCGTGCTCAGTCGAGCTACACCACTATGCTTTGCTGACAGAAGATGGAAGCATCAAGGATTTATAAACCAAAGCACTACCACAGTTTACCAACTCAACAGATAATGTACAAACACCAAGCAGCCCTTACTAGGGTTGAGCTGTTGCCCAACAAAACACACATTTGCAAAGAAACCAGACTTTAACAGGAAGCCACACAAAGAGCACAGATTTTTAACAGGATTTACAGACCACAGCCATTCCAGGAAAAAAAAAAAAAAAAAAAAAAAAAAAACCGAACACAGTTTCTCAGTCATTTGTTATTCTCTAAATCCCAAATAAAAGATTTTCACATGAAACAGTGACATGGGGATGAACAGTACCGCAGGGCACCACCCAGAGAGAGATCTTAACACTGGTCTAGCTTCCAGGTCTATACTTCCAGCTCCTTGTTCCAGCTTTGTGCCATTCCCCAGAGGTATGATTGCAGTGTAACCTGGTACTGATGCTGCAGAAAAGGTACTTGGACCCATGCCCACAAAAGCAGCATACATTCCAAAATCAATTTGAGAGCACTTAGCATGTAGACTGAATCCATATGAAACTGAGTCAATAAAAGACAACTCCATGTAATTTTACCCAGGCTTTTTATCCAATTAAATCTATCTACAGCACAGCACTGTTTACTAAATGACATTCAGCACAATCTCGCTGCAGACGCTCCTAGTAACTCATGAAGATCTAAAAAATCTTAGATAGATGTATGATCCGGTCATCACTGCCTTCCAGCAGAGGGTCAGTACAGAAGTTGATAGCAGAGAGCTTTCTCAGAGCAAGACAGACAGTACAAGAGCAGACAGCTGCAGGGGCACAAGCACCCCTGCATGCCATGGCTGTGCAGACAAAGCACAATGTTCAAGCAGCACTGAGCACACAAGTCGTTTTTCAAAGGTGGTTTCAGAAAACGCCCAGGTGAAACACATAAATGTAATTAGCAGCACCTCTTATAACTCTAACCAACACCAGCAGGAACGAAGTCCCGCCCTGTGACAAGGCTGGGGTTCACTCTCATCCAAGGCTGGGGTTCACTCTCATCACAGGAAGAGCTTGGAAACAAGAAAAATCACAGAGAGACCACTTTGTGTCAGAATATTTGTTCTCCAATACTGGCACATGGGACTTGTTACATGCAATTGGTGGCCAGTAGTACCAGGAGCTGAAAAACCTAAAATACACCTCAATATCCAGAAGACAGAATCTCCTCCTTCAGGTGTCCAATCCACTCAAGAAAGCAGAGTCCGTTTCAGCAAGTGTGCTATTGCTGTACTTAAGGCCCCAGTGCATCAGCATCTGCAGGTCAGAGCTTCTTGTTCTATCACATTAGTACCTATACACCTTAACACTTAAACAAGTACTTCTTCCATTGCCAATACTTGTGTATTGCTAATTACTTTCGTATTTAAATTTATTTACTGGCAAATACAGACTTAAAATTCTACCAAATTCTTGCTGACAAAGAGCTGTACTCTAATTTGTTACTGCTTTAGCCTCAAACTACAGGTTTATGGAGGTGTTTTGCACTCCTGACACCAGAATGAAGTTCAATGAGAAATTATATCCACTGGGGTATTTCAGGAAGTGCAAAGTAACAAAATGTTTCCTCAGAGGCCAAGATCTGAGGGCTGCAAGAGCTTCCAAAAGTATCTGAGCTTGCAGAGCTTGGGTCATACAAAGCAGTGGTCTATCACAAACATACATCATAAAGAACCTTGCAGTAGAGATATGAATTACGCTTAGAGAAGGAAAAGGATAACATTACCTGCCTTAATGTCATCCTTTTCCAATGTAAAAAAAAATGTGGCTACCATTCTGTCACCTGTAATAAATGACATTATTAATAACTTCATTAACTGAAATTAATTAAATGTGACATAATAGTCACCTTTATAGAAAACATCTATGGCTTATTACTGCTGTAGCTGATAACAAACAAAATCCCTTTATCAATTGGACTGATTATGCTCCCCATCAGAAAGAGCTAACAATCTACAAGTAGTAGCTATGGATTGAGCAAGTTTTAAAAAAAGCCGTGTCTCCATCTGAAGCCACTCTGCAAAAATTCACAGCCTGTACTGTGCTAACCCACCTTCATCTGCAACCATCATCAACAGTCCTTATTTTTATCTTATACTTAAGCCAAGAGCATTTTACCACAGTAAATTCTGAGAAACATCAATTTTGACTCCTCGTACTGTTGCTCTCACAAGAGGTAAGAAAGATGTTTTGCAAGGACATCCATATGAACTACCAAAACAAGCCACTTGCTTGTTTTTGTGGAGACAATTCAAGATTCAGCTTGAGAACAGAAGGATCTTCCTCTTGCAGGCTTGTCCAACCCTGCCTCCATCTTCACCAGGAGACTCCAAAGTCCATCCAACTCAAAAGTCCAGAAATGACCAGACGACCTCAGCCACTTTTATACTGGGAGGAGAACTGCTTCTTGAAGCATGAGAGGGAAAGGCTGAAGCTACCAACCATGAGGTGCAAGCACAGACACTATCACAGCAAAAGCTGAAAGGACTAGAAATATGTTGAGGGGAAACACAAACTTTTCTTCCGCATACACAGTCCAGAAAGGAAGGGGACACCATACCAGCAGTGTAAGAGAACACCACTACCATCATGTCAGAGTCCTTGCACACATTAGCCAAAGAATGTCCCTCAGAAAACGGACAGCAAGATTTTGAAAAAAGAGTTGCTAATCTGTTTTTAACACTGATGGCAACTCTTCTTCTCCCTGGTAAGCTGTTCCATTGTTCAAATAAGCCTCAATGACTATAATTTTTTTTTCTCATTTCAAGGGCAGTTGTATTAAATCTCAGCTTCCAACCTGAATATCTTGTGACTGTAAACAAGACCTAAACCCCCTATTAATAGGTATCATCCATATATAAGCATTTGTATAGAAATGACTTATCATCTCCTAACCTCTCTTTTTAATAAGCTGAGTAAATAATGTACGTAATACCTCACCCAGTTAAAAAAATCACTCACCTTCCAAGTCCGAGTTTATTTATTTTGGTCTTAAACTGATCTCAGAGCTGAATAAAATTATGCAGTCACAGTCTTTTCAATTTGGAACATGAGCAAGATCACATCCCTCCTTCAACCTGATAAGCCCCTCTGAATTATTGAAGCAACTATCTTCAACAATCACTAGTACTCTCCCAAATCAGTGTTTTCCAAAGAAAGCTTTCCATCTTAAGAGCACAGACCACTTCGCACATACTCAGTACTCTGCAATGAGCTGCATCAAACATGTTTTTGTTGGATTTATCATCAGTCAACCAGGCGTTTCTACTCATTCTCTAGCAGTAACCTTATCTTTCTCTTTCCTCCTCCTCAAATAGTTTTTTAACTGGAACCCTTACTGGCAAGGTTTTAATAGTACCATCTCCATGGGTTGATACAGATACTAAACAGGACAGCAATGGAAACAGAGCCCTGGGGAAACTGACACTAGAAACAGTCTTGATCACAGCTGCCTCCCAAGTAACTACTACTTTTTACTATCTATCATTAAAGAGGTTTTTAATCCTTCTAATGGGTGTTGTGCTTGAGATAAGTATTATTTTTCTTAAAAACTGGTCACTTGGACAAATTCAATTGGTTGAGCGGTTTCACTATATCAGTACTGCTTTGTACAATCTTGTCAAAATACACACGACAGCATTTGTCTGCAAAGATGTATATTACAAAGTTCTGCTGAATAGATACTAACACATTTCTTCAGATTCTAATGGGCTTTTTTAAAATGTTCCAAAATTATTTTTATCTTGGATCAACGTACAGATAAGCTCTTTGGGTCATCCTTTTCAGGTTTTTCCAATAGTGAATCTTGGTGGGCAGTGTTCTACCCTTCTGCAACTCCCCTAACTTACAAGAATTGGCTAAAAATCAGCATTAACGAATAATGGAGCTCCTTGCTTAGGCTATTATCTTTGGACATACCTTACCTCTAGATCTGCTGTTTTTTAAATATTAGTGAGCACTGTCTCATCCTCCTCTGTTATAAATTATGTAGAAAACCAGATAAGGTAAAATTACTCCCTCTTGAATTCTAAACACTATCAGTTGGGTGAGGTTTTTTTTCCCTGTTTGATTTTTGTTTGTTTTGCTGTTATTTGTGAGGTCTTTCCCCAAAAATACACAACTACCTCCTGATTTTATACTGTACCCATACATAGACCTTTTATCTTCTCATGTGAAAAAATTGATGGGTTCTCTGAACTTAGGTCACCAGTATCTCCATGACTAGCACATTTCCTTTTCCACCTGCTTCTTTGCTTAAGTTTGCACCTATATTCACTGCTATTTACTTCCTCCTCCTCGCCTGTTGTGCGGAATGCTTTGAGTTTTATTACCACAGTTTCAGCAACTGTGGAATCATGCCTTTTTGGCCATCAGTATGATGCTGCTGAATACTTTATGGCTTCCATTAATACTTCCCATTTAAAGGTACCTCCCTGGGCAGTTATCCTGCCAATTGTTTAAACTCCAAGAAACAGACTCTTCTAAAGCTCCTTACAGTGCTGCCTGATGCCATATTCTGTTTGCACAAAGCAAATACAGACAAATAACAATCACCGGTACCTAGGCAACGGTGGGATTTCAGGTCAGCTATTAACTCTTCTTTATCTGCAAGAGCAAGGTCAACTATTGATTTATTCCACAGTGGGTGCAGAACTGTGTGCATTAAAAAATGACCTACTCCTTCTAGAAGCTTTCTGGAAGTCTTTTCATTGGCCTCATGAAATGTCAAGTAAATATTACCTGTTTTAAGCAAGCCATATTGTTTGCCTCCCTGTAAGATGCATATACATAAGGAAATGTTTGGTCCATTCCTGAGGATATCTCAAGGACCTTTGAGAAACACATTATAGCTGAGAGATGGTTGGCACCCAAATAATTTGAATTTGTTAAGAAATCCTTACGTTTGCAGCTCTGCCAAATGGTGCAGGTTTAGAAAACGTTATGTAATATGCATTTTAATCACACGTGGGACAACATGTCTCAAGTCCACTTCTACTCAAGTCTGGACAAAAGCATTAGATATTTTCTGTGCCCCAGGACTGGGCTGACCTCTCGCATGCTGTTCCATCCTTGAGGGGACTTCTTTACTCCCTCCCTACCATCACATTTATTTCTTCCTCCACGGCTTTACTGTCTACCCAATTCCTCTCTTTGTACAGTAGCTTGGGAAAATCACTCCAGGCAAGGATTTTGAGTCTCTCAGATATGACGTTGAGGAGATGTGACCTGACACACAGAAGGGAGAGGGAGAAGATGGGGGTTACAGGCTAGTCACAGCTGAAGACTCAGACAACCATGAGTCCCCTTTAGGAGAAAGGGTAGGTTTCAGTGAGTCACCCAAAGGAAAGCATCCTGATCCTGAAAAAGAAATAGGAGCAAGCAGGATTCAGAGAGCATGCTCTCCTGCTCGAGGCTATGAGCATGCTGAGAAAAGCTGCACTGAAAGAAAAAGGAAGATCTGTGAGAATCATTCATTATTTCCTTGGCAAAGTAGCATAGTTCTCTATTACAGAAAAAGGCACATGGGGTGTTTTGTGCCCCAGAAGATGAATACTCTTCTGGCAGGCATGGCTCTCAGCAACCACAGGGCCCGATGAACGACCAAAAGGTTTTACAAGGAATATATCATTTACCCAGTTAAAATCGCATCACTGTGCTGGAACTTGAGATGATGTTTAGGGAAAAAAATAAACACCAGAGGAACACCAGAAACCAATTCATATAGCATTATTTCCCCATCCCTCCTATGCAAAACAAGGGTACCATAAAGGCCCAAAAAAGAACAGGAAATCCTAAGGCAAGTAATTAGGCTGCATTTTCTGCAAGTTACTTCTTAGGACAGAAGTCCATTTAAATTGCCTGGGTCTCCCAATCTGCAAAGCATAGGCAAGAGTCACCAGGACAGGGATGTCCTTGTCATTTCCATCTCATCCATGTCTCCCACACCAGGAGCACATGGCAGAAAAGCATCAAGGCGAACGAGCATGAAAAGGGCTAGTTGTCAATCCAGCACCAGTCCCAGGAGAAGGGACAGCAATGGGGAACAATTTATGTAAGTGATGCAGCTCCCAGGAGAGGGGAGCAGCCGTAGCACAGAGCAGGACATGATAAATACAGATTGTAGCAGGTGGTCCAAGAACTGGCTGTGATTTCAGCAACCATTTGTCCAAACCGGACGGAACTGCCTACTGCACAGCCCTGCAACAGCAAAAAGCAAGCTAAAAAAAACACAAAAGCAGAGCAGAAGATTCAGCAATCACAGATTGCCAGGAGATGAGTTTAATTCTGAAAACATTCCCACAGTCATAAAGAGTATAACAATAATCGAAGGTATGAACAACATGGAAGCAAACCCAGGCCTCTTGCAACAGAATCACAGATCCATAGTTCTGGCTGGGAATTAACTCCAGAGGTCATTTAGTGCCTCCCCTGCTCACAGCAGGTCTAATGAGATTTTTTTGGCCAGGCTGTGTCCAGTCAAGTCAGATACCTTCAAAGATGGAGGCTCTACAACCCATCTGGGCAATGTGTTCCACGATTTAAGCATCCTCACAATAAAAAATTTTCCTGATATCTAATTGATAAATCAAAGGCAGAGAGGCCCTGCATAGAGACTTAGACAAATTAGAGGGCTGGGGAATCACCAACCCTATGAAGTTTAACAAAGACAAGTGCCAGATTCTGCACCTGGGACAAGGCAACCCTGGATGTATGGACAGATTGGAGAATGAGATGCTGGAGAACAGTGCTGCAGAAGGGGACTAGGGGGCCTGGTTGACAGAAAGCTGAGTATGATGGAAGGCCTGAAGTTCACTCTTGTTGAGTATATTAACATTTCCCTCAGCCCATTTCTTCAGCCTGGCCAGGTCCCTCTGAATAGCAGCCTTGCCTTTCTGCCTTTTGTCCACTGTTTTGTTCCTTTTGTACTGTCCAAGCTACAGATAGATAAGCCCAATTCTTCTCTCATTTACAGCATTGAACTCCATGAATTAGACACATTTACAATACTGCAACACTACTCTGCATGCGAGAGTGTGCCTTTGTGCATGCATACACACCCACACAGATGGCTCGGGAGACGCATATTTTGGAGGAGCAGCTGGCTGTGAGGACCAAAGTACACACTCCAAGCCTAAGGTGACAAGAGCTTTGGGCTTTCCTGACTTGGATTCTTTGGACTGCACCTTAAAAAGGCAGCAGCTGTTAACTTCATTAATAATAATAAATATTTCTGAAGACTTAAAACATGCCATCAACCAAGGATCATATTATAATTATATCAACAAGTCAAATATTCCTGATGATGATGATGATGATGGTACGATGATGACATATAGATAAGTTCACCTGAAGGTTAGGTCATGAGGCATCTAGCTCGTTTATCTTTGTTCACATGGAATGAGTCACCACATGTACTCACATAAACAAACTCTTCCTCAAAGAGCTTATAAATCAAGAATCATGAACAGCATCCAAGGATTAGGGAAGACAAACTATTTGGTCAAAAGAAACAGAAGGTATATCATACACAATGTAAAATGCCATCTGACTTGCACTAGCTTTTCCACGTGCAGTTGCTGGTTGGCAAATTGTCTGCAGCCATTCTTCATCACAGAAATGGATCACGAGGAAAGGAATAATTCAACATGTTTCTATGCAACTGAAAAAAGTGCTTTGCAAGGGATATATTAAGTCAGTGTTTAATCCTGGCCTTTACGCAGAAATAAGGTAAAGATTCATTTTGGTTTGTTAATTGTTAGATTACGCTGAACATTGTTGCTCAGAAAAGTTATGGGTTGCCCCAAGCATCTGTGCAGGCCCCGTCTGTGGAGGTGTTCACAGCCAGGCTGGATGGAGCTCTAAGCACACCTAGTGAAAGGGGTATCAGCCCATGGCAAGGGTGTTTGAACTGGATGACTTTTAAGGTCCCTTCTAACCCAAATCATTTTATGATTCTATGAACATCTCAATAGGAAGAACACTGTTATAGTTCTCATGTGTATTTACCAGCTGAGTTAAACACTACCCATTGTCCTAATCCTGCCAATGTATTACAGTGTGCTGACTAAACTGAGGTGGAAGGGCTTTTCATTCACACAAATACAAAGCACCAGGTGTCCCACCTGTGGAGAAGGAGAATCTGCCATGCTTGAAAAGGTGCTCATAACTTACCCCAAACATCTGCCGCAGGTCAGGATCTCTAAAGCGGAAGGGAATGTTAGACACATGAAGTCGTTTTGGAGTGGATTTGCTCTCAGTGTTCTCACTGCTCTGTGTCTGTGATTGCTGTCCATCTGTCTGTGCCCCTCCTTCTGTCTGCTGAAATCAGAAAAGACAAAAGTGTGCGCATGAGTAGAAATCACACAAATTCCTTTCGCATGCCTGGTCTACCCCTTCTCAGGCATTAGCTCTGCACTTGCAATTGAGCTATCTAGCACTTGACAATTATTTCGATAAAGCCAGTAGCACTTAACAATTGATCTGTTGTTCTTCCCCTCCCTTTCCATGAGTAAACAGTAATGAGATCTCAGCCTCCCTCCCCTCCTAACACCTTTCAGCTTAGTAGATTTGTCTTTGGTTTTCTTAAATTGCTTCTCTCTTTTAGCCCATTCTTCCTCACTTCAGCTGCCACCATGTGAAAGCTCTAATGAAGAGGCGGATCTTTCATATCCTGGAGCTGGGAGGTAGTACCGCCACTCTAATCTCATGTGGCAGGATGTTCATGCAATCATCAAAATCCCACAGCTGAAGTGGCAGCTCTTCACCGGGCCAATACCAGAAGTGCATCCCCAGGCAAAACGGCATCTGCTCTGTCAAGCTCCCTTCAGAGAAACATTACCCCAAAAGAAGATCTGTAATTAAATGGTAAAATCCATATAGGAACAGCTTACGGATGTCTCTGATTAACTTTTCGCATACATTTAAGTGAGCCCAGGAACAGAGAACAGTCATCACCACTGCAAGATTTATAAAAACTCCAAGGGCTGCTTTTTGCTACCAATTCCACAGCTGAGAAAGAGAATTTGTTCCACTGTTCTCAAGCGCTGACTGGCATGGCAAAGAGAGGTCAAGGGGTACACCAGGGGTATTTGTTCACAGAAAAAGTACAAGAAGCAGGCAGAGGAATAAGGCAGATCTGTGTGCCAGAGGAGAGACCTAATGCCTGGTCAGATATTACTGGCAGGAGAAAAGTAAGGAATAGAACCTCAGCCGCCTGTGTGGGCTTAAATTGCAAAGTGCTAAAATCTGAGCACAGCACTAAATACAAAGGCAAGGCCCCTTTGCAAAATGGCTTGAGGAAAAAATGGCATTTTTCGCACCTTAGTCAGAAAAATGACCTCAAAACCTCAGAGCCACAGAACAAAGCAGACTACAATTTGGTCGATTTTATTGCTCTTGTCCCTTTCCAAGTGCATTCACTGACAGGCCAAGGTATTCAAAGAGCACCCACCCACTCACTCTGTCTCCTGCTGCTTGCCTCAGACTCCTAGGAGTCAAGCTTTGACTACCTGGGTGATGCACTTTTAAGTGTCATTTCAACTCTTTAGATGCCAATCTGACTTCCTCCTTAACCTATCAAGTAAAAAGAAGTCCTACAATAAGGCAAGGACTGTAATTACTAGAGTCAGTCTTTTTAAGGCACTTTCAAGAAAACACGTGGGCCTTAAAGATGTAAGAGTAGGGGTGAGGTTTTTGCTGGTTTGGGTCCTTTTTCCCCTCTGTTTTAAATATGCAATTTGTGTACCAAAGATGAAAGAAATCTGAGGGGAGTTGCCCACACCAATTCCCCAACCACTGACTGGACTTGCTAGACTGCTCTGCACCATCATTCAACATACATTTCACAAACATTTGGAAACATGTCTTCACAGATAAATTAAATTGGCAACACTAAGAAAGTATCTTCTGCCCAGCAATACCACTTACAGATATGACCTTGAACTTGCACACTGGTTACAAAGCAAGTGTATATACAAAGACAAGAGCAAGCAAACAGCAAGCACTGTGGTCTTGCCATGCTGAGCAGAGCAGTGGCAGCTTTCCATTTCATTTCAGTAGAGCTGTGCATGCAGCACAAAACATGTTTGATCTGGTTAATATAAATTAAGCTATGATAGGAAGAATGACAATACTGCCCTGACAAGTATGTCTACTTCCCATAGCTGTGGAATTCTCAGGAGAAGCCTCGTAGAATGAAGCATTTTTATTTGTCTAAGACTCAAACACCCCCCAAACATAAAATTTTCAAGAACAACTTCAGAAACTTCCTTTTGATCTTACCCAAAAGCCGTCCCCCACATGTTCCCCCTCTTCTCCTTCCCTCACCTCTATGACAAAAAGGCTCTCCAAACTTACAGAGAGTACACCCTAGGGGAAGAATCAATGCAGCTGGCTTGCAATTAAATCACACCATGCTACTTAGTGGTTTTATTTTTATGACTCCATCAGAGTCCTCTGCTCCTCAGGGCAAATCTGTCCAAGAAGGACAAAACACAGGAGTAGCTTATCTATCACCACTGCATACACCACCTGCAAGTGAGTACTCCAAAGTAACTCCCAAAAATCACCAATACTCCCGCTAAAAGGGACAGCTACATTAAAATATAGGTTGCACAGGACTGGATCTGCTGTTTCCACAGCGGAGGAAGCCAGGATGTTGTCTGCACTCCTCTCCCAGCCATTTGCTCCCAGGCAGAGGGCAGAACTCCTTTCTTATCAAGGGTGCAATGTATCATGTACAGTGGCCTGCTCAAAAGCACTCACAGCTGTTCCTGCATATGGCAGAAAGCTGCAGCCACACAGGAGTCATTCTGCAGCACGTGAGATGTGTACAGTAAGACAAATGCTTCAAAGAGAAAACATGATAGAAGGAAAAAGGGATCTTGGTCCACTCTTACCTTTTTAACTACACTGAGAGACTCCAAATGCTTTTCATGCTTTCACATAGCCTGATTTTTCAGTACTAGTTTAATATTAAATACCTTCTTCTGCCTGCTGTAGCTTCCTCATCTCTATCATCCATGGCCCCAAGGTAAGATTTGAACTTTCCACCACTGCAACATTAGCTCAATACATTTGTCCACTGCCACACATTCAGCTACAATATAAATGAAAAAACCACTCTCTTCAGACCTTTTTTTTTTTTTTTTCCTTTTATAGTTATTCCTTGGCTTAATTCATTAAGAAGGAGATGAAAGGAAGAGGCTGAAGCCTGTTCTCAGGCAGCACATAACAGAGACTGGCAGCAGTGCTACCCTGATCAATCCAGATGATGAAAGCCCTCATTTCACCAAGTGCCCATTCCCCACCCTGACTCCTTCCCCACAAGGTGTTCAAGTTCTTTCTGGCCTCGTGTCAGCACTTCCCAGTGAAGAAAGAGACCTCTCCCTTAACTACACAATCAGCTCAGAAGGGCACTAATACACATTCCCTGGGTCCCAGTGCCTGTCATCAGGCAACACAGACACGCTGCAGCAAAGGTCTCACATTCAGGAACAGTACTGGACCCACTGCACCTCCTCAGCACAGCCTGTGTAACATATACTGATGCAAGTGATAATGCCATTCATGCCTGCACATACAAGCTCAGAGCCCTGCTCAAGGTCACTGAGAAACACATCAGAGCTCAGGACAGCAAAGCATGTGCTTCACTTTTAACTCCTTGCTGCCTGTGCCCCCAGGTCAGCTCCTCCCTTACACCTGCCAGCAGCAGGGAAACCCTAAGCAAGAAGAGGCAGCTGCAAAGAGAAGCACGGATTATACTCATGCACATACACATGGAAAAGGGGAGGAGGACACCTGGCAACACAAGGATGTTCCAAAAGGTTTGGGGGCAGCTCTACAACCATCTTCCCACCTCTCAACTGGTCTCCTCTATCCCAATGCAGGTGATGAACAATCAGTTTCTGAGGATTTCCCCTCAGCAGCAGGGAGGCAGGGGCCCCAGCACCACCTGAGCTCCAAGCAGATCTCCATCTGAATGGCTAGACAGAGGGATGCCTCCCCAGTGAGCCAGACAAGCACCGGTGCAACAGACCAGCACAGGGATTATTAATACCCAGCACATTCTGTTTCCATCTCCCACTTGCTTCTAGGACTGGAACCACTTCAGATCCAAGTAACAGACAAACAAAAAACAACCCCCCATTCTCTCCCCCCCAGGAAGCAGGCGGTCCAAAATGTTGTGAATCATAATGAGGAGGTTAAGAGCCATAAATCACAGCAAAGAAAATATTTACAAAATACAAACTGTAACTAATAACTATATTTAAAAGGGGATTTGGGTGGCTTACAAAATCTAGGAGACAGACTGTGCTCACTCCACTGCTCCTAGATCAGTCTTGAATCCAAAAAAAGCCAAAACCAAACACCCAAGCTTGTTTGGATCAAGAGGCTGAAGAACTGTGGAGACAAGGACCAAAAGCTATGACTGGGAGAAGGCAATCTTCCCACCATAAAGCAGAGTACAGATAATGTGGAAAAATCTCTGCAACTTCTAGTGAAGAACCTGTGTCAAATCAACCAGTCACCCACCAATGAACAGATACCCACTGATCAAGTTTGGTGGAAAAACAAGTGAAGAATTTAGGCCCTAGACACAGAATCCATCTCCTGCCCCACCATACTCTGCTAAAGTAGGACTGAGGTCCCACACATCCAATAGCAAATGCCATGGGAACTTCAGCTGCTTAAACACTTGTTCAGCAGACAGAAGACCTTAGGACTAATTATCACCTTTCAACAGCAGTAAATATAATTTTACAATTATATCCATGTACTTGGTTTTTCAGAGATGCCAGCAGTGTTATATTAAAAAAAAAAATGGGGGCTACTTACAGGCATAACTAACTATTATCCAAAATATCCTGTATGCTAAAAAAAAAAGACCAAAAAATTTTAAGAACATACCAATTAACTTCTACAAGGCTTTTTACTATTTTCCATACAGTCAGGATAATTTAGGGTATATTTTTTCTGATATATATTTTTTGTTAGTTACCCATTTTCAGACATACTGAAGCTTAAGTAATTTTATTCACTTTCCTCACTAAAGACATACCTCACAGAACACAAACCTAACATAGGAAAGCACATAGGAAGCTTTGCTACCTATGCTGCACAAGACCTCTGATGTGTCCAATAACATTTTCAATCCAAAGATGGATATTTCTAACAAGATTCTTTAGTGTTTTTTTCTTTTTCTTTTCTCTTTCAATGAAGTGGTGAAATGGAGCCCACTGAAAGGCCTGCCCTGCTGGTCACATTGTCAGACCTTTTGCGAGCAGTTCCAGCCCATTCCTCACAAAACAGGGATGCCCTGACAAGGTGAAGGAGATAGCATGATTTCCCAAGCTAGTGGTCACCCCCAGACTGCTCCACTGACAGTGGCAGAACAGCCACACAGTGACAGACTTAGATCCATCCAGCCCATTATCTTCTTTCTAACAGCAGCCAAATCTGTGGCATCTGTGGAAGGATGTAAGAACAAGGCAAATGCTCAGTGACTTTTCTCCAGCAAACTAAGCTAGCTGATGTCTCAACTTGCAAACCATTCTGTGGACAAGAGTTGCAATAGTAATTTCTTCATTATATGGAAAAAATAAGTAGTAAACCCTGCTTTTTTTTCCATACATGGCACCCAATTATTTCCCACATGCATCCTAGTAAGTGAAAATGGGAAAGCTCCGTATTTTAGTTGCCTTACCATTCAATATTCTATGTACTTGTCATATGCCTTCATTCCTGACAGCTCTTTCGGTAAGTGAAGATTTCACTTCTTCTCATAAAGAACCTGCTACATCCCTTTCACCGTCACTTTTATCCTTCCCTGTACTTCTGCTAGGTCTGCTATAACCTTCGGGAGATACACAGAAGTACCACAGCTATTTACTCTAATGTAATGATGTTTGCTGATTTATTTCCCATTTCCCATTTTTAAATCTGCCTCACTAGACACAAGTCTGCAAGTGCTGACAATCTGCCTCATATTCAAAGCAAACTCCTGATGTTAAATGTCAGGGTTTGCAACCTCAAGACAGCAATTTCTAAGCTGAGGTGGCCAAACAATCAGCAACAAACTACTTATTTGAAGCTAACTCTTCCTCACATCTACCTGCTCAGCAGTATCAGAAAATAACTGAAGATATTCATTAAACATATTCTTCACCTGAAATACCTCACATGAGCAATTGCTTTAATTACTAAAGGGATGAAAAGTAATTACAGAGAAGAATTCTACAAATTCAGTTCTAGGCAAGAAATACCCACGGGGAAGTCATCATTATAACACCTTCCATGTGTTGCAAAAGTCAGTTGAGGAATCCTTGGTGCTGTTGGCTCTCTTCTTTCCCTTGCTAGATGCACAGGGCACAGCCAGACGACCAAGCACCTTCCCTGCCTTGCTTCTGAACATGTCCGCCACCACAACTGTGTCTCCTTTGAGAATTTGAAAGTCAATATCCCTTTGTGGTACAGCAGATGAGTTAAATACGTTTCAGTACAGCACATCAAGAAGTCGAGACACGATGCTCTGTAATTAAATAATGTCTTATACTGGTTCATGACAACGTAACACCAAGGCAGCAGCACCTGCCATTTTCATGCAAAGTAATTTACATAAACTTATTCCTCTACTTCTATACCTCCAGCTGCATTCCATAATTTATACAGACATACAAATTCTTCCCTCTGACATTAACAAGAGAAACAAGTTGAATAATCAGCTTCCAGTATTAAGTGCACTGCATTTACTATCAAGCAAGCCTTTTTAGTTCAGCAGATGATTAATCTTCCCTCCGCGGGTAGAGTACCAGGAGATGCAGAGAGCTGACAATTGCTCTCGGCTTCTGGCCATGCTCTCCACATGCTTACCTTGCAACAACAGAATTTGCTGGATCCCTCCAAGAGCTGCTCTAATTCATTAACCCAGCAAAAGAATTGGACAGCTTTCTGCCAGGTCAGTGAATTAAAGTGGCTCACGTAAGGAATGCCAGAGACAGTAAACAGGAGTGGGAGTTTGCGCTTGAAGCCAGATCTCTCCTTTCTGACAGGAGTGAAGCTCTCACATCAGCTCAGCTGCCAGAGGTACTGCAGCCTAATTAGCATCTCCCCTTGCAGCTAACTGTGCTGGGTGTTTCTATCAGGGATAAGAGCACTAAGGTAAACCAAGAAGGGGGAAGGGGGAAGAAACCAGGCAACCCAGCACTGTAAGTGAAATGCTGAGCATCAACTCTCTTAAGAGAAGGGCTGCAACAGGCAAACCAAGTAGGCCAAATATGGTCCTGTACCTCAGCCTATTTTTAACCCAGGTCTTTCAGCTGTGCTTTGGGACAGTATCAAGAGAAAGGACAGATGCTTGCACATGAAGACCAAGAAGTCTTCTTGCCACATGCCAGGCACGAAACAAAGCCCCACAGTTGAGACTTGATCCTAAAATAGAGATTCCAAAATATGAAGCTGTTTGTATTACACCACCTACTGTGCCAATTTCTTTTACACGCCCCAATCTTGAGACCTCAGAACGCTTTCCACTACATTCAGACCTCCATAACCAAGCTCATCCTTAGCTAGTGACACCAACCAGTCATTCCCCTTTGTTCAGGGTTTTAGGCTGTGTAGGAAGGCACGGACATTGACTCTCAAAGTTTATTTTACAGAAGTTCACTGCTGATCTTTGACCTCAGGCTCCCGGACCACTGTCTATTAACTCAGACACCACCGCTAATCTCAAATCATTCTAGCTCACCTGCCCACCAGAACTAGCCAAGTTTCTATGGAAAGGTGCTCCCACCCTGTGTGTTAAGGACCCTGTTACAGACCACACTACATTGCTGTGTAACATCTTAATGAGACCAAGCCCTCTTTCCTCGAGGGACCTTTAAGACACCGCATGTTCTTTTGCAATTGTCCTGAAGGCTATCAGCCTCAAAAGCAGGAAAGCCCCGCCATCTGACCACACCTTTTGCTATCTCCCTCTGTCCTGCCAACAGGACCAATCACAGGCCTTGTTCTTAAAAGCAAGCAGGGAACTTATCTGTCCAGCTGAAGGAATTTCTGAATCATCCCATGGGAGCCCAGGCTTCAAGTCAGCAGCTAAAAAATCCACTGGCTGTTGAGTCTGGGGTATCGCCTTCACACACATGACAGCAGCTGTGCTTGTCAGTCATAGTAACAGGAGGGAAGGCTCATACCTCACCCTGATGGCTTTCTGCTCTGTTAAAGTTAGCACTGTTGTTTGAGCAAGATGATAAAATGGCTAAAGGAGAACATGCCTTAAAACATAACAGTCCAGTCCACATGGACTGAACATGTGTGTCAAGTAACAGCCAGCACACAGGATGGACAAGATGCTTGACACGAGCTGTAGATGTTTACGGTTAAATAACCAACCTGTTCTGCTGTATTTTAATAGCATGCTTTAACTTGAGTAACTACTGAGCCTTTTTGCTTCCCCTAGTTTCTACATCATTAATCAGCATACTGAAGAGGAGAAAAGTTACAAGGAATTACATCCTAAGGCAGCCCACAGAATCAAAATAACTTCATAGAGAAGGAGTCTCGGACAGAAAGATAAAGGGACTTGGAAGATCCAGGATGCAGTGGATGTGAAAGTCTGGCATGTGAAAAGCCCCTGGTTAAGGCACCTTTCCCCCCCTGCTCCCACAGATTTCTTCATGTGCCACCATCTGGGATCCTCTGGGTTTCATCAGTCCCAGCCATAGCAGCCACAGCAACGCCCTTGTGTGTGCCCTTACCCCTTTCCCAGCCAGTTATGGCCACAAGCCTGACTCTGCATGCTCAGCTTGCATGTCTTTAACCACATCAAACAGTCACTCCAGACGTGCACACCTGTTTCCAACAGCCAGTACAAGTGCTGTGTGTTATTCAGCCTGTTTCTTGGATAACCCCCTGCCAGTCAGGCTCCCTCCACAGACTCCTGGCAACACCACTGTCTGCCAGCAGTCTCCCAGCAACACTCCCTCCCGCACAGATGGGCTCCCAGTCCCACCTTGCAGGCTAGCCACAGGCTGTGGGCTCCTCGGAGCCAGCATTAGTTGATGAAACACAGAGCTTGGCCCTGCAGAGCCACAGAGATGGCTCCTAATATGGAAGAGGAGCAGGAAGGCTGGCAAGAACTTACATCCAAGGTCAAGGCTCACATCATTTCCATTAAAAAGAAATGCTCTTAAGCTCTGGACAAGGATGGGAACAGCAAAAACACACGGGGAAAGCCATTGCCCTGTTTTACTACCTCTTTCCAGCTTCCTCATCCAACTGGCAGTGCCTGAGACAGTTGTTTGCTGGTGATGGGCAACCCAAATCTTATGTGTTGGAACAGTATCAGACAATCTGGTGCTAAAACAATGACTTGCATTTCTGCACACTGCAGCGGCTCTAAGTTTTATTTCCTGCCTGGTCTTTTCTTATCTACTTTTTTTCTGCCAAGCAAGGCACCCCTAAGTTCCTTTTACACACTACCAATGTGCCTTACACAGTTTGTACTTTTTTTTTCTTCTTCAAGATGCCGAAGTTGCGGCATTCCCAGGAAGAAATCAAAGATATCTTATCGAAGTCATGACCAACGGCGCCAAGCGCGCAGCCACTGCCCACTGCAGAAGGGGCAGAGGCACACACCAGGAACCATGAACACTCGAGCTGGCACTATCAGTTCTTCCAACTGTTGGCACTGAATTCATTCAGTACTTACCAGGGAAAGAAAATAATCTCTACAAGCCAAACACCAACTACAAGTAAAACTGAAAGCATTAACAGATTAAATCCGCCCCTGAGCACCAAAGGCTCTCACCATAAGGCTCTTTATTAGGAAGTTAAGTCTTAACAAGTGGCTTAAGGGGTGGATAAAGCTTTTCCTGGGATAATCTGCCAGCATGTTGCCCAGTGCCAGTTCCAGGCCATGGAAAGAAGAAAGAAAAAAAATATAAGATGATGAAAATCTTGGTTTGGAAAATGGATGACCAGTAGTTAAGAGCTCATCTCCTATTTTTGCTCCCTGAAGCTCCCTGCTGTATTCAGAAAGTCAAAAAAAAGTAATTTTCTACTCTGCTAGCTTCCTGAAAACAAAACCACACTGGGATTACACCTAAAATGCATGTGCTCACCCTAATTCTTTGTACTGTCAACCCTCCAGAATTTGCCTCCATCACATCTATTTGAACCATTCGCCAATTAACACAAAGTAATTAACACTTTTTTAAGAGACTGTCTTTGGACAGCGCCACCATGGTAAAACCACCATGATCATGATTTCAAGTCCTACTGCTCTCTGCAGGCACCAATTTACAAGGGGAACATGCAAAAAAGGGAAACCCAGTAATAGAAGGTCAGAAGCCATCTTTTGTTTATAATTCTCCCCTTTCAAGCCTACTGCTGGTTTGCTGCACACTTGAGAAACAGCAGTCTAATCAGTGGCTGCTTTTCCCCAAAGCGTTGTGCCGTTCTGGCTGGGCACCCTTGCGCACTTACTGCAAGAGATCCGTTCTGCGTGCTGGCCGTGTTCGTGCTCTGCTCTCCATGCGGCTGCGTGCTTCCGTAGAGTGTCAGATTGTGCTCGCTGGTCTGGCCTGCATAGTCCTGAGTGTGTGGCACCCCGTACTCTGTGGGAATCCCATTCTGTGGGGGTGGCGGAAATGGGATTGTGGTGAATGGCTGCACCATTGCATCAGGAGTTGCTGCTGGCTCCTGGTTACCCTTAAGAAAGGAAAAAGGGGAAAACAGCTTTATACTACAGAAGATAGATCAAAACATCAGCCTGAGAAACAACACATGTTCATGTGAATATCCCACCCACTGTCACCATAGTATTCCACGGTCTTCTATTATCTCTCCTATCAAAAAGCGCATGCCTTGCTCCTCTGAGCCAAGACACTGTTTTCTTAATCTCTTCAGGGCAATTTTCTTGCTACTGGGTGGCATATAGCGAACAAATTACAGGGTTTGCAGATTGCATACCCCTGTGATCTCACACAAAGCTTTACACACAGTAAGGTGTTATTTCAGAAAAGGGAAGAGGCACTCAAACATTGGAACAGACAAGGAAACACAGAAGAACAGGGTTCCTCAACATCCCTAAAAGTACAATAACTGGGTCCATCTCCTCCAGCCTGACCCTCATTGCTCACAAGCAAGCCCACAAGCAAGCACATCGTGTGGTTCAGAGCACACCTCTCTGTTATGTTACAGTGATAAAAAGCACAGTTTTTAAAATCCATCTGTGCAGACGCCCCCTCCTTTGCCCTGGCAGCACTGAGTACAGAGCACAGGTGCTCAGGTATCTGTTGCTGGAATATCCCATTTGCTTCTTGCTGGCCATGCAGGAGACACCAAAGAGCTGTAGGGAAACAAGCTGAGATCGCAAGCCAGGAGCACAGTCACTCTTTCCCAATCCTGAGCATCTCTACAATCACACAAGGCATTAATTACCCACTCTTCCCTCAGCTTAGGGTATCCCACAGAGACCTCTTCGATAGTGGACTTTTTAGAAGCTTTTAGTGCTGTCTTAGATGTAGCTAACACCAATCAGATGACTCAGAAACAGAGAACTGACCATGCAGAAGATATCCCCAGAAGACAATAAAAACGCTACCCCACCATGTCAGAAAACCACAAGAAGCAAACAAAAAAAGCATGCAGCCCTGCAGCCTCTGCAGGGATCTCACCAAGGGGGGAGCTGCATTCAGCCGCCCGGGGTGAAGGAGAACAGCCTTGACATTGCAGCCCAACCCTGGGAAGCTCAGGCTGCTGCACCGCTCCTACTGCTTTCACCGCCGCAGCAGAAAAAAAATCCACAGAAAAGATTTATGATAGGAGGGCTGTTTGATTTATGTGCGTGTCAACAGACTAATCCTGATTTTAAATTTTGGCTGCTGTTCCAGCCCTGGGTCCTCCCCCACAAAGCCTGGAGGTGCTCGAGGCTATTCTGACACTAGCATGCTTAAATCAATGGAGTAAAAGCGAAACAGACCTTACCCGTGGATAGGAAAGGCAGAGTGGGAATTACCAGGCAGCCTTTCAGCAGAGAGCATGCAGGGGCTGACGGACCTCCAAAGAAGCCGAACAAACCTTTCAGTCCCTTTATCAGCCTACCTGCAGCTTTCCCTTCCGGGCGGAGGAAACAACGATAAACGCAGTGCACCTCCAGCCAGCACCGGGTCATTCAGACACTGGCTGAATCCCAAATTTGCTCTGACACTAGTCTATCTGGTCTGCCTCCCCTGGGGGCCACGTGGCCACGCGCTCCCACAGCTGGGGAGAAGGAGAGCGAAGGGCATTCAATACCACTTAGCAGAGCCGAGCTGCAGCCTTGGCCCGTGCTGAAGAACGGACAGTTTTGAGTCCAGCCCTGCTGCCTGCGTGAACACAAACTCCGCAGCCTTATCTGAGAAGGAAAAATTCAGGCGAGCATGCCAGCCGTGGCCAGTGCTCAGCTCCTTGCACGCACTCCCCCAAGCAGTTGCAGCCCTGCATCGCGTGCTCGCAGCTCTGCGGAGGTTTTTTCACGCACCAAGCACATTTTCTGAAAGCAGGACAGGATTTTTGTTTCCCCCTAAAAAAGGAGGGCAGCTCCACCAGCCCTCCGGTTCTGCTCATTCCTTTGCTATTCTCAGCTTCAAAGCAAGCCACTTCTGACTCGACCTAACCCATCATCAAGATCTGCAGAGCGAGTTCTAAAACAGGAGGCAGGACAGGCAGAATGATGGCCATCCCACTGCAAAACAGGTATCAGCAATCCTCTTGCTCACCTACTCAGCCTGTTTATCCGCTGACATGACAGCTCCATTCTGTCCTCATACTGTCTCCTTTCCAAGTTCTTCTGCTTACATTATTTCATTGTATTTGATGGTCTGCGTTCTTCCGTACAGCCCACATTGTCTGCCCCTTTCTTACATTTCAAATAGGAGCTAAATAGGAAACTGACTTTCTTCTCAATTAAAAATTTTTCCACAGGAAAAATGGAGGAACAGAAACTATTTTCAATCTTCTCAGAATAAGCTAGATTTCCAAGCCAGCAGCATCCCAAGTCAGAGGAAAACAATGCTGATTAGCCCCAAACAAAACCTATTCTGCCATCCTCTCAGCAGTGCAGGGCTGCTCCCCAAAGGACATAGTCCAGCATTCTGTTCAGCCTCACTTTTAGACTACTTAAAATGCCAGCCCATGAACCTTATATAATCTTATTTTCAATGTTTTTACCCCTCAGTTAATACTGTTCCTTCCAGCTTAAATGCATTTCAACCTTTTAAATATTTTCTCTCCCTTCTTCAATTATCTACAAATGGTTGAAGGATGAAAAATGCTCACCCTCTCCTCTGTTGCTTGTGGCATTTTGATAATACATATTTATTTTGAGTTTAATCACACCTCTTAAGCCAAAATATCCCGGTAACTTCATTTATTGCTCCTCTCTGACCTTCCTAGGATTTTTTTAAAGAAGGATTTCTGGTACAGAATAAAATGTTTTTAATACTACTGTCACTCCCCCACTCCTCAAATCCCACTAACATGCAAAAATCATATCTTTTATTACAAATATATCCTTCATTTAATGTCTCAGGTTATCTGGAGATCTATCATCATTATATTTGTCCAGGTTTCATCATCTCATGGAGTATCTGTATCTCAAATTATCTTTCTCTTGATATGATTATGGACATATTTCCCGTCTGATTTTTTTTTGTAATTTTAATTTCCTTTGATGCTTTAGAATTACTTTTTCCCCTGTTTCCACTAGCGTCTACAGAAAAGGACTCCTGATGAGATCTCTGCAGGTTTCACAGCATACTGATATCCTCCAAACCCAGAGGAGATTCTACCTCTTCTGTTATTCTACCAAATTTCAACATTTACACAACACTTCATATTTTCAAGGACTAACACAGAACGCACACACACACACACAAAAATCCCATTAATCTTCAAACATAGAACCTGAACTCCCTTCCCTACTTCTAAACCACCACGTAAAATTCTGCAGTCAGGGGTGCTGCTTCTCACACTTCTCAGAAGATACAGAGAGCATGGAGAAACCCTCAAATTTCTGGGTAAAGATAAGTACTTAGGAGGACAGACTTGACAGAAAGTATTTTGTCTATCCAATCCTGACAACATACCTCACTGCACTGCCAGTCCTGTTTGTTTTAGCTCATGAAGACGTCTTAAAAATTTACTCAAATGCAACAAGAAACCCACAGGGATATGTCCAAGAGCAGTCACCGTCTCCAAACTTACACAAAGATGCCATGACAGGACTAGGAAAATCTGGTTGCAGCTCCCCACAAAAACTATTGCCATCTTAAACTTCTGTGATGGTATGAAATAAATTTTAATCAATGTTCAGGAGCAGACAGACACCTCTCTTGGCCACAATGCATCAGGCTGGCAGTCTCCAGGGGGCGAGTGTGAGGGACATTTGGTTGCAGGAATAATTTTGGCAGTTCCAGATTAACTGACTCGCTCTGCCAATTTGTGCTGCCATGCACCAACCATGATAGTTGCCATCCCATATTCAAACTGGGAAAGGCTGTTCAGTACAAGTGAAACAGTGTAATCAACACACTCTCCTTAAAAAAAAAAAAAAAAAAAAAAAACAAAAAAAAAAAAAAAAAAAAAAAAAAAAAAAAAAAAAAACTTCAGTACTATTATTGNNNNTTTTTTTTAAAAAAAAAAAAAAAAAAAAAAAAAAAAAAAAAAAAAAAAAAAAAAAAACAAAAACAAAAAAAACCAAAAAAAACCACTTCAGTACAGTATATGGTAACCTATAGCTCAAAGAAAAGAAAAGCAGTAATTCCTGTGTTTTCTATTCATTCTGTTGCTCTATTCCCACAGAAATAATTCATTCACATCAGGTAGGAATTCAAAGCAGCTGCCCCCTTGCAAAATGTTGGCATCTGATTCATGAGCACACAAGCCCACAGGGCACAAGAAGGATATGGTTACCCATCTGGGCTCTGCTTTCAGGCCCCTATTCTCAGCCCTACAAAGGTCCAGTCATGTTCTTGCAGGCGCCAACTTTCTTCCTTAAGTCAGGGGTTTGCCTACACAGCTCAGTAAAAATCCATCCCACATTATGTCTAAAAAACAAATTAGCTAAAGCAGTGAAAAATCACAAATGGGGACACATTTCTATGAGCTTATGCAGCTTTAAGTTAATTAATGAACTTTGCAGCTCCAAGCTAAGCGGAGGAACGATGAGTAACCGCACGTGGTGGTACCTCACGGAAGGGTGGGAGATGGGGATGACAACTCAACAAGGAGCAATGTGGTTCAGCAAATGTGACACAGGATGAATTCTTTCAGCAGACAGCAGGTGGTGATCCAAGATCACGGCACTGGAGCACCAAAAGCGAACACCAGAAATGCACACAAAGGCCTCCTGCTTCCATAAAACTGTCAAAGATCAGTCTGTTCTGTGAAGGAGTGGTTTTGTTTTGCTCATTAGAGAAACGTGTGTAAGTACAGAGATACGAAAGGAGCCTTATAGCAATGCAGCTCCAGCTCTCTTCTGTATTGGTATGCCATAATATGCATAGATGGTAAAGCCTAACCAGCCAAATAAAAATTATACTCCTGGTAAAGCTAAACTAGTACCATTTCTGTATAGATGTGGCAAACTGCCACAGGGCAACTGGTCTGTGCTATCCATAACCCTACTGTGAGTCATCAGCATCACAGAAAGGTGCAGAGAAATGGTACAGCATATAAACATCAAACAATCTCTTAAAAATGCCTTTGAACTCTGCTAACCCCCAGATCACCAGGACAGATGTGAGTATAACCCTACTAGCGGAATGGGGTTTCTAATACGTATGTCTTCACTGAACTAATTTTATGAATCCTTGAAGCAACTGACTTGCAGCTAACGGAGGCAATTAACCTGTTTGTGAAGACCAGAGCATTCCAGGATACGACTGTTTGCTCTCTGCACTAACCTAATCCCTTCCGTAAACAGCAAAAATGTTTGGAGCTGGGATCTGTGAGGAGCCTGGCACAAACCTGGAGCCGCTGCCCACCTTCAGCTCTCTGTACGAAAGGGATCCTTCTGAATGAGGGGAATGCAGGGACCGTGCTGTCCCTTCTACAACCCAGGTCACAGCCTCCTGTCTCACAGCCTCCTGCCAGGGATGCAAACATCACACATGGCTCCCGCACAGGAAGCAAAGCACTGCTCCCTGGCTGTACACAGACAAGAGAGAAAGGGCTTACCATACAAGGCTGCTGCTTAGGAGCATGAGAATGATTAATTAATTAATTAATAATGGGCTGGTTCCTCCCCCCTCTTCTCACAGATCAACAAAAAGGCTGCTGTAGCAGGGTCTCTTTCCCAGCCCCTTCCAACAGTCTCCCTTCCCAGTTCTCAGCTGCAGCTTCAGAGGGGCTCTGGCTGGAGCTGCCACCGTCCCACCTCCAGCTGTGCACTCCTGCCCTCTCTCCCCTGCCAGCCTGCCCACCACTGAGCCCTTTCAGCACATATCCCAGGAAAAAAAAATTACTCACTTTTTATTGCCAGGTTAGTTTTGTTCCCAGTTAAGAGCGCTGAAACAGCTTGGCAAGGAGCTGGAGGAGAACCAGAGCCAGAAAGGACAGGGGGTGGAGAAGCTGGGGAGGGAAGGGCCATGGGCACCAGCAGTTGGATGAGCTCAGGCTGCCAGGGAGCCGCAGTCTCCAGCATGCATTAACCCTCTCCACAGGCAATCCCACAATTTGCCCGCTGATAACAAATGCATTGACAAGCAATTTCTTAGCAAACAGGAATGGATACAAAGCAGTGTGAATGATGCTCCCCACACTCACCAGGGAGTCCAGCATTATCCCTTCCAGGAAAAAAACACAGGCTGGGGCATTCTTTACACGAAAGATAAATTTCCACCCTACACTGGTGGCTCTCACAGCACATGGAACCTACGCCTGGGTTTTTAAAACTGTGCTTTTGCTCTTTAGGGCCATGAAGATACCCAAACACAAGACAAAGTGATGTACAGAATTATGAAGTGATGGCTCTCCAATGCCCCAGACGCCCCAAAACACTGATTTGGCCACGCCAACCCTGCAGGTGCCTGCAAACATGATATAAGGTCTCTATCCCAAAATGCAGCAATAACACTTTCTCTGTTGTGGACATTTTGTTACAGATTACCTTTTGAATGGGAAGAGTGGGTAAAATGCCTACAGAAAAGAAATCTGGTGGTGAAAAGGATATATACAAAGGATATAACCATCTCATATCCTTCATCTTTGTACAAACCCGTTCCTGGATTCAGAGGGGTATGTGACCCTAACCTGACACCCACAGCCCACACTACAAAGGCATTTCTGTAACTCCAGACAGCAAGACTGACATGCCTGTGTGTCTGGGACCCAGACTGATAAAATCAACATTCTTTCTTGGTGTGGGCTGATCATAAAAGCACCTTGAAGAGGATCACAGTAATAAGAGGTTTTGTATTTCATCTGCACATCTGGAGCTTGATCTTCATTTGATCTATGACACACTGTGGTAATAGAAAAGGGTGCTGGATTTTGACTCTAGTGCCATGGGCACGAGACCAATTCCTCCTGAATCCTCTCAAAGGCAAACTCTAAATCTAGGTAGTTTTGGAAACATCTGCTGGAGTTTTATGGTAGTTTTGTTAAAACAAAGGAAAGTTAAGTTCATGTGTATGCTTTTTTTAAATTTAAATCGGATGTAATCACTCAGGAAATGCCTTTTGCACTGGGTTAAGTTAAGCCTCAATAAGCTAATCTTGCACCAGTAAAAAAAAGAAAAATCTAAAAAGAGATGCCTGCACTCACGCTTGCACCTAGCTAACCATTTAAAGGCATGTCTCCTTCAACTTCCTGGTGCAAGCTTGCACTATATTATCTAATCTTGCCCTTCCTAGATATGTAAAGAAGGGAAGAACAAGTTATCTTCCAATACACACTCTATCATTCCAGGCCACCAAAAAGTGTTCTGTAAAATAAAGCAGCTGGCCTTTTTTTTTTTTTTTTAATGCATTTAAGAACTTTATGGAAAAGAAGTTCAAGCCCCCCTTTTGTAGGAAAGGATGAAAGAAAATTATAGTCTTATCTTACTGTTATACACAGGAAGCACTCACTCATCCCCATGCTATCATCACTTCCAGTAATGGCCAACTTTTGCTCTACCTCTATGCACAAACACAGGCCCTCAGTGCTGAATGCATGCACACTCGGTAAGATGCCCTCGGGCAACCTGCAAAGAGGTTTCCTGTTGGATATAGCCAAAGCTTTAGAGTTACACAACATTAATAAGGCCCAGGGCCACATCTACTTACCAGCCTGAAACACATCTTTCAGATTTTAAAAAGCACTGATTTCTGCTCCTGAAATCTACATTATTCCCCACTCAAAAAAAAAAAAAAAAAAAAAAAGTTAAATGTTACTGGCGCAAAGGCATCCCAACAAATGCTTTCAATCCATTCACGTGCTCTCTGGGGTTGACTAGAGAGAATTGTGCTTCAAGAGACATCAGGGTCCCAACATCTGTTTGCATTCCATATTAGGAATTAAACTACCTCTGAGAATTACTGGGGAGAAGGGGATAAGGGTGGAGAACAAAGAGAAGAAGTCACCAGGATGGATATATCCTCAACAACAGAGCCAGCAATTAAGAGAAAAGCTCAGGCTCAATTTTTTGGTCCAGATTGGTCCTTTAGCACCTACCCTGCCTCTGTTCTTCCCAGCTCTGCAATATTCCATGTGACAGTTTTCCACTTAACATTCACACTCAAACATTCTTGGGGAAAAAAAAGATTTCCATAAGACGACTAGCTTTCAACAAATCAGCATGAAAATAATGTCTCCAAATACTACGAATCGAGTCCTCTGTTAATCCAGCGGGTACCCAGAGCGGCGGAAGCATGTCCCACACAAGGGAGATTACTCCTCTGTCAGGCAAAGACGGTTAAGTTCCTTCTCTGGGACCAGAATTGAAATGAGTCACAGCTAAGGAACAGTGTGCTGCAGATGTGTCACGTATGTTTAATCCAAGCTAACTGCCATCAGCTATTCAGCAGATTAGCAAACCAATCACACTCTCCGTTGCATGACTGCGGATCCTCTCTCAGGGAAGCAGCAGAAACCAGAGGCCAGTGGTGGAGAAGGAATGGGTAACTGCTTTTCAGGAGAGATCCACGGTTGCAGCAGGGTATCTGGGCACTATGTGACACTTTAGACGGCACAGAGAACCTGCCTGTGCTGCTTTTCTGCCTTACACCTGACAGCTAACCAGTGATTCCTGGTGCTGCTTAGAAAAAGAAGGGCTACAGAACATGGAAATATAACAGGGAAGAAAATACTACCTGGTCCCATGGTATCTCTTGACCAGGCTAGCAAGGTAGTGTCACAGTCACTGTCACCTCAGCTAATTCTGCACTCAGATTGCTCACTTCAGATAGCTTTATTTCAAAGGAGAGGGTAACTCTCCAGATGATATATTTCAGAAAACCAGTATCTGCTTCTCCAATCCCAATCAAGGACCTAGCTGGACAGATAAGCAATTTTTCATCACGTCTCTGCTCTGCGAATGCACTATTGCGCTGCATCTGCAAGTACATCGCCAAATCTCAGTGAGTGTGGAGAGTTATTCCTGCAACCTCAAGAATCCAAATGGCGTTCCTGAATGTTTAAATCCTCATGAAGCTCCCTCAGCCCCTTAGAAAGATTTGTATCTACTTTAGTCATAAGGATTTCTCAAAGCCCTTGCTATGTGACACAGCTATCTGTAATAAACTGTTCCAGATCTCTCTGTATTTCCAGTGCTCTTCTAGGAAGGATTTTGAAGATCACTTTTGGTATCAGGCTTTCCTGTCCTTCTCTCCCCGGCTGTGAAGGCAATGAGCTGAAGGAAGTAGTGAGCTCTGCAGAGGGGCTGCTCTGAGCTGACTTGGCTCCTGGAGGAAGGACAAACCTTAAAGCCCTGTTAGGCAGCTTCACTTACACTGCACTTACACAGGCCCCTTCAATTCCCCAGATTTCAGCGGACAGCAGGGAATTTTTCCTGCCTGCTTGCACTAACTCCAGCACCACACAGGAAAAAAGCAGCCCTGCCTCTGCTGCCAGAGCAGGAGGAGAAAGAACGGAGAAAGCGCCGGGAAGGGGAGAACACATCTGGAATCAATTGGAGACTGCTGAATGCCTTGGAAAGAACTGCAGAGCTGGCAGAAACCATAGTGAGGAGCCGCGTGTTCGGACGTGACTCTGAAGCAAAGGTGGAGAACGAGACGTATGCAGCATATTTAAACACAAAACCAGAGCTCCTCTTGAGGCTCTGGGGTTTTTTTCATGCAAGCAGCTAAACGTCTCAGCCCTGTCATATTTTCACTGCCACTGGCCTATCATGGGTACGCTCAGAATTCAGTACGGAAGACAGGAGATGAGATGAGGCAAACGGGACCCATCTGTGACTCGAGTACCAGGACTCAGTCACACAGCAACAACATTATATCAAGCTGCTCTCAGGGCGCAGGGCGGAGGAAGTCTGTGACTGACTTGGCACACGTTTCAGAACAGAAATTTGATGGTTTAAAAACACAGCTTTCTTCCCACAGTTACTTTCCATTCCAGCATTCTCCTATCTCCTGCTACTCATTTGTTCCAAGAGTAGTTTTCCATTTTCAAAGAAGCCTCCACTCTGTGTCCTGGAAAGCAGAGGTTCTGGAAAGGAGCAGAGAGTCACGGGGAAGCAACTCATCACTGCAGCAGCTTGGTACAGAGAGTGACTACAGCTGTTCAGACATATTACCAACAAGTAGGGTGTGGGATGCATTGTAACTTGGGTACGTGGCCTTGGCCAGATGAAAAATAAGATATATGCTTCAATACACGAATTTTAAAAACAGAATTAAAAAATTCAAAAGGGAACATGAAAGAGCTACAGAAATGAGATCCACAAGATTGGAAAAAGCCACATGGCTGCACAATGAAAACCTTGAAAAGCTCAATTTATTTTGCTTATAAAAAAAAAAATAAGTGGCAACTGCTTATTTTATTAAAGTACATTAATTGTGAGGAAAATGAAGTAGATGCTAATAATATTTAATCTAATGAAAAAAGTAATCAAGAAAACCAATAGCCAAAAGCTTAGTATGAGAAATTCAGCTCTGGTAAAAGACACCATTTCATTTTGTTTACTGATTTCTAAATGACAGTCATTAAGTCAGCTGGTGAGAAGGACTCAGTCTTTTCCATCTTTTCCTGTCTTTGTGCTGAAAACATTATGTCACCCAAAACAGAGGTACCTGAGTGAGACATAATGGCCTACAATGCAGGTACAGCGAGAAGAGACAATCTAAAGCCAGATCTATTGGACAATATCCTGGAAAGCCAACAAGAGCTGGTGGAAGTCAGTGTACAAAAATTAAAGCTGATTAAACTAAGCAGCATACACATTTATAAGCATAATGACCTCACCTTATGGAGAGGAACAAGCTATTGAAAAGTATAGGTGCAGTTTTATGTGCCACCTAACATGACAAACTACCAACTGGCCTCGGAATCAGGGGCTCCACTTCCCCTCCCCGGCTGTTGTGAGATCCAGTCACACCACAGCCACTGCCAGAAAATTAACCCAAACAATAGTCATCTGTTTGGTCATAAACTCAACTGTCTCGCTTTAGATCTGCTTAAGCACGATGCCCAAAGCGGTGAGGAGGCTGAGCATATGGCCGGGGCACAGAGACGAGGGGGACTGTTCTTCTCACAGCAGCCCACAGTTACGCTACATTAAGCGCAACTTCAAAATGCACCTGAAAGCCACTTCATCCCAGAACAAGAGGCTACACGGACATTCAGCATATGCTATTGCCACTACCTGCTTCACTTGTACTTAACTTCTAGAGCATCCCCAGGTAAGCCAGCCATTCGTACACAGTGAATTTGTCAAGTATTTCAGGAAAGATTTTCCTATTGTTATAAAATCCTTCTAAAGCCTCTTTTCCCCAGGCCTTCCAGCTAATGTGTGTTTACTACATTCCTGCTGTAACCACGAACCAGTATAGACTTCTTCCCCACACAGGCCACCTGCACAGCTCATAGGTAAAGCTCGAGGTGAGTGGCACATCTGACCACCTTTCACGTGCCTCTTCCCAGGCTGGGTGCCACTAACACAGCTCCTGCAGCCCCCACACTCAGCAGCACCTTTGGAAACATGCTGCTCTCCTTTGCCACCACCACATCAATGCCCTGGGACACATAAAGCATTTGTTGGTTTAACAGTAGCAACATGTAAAATATTCACATTGAATTACTGCATATCACTGGCAGTCCCACTTTTAAACTGCTCTATTTTACTGAAGCTAAATCAATAAACCTTAAAAGCTAAATTGATATAAGAGCATCTAATGTCAGGGCATGCCTGTCAGCATCTGCAGCTCCCTTAATATATTACTACATGAGTTCCCGAGAAGTTTACCCCTCCATAACTCTCAGCAGATCCCCACCTTCCACAGCCAAGTGCATTAAAGGTCCTTTTTCCCCCCTCCTTGCACACCTACAGAAAGACAAGAACACAAGCTATGCAAAACTCAAACCCTTTCAAACCAGTCAGTTTGCCCTTCTGTACATCCCCTTTCACACTCAGTGTCAGGCTAAACAAAGCCACTCACTCCAGGATACAGGCCTGGAAAAAAAAGCATTAGCATCTGGCAACCAAGAGCAGCACCCCAGCATATGAGCCTGAGAGCAAATACAAGTCTCTGGCACGAAGAAGAAACACTGGGACATATGCCTGACTGCTCCTGTCAATCTTGCAGTGGGGGAATGCCCGATTTTTTTTTTTTTAAATATATTTTTATCACATTACTGAAAGGAAATGCCAGGGACTGCTGTGGCCCCTGTCCCTTGAGGCTCCACTGCTGCCATCAGGCTGCACTGCCTTTGCAGCGATGAATATTTAAACAGGGCAATAAATATTTCAGAGCACATTCATCCCAATAAGAAGTCTACTACCATAAGAGAGACGAGACAACCACGCAGGGTGGGGGCCACTCCCTGTTCTGCCCCTCTGGCTTCCACACTGCCTGCCCTTCCTTGGCCCTACTTCCCTCCAGCCCTCAACAGGCACCTGACAGCCTCAAATATTCATGAGCACAGCTCCAGTTACTTTCCAAACAAGCAAAAACACCTGTGAAAAAAGTAACAAGGTGCTCTGCTTTCCACAGAGGTGCAGAACACAGCTAGCACATCCTTTGCTTTCACCTCTCCTGGGGCTTCTGGCTCTTGGGTGCTCATACTCGGGAAGAAAATAATTGCTTTACGACCCCACAGGGTCTTAAATTGCACATTAGAAGAGGAAAAAAAACTAAGATCACCAAACCCAAAGCTCAACCAGCACCTGGTTGAGAAAGAGTATGTGACAATCTGTCTTTACTCCCCACAACTCCCTCCCTTAATTTCAGCAGTGCATTTATTCAGGCATTTCTTGGGTGCGAGCAGCTCCGCTGGCCTCTCAGTGGGATGCTAACAGATGTACACAGCTTGGCCATCACTGGCACAAATAAAATCGGCTAGAAATCAAGTTTAGAATGTAACAGAAAAAACATTCATTTACTCAGCTACCACCTGTATGTCATTCATACACTGGGGGCTATTTTGACTATGGCAGTGATAAAAGCTTGGGTTTATAAGCAGGACCTTAGCTATGCTCTCACCTCTAAACTTCTTGGTTTTTAAAGATAATTTCAGGGGGTAACTAATATTCTGCAGAAAATCAAAATCACATATAAAGACATTTATTCAGGATCAAATTCACAGAGCCATGAAACCTGCAGCCAGACTCAAAAATGATCTTTTGTAGCAGCTTCCACTGCGTATCTACCTAGATTCAAAACACCTAAGATATTTGCTGGTCACAGAGTATATGGAGAAGGCTTCAGAAAACAAGTATGCCTACGCTGAGTGAAAGGAAGCCAAAAAGACACCTTCACAAACAGCAGCCAAAGGGTTATCCTGAATGACAGACACAAGCTAGTCTGCCCTGGCTAACTGAGCTGCACCATGGCATCTCCTTTCCAGGAAAAGGCTTGAATTAATAGTATACAGAAAGAGAGTAATCTCTGCCTTTACTGGCACCCACGGACCATCTTTTAAAAGATGATGGTAACCAAACTGCAATCACAACGTGTCACATGCTGTCAAAGGTGCCTCTTGGACTGCGCAAGAAGACACTCTTCATACCTGGATCCTGGCCCAGCTCAAGGTACAAGCTGGGCACCAAATGTCTCAGCCCTGTCATGGCTTGGGCACAGCAGGGAGCGTGCAAGGGTATGCGACAACTCAGCAAGGTCTGCAGATGCAGACTTGGATTAAACTGCTAAATTCCCCTGCAGTCTCATTTCAGCTGCTTTTAGACCTTTGAAGGAGAACAGCCGGGTCTTTGCTATGTGCGGGAAGGGCCCTGCAGCACACTCAGACTGAGTTTTCTACCGCAAGCCAGAGCTCCTGCTATTTCATGCCTGGTCCTCGTAACCAAGGGAAGAGACCAAGGCAGCCCCCAAGTAATGCACAGCCTTCTTGGGATGACCAGTTTCATATTAATGAAATTCTCTCCCATCCTCCTGCTCTGTGGCACAAAATGGCTCCAAACTGAAGTACTGAACTGTCAAACAGCAAAACCTCTTTCCAAACAGCATTTCAAGGAAGAGCACCTGCCTATTGAATAGGTGGATCAATCGCCTGCCATCACCCTCTGTCCCTTCTGCTCCTGAAAGAGCAGCAGCATCCCTTGGTCAAGATTGGCCATCAGCCATGCCACCAAAAAGATGCTGTTTACATTAAAAGCATAAAATAGCAGTCGCAGCAGTGTAATTCAGAGTGACAACAATCCTGCTGCTTTGCCAGTGGTGAGTCCTGGGATTTTACTTCTCTGCTTCTACCATCCTAGCTGTCCTTCATACAGCATTGAAACGAAAGGATCCAGTCAGAAGTCAGGTGCAACCTGGCCCGAAAAATACCTTGTACTTTCCTATCTTATTAACAGAGCTCATACACAGAGGAAGGAAAACATCTTGGAAAACAAGCAATTACCTCACCCAAGTAATTTAGAGCAGAAGCCACCATTTTACAGCAGACATCAAAATAATGAGCACTCCTCTGCTGACTGTGCAGCTCCGTGTTACTCCCATGATGGGCTGCATATCCAGCAGCACACTAACATGGAAAAAACCAGCCTCTGATCCCAGGCAAGAATAAAAAAACACATTTTTGATACTGTACAAAAAGCGTTAGAAAGGAAAACAACATTTAATTCTGTAGCTCCTGAGGACCTTCCATGACTCAGAAAATAAATGCAAACAGATGAAAAAGTTAATTTGGATCATATCAGCTTCACTGGCATGCAAAGGGCGGCACAGGCACCCTGGGGAGAGGGAGGGAAAGATTTGCCATGGATCAGGTTACTATCACTGACAGCTGACCTAAAACACCACAAGATTTGAGCAGACTCTACCCTATCTTCTAATTTTCAAAGGTGCTACCGCCTCCTTTAAGAGCTATGATGTGTGAAACATAGCACTGAGGTCAGGGAGGAAGGAGATCCTGCAGCACATGTAAGTGGTCCAGATGATAATCCTCACTGCTTTAGAACGAGCCCAATTAACTGAAACAAGAAGAAAGCAGAAGTGAATTGTTCTTTTGTAGATGTAGAATTTTCAATGCAAAGCAATGAGGACATAAGGAACTGGAATAATTTCTCCGCAGTCTGAAGCTACTGCATGGAACAGACAGGCAGTTCTCTGTCCTACAGAGATGCTCCTTGAAAACAGATGTCCGTCTGCAACCCAACACACTCAGCTTGGGAATTCAGAGACCCAGCTTGCTGTATGGGCTCTCATCCCCTAGATGAGACAGGCCACAGACATCACTGTCAAACATGAGAAATGTTCTTCAGCATGAGCCCTCAACACTTGGTTTTAACTTCACCTCGTTTGATGGGATCTGAACTGCCCATCATCACAAACTGAGCTTTGTTTCTGTCCTATTAAATTTTTAGGAAGTGTTACTGTTCAAAACTGGCCAAAGACAGCATCAGTAGCAGCCCACAGCAGTCAATATATTCATTGTTAACTGAAGTCCCCTTGGTTTGTTAGGCCTTCAACATCCACTAGATGATTCACAGAAAGACTGATACATCTGAAAAACTTCCTTTAAATTCTTTAAGATGAAAACTGCTCTGTTAGCTTCCTCTTGCATGTCTAGGTCATAAAGCCTTTTCAGTATCTCAGTATCTGGCACCACAGGGCACAAGGACCACCTGCATTTGATAGCCATGGTTGATCTTAGATGTTCACAAAGGAAAAGGTTTTGTGCTCTGCTTCTGCTGCGTACGACCAACATCACACCTAATCAACAGACTCATCTCCATGCACTTCAGCAAGAGCAGGTCTAACACAGCTGACCTCACATGAGGGCACAGGAGCAGCTCACACAGGCAAAGTAATCCCCTCGCAGAAATTTGGGACAGACACAGCTGAAGGCAATTCCTGAACCACTTCACAGCCGAACTGTTGAGGATGTCCCTGCTCATTGCAGAGGCGTTGGACTAGATAACCTTTAAAGATCCCTTCCAACCCAAATCATTCTATGATTTTAAGATTTTATGATTGGCTACAGGAACACTCTTCTGCTAGGACTGTCTCAACAGTAGCCAGGAGACTCATCACAACTCTGCATTTAAACCATGTCAACCAAAAGTGGTTCTTTCCTACCACCAGATTATTTTCTTGTAGATTTAGGCCAGAGAGTATCTCAGAATAATTGTATAGTGACTCACAGCTAACCTACAGGCCTACTACACTTTTGAGAGCCAGTATAGCCCTCTATATAAACGCCCTAGAAGAATGAAATTTATCTTCCTTTATGCTCCTCCAAAACATCAGGAAATTCCTATTACTCAGTTCTAGCTATTCTTCTTCTCTGTGTTACAAACAACACAGCTCACAATTTCCTACCCACCCACTGAAAAAAAAAGCCACTGGCTTCCTATATACTTCTGCTTTAAGCAGAGGTCTGGTTGGGAGATGTGTTCTTGGCCATGTCAGCTGCCAAGCAGGACCCCAGCCACCCCTCAGGCAGGCAGGCTTGGAGCTGGCAGGCAGGAGGGTCAGGCAGGCACAGATTTGAATGGAGACTCTTGGGTCTGCAGCCTTCAGTGCAGCTTTCTCTTGACTTCGTGCAACACTTGCAGTAACTCCTGCAGCTCAATGTCAAAACCAATTAAGAGTACTCCTAATAAAACCCAAAAAACGTTCCTGAGAAATCACAGCTGAGCTGAAAGCAACGGTAAAGTCACCACCTGTCTCACCTCCTCACAGCAAGGCTTGTTAGAAGACCTTCATTTTGTCTAGGGCCAAAGTCACCATTGGGCTGCTCAAAGCTACAGTTTCAGACTTGATAGAAAACACAGATCATGGATCTTTAATCTGCTTAAACCAGATTTAGATTCATCTCATTGAATAAGACAAAGTATTCAGAAGTCTCGCTTTCTGATGAAGTACTGAGATCTCCACAGTATTTTTTCCACCCTTCAGAAGTCCATGTTTCCCAGATAAATTCATTCTCATATCCCTTGCAGCATTTTGATCAAAAGAAGCTTTGAAGACCTAGAGTCCCTCAGAAAAATTCTCTTAGGACGAAGGTTTGCAACTGGCTTTGGATGACCTAAATTCTTTCTGGCACCAAGAGGGTCAGCCCCTCCTTGACTACACCTCATCAGTCACACTTAGTGTATTCACAGTCTGTCACCCATGTCCCTGTGAAGGACACATGGAGCAAGGAACTGTCCAAAGTTCTCACCACAGCCTTCAGTCACCACCTTCCTCATTCCGCTATCTCACCACACTACAAACTTTGTTAGATGGAGCCAACCTGTGACAATCTAATGTGACTCCAAAAAAGTATTAACACCTCCCCTACCAAACTTATATTAAAGGGACTCCTAGAACTACTTTTCCTCCCTTTCCCACTGCTTCAAGATAGAATGCTTCATCCTGGAACAGGGTGGAAACAGACCTGAAGAAGGATTTGCAAAGCGAATGTAACAACATTAAACAGCATCACACACAAAGAACAGCAAAACAGAAAGTTAAAGCAAACTAATCTGCATTAAATACTTGAGCACTAAGCAAAGCTAATACAGGACAATGTCTTATAGTCAACCAACAGTCAACAAATTGACTAATTCACTAATTTCACCAAATTAACATGCTGTTCTCCTCCTCTACCTCCTGATTCAGGCTGGAAGGATCCTTTTTAAGTTAAGATAGATTTAAAACTATGCCTGTTGAAACTGAAATCCTTTCCCTTGCTGCCCTATTTATCTCAACCACGTTTTATAAAGCAGGAAGGGACACACACTGAAAAACAAAAGCCTTCCATACTCCTGCTCTCTAATATTCCTAAGTACTTTGCATAATTGTTCAGTTTTGATAACCTCCTTTCATAGGATGCAACAGGAAAAATGAGAAAAGCTACAAAGAACAACAAATCAAATTAAGGGTTTTGCTCTTCACGGAGGGTACACTAGACAAAAGGAGGACTAGTACTATCCAAGAAATCCGAACTCCTCTCCAAGGCATTTTTAAATCAATCTTTTAAAGTAATTTAAAGCAGGTTTTGCTATTAGGACTGGAGGGAGAGCATAGGCTTAGATAAGGAGCCTCAGTGAGACCCGACAGGTGAATTATGGTCTATGCACTGCGTAGGTCAAACTCTGATTATCTACATCTTGGCTAATCAAAAGCAATTATCTGAAAGTCAAATATGCCCTCCAAGTCACATAACTCACGGAGACCAGGACTTACATACAGCACAGAGAAATCCTAAACTCCACAGGACCACAACTGCAGACACTATGAATTTTAAGCAGGATAACCGGGAGGACAGTTCAGAGGGTTTTAACCATACTCAAGACTCCCAGCCTGAGGGCAGACTTCAGAAGCTAGAAAGATTACCCTTGCAATTACTTGGACGTTTTTGGTGTATCCATGCACCCTCAGATTACAGGCTACTTGGAGTGCAATTCCAGTTAGGTATTTAGAGACTACTCAGGGCAAAAGTCTCCATTACAGGCAGGGCTGGTAGACTCACGTTGGTTGATACTTCCTGTTGTAGGACCCAGTTTTCAGTTGTTAAAATTCCAATAAACCATTAAAATTGAATTTTTTTTTCATGCTATCTGTAATTGATTTTGGAATTGGTGACTTCTTTTGTTACTTAAGCCATAGCAATCCAATCCAAGAAAAAAGTAGGGGGCATATTTTGTCTTGTTTATGATTAAGGGAGGAGGAAACCACCATATACACTTCAAAAAGTCTAAGAGAACTTCTTATTTAACAGAAAAATTTGCATTTCAGGAAACTATATTTAGCAACCATACTAAAAAGCCACGAAAATCTGACCAACCTTACAACAAAAGTATGGAAAATTACAGCGCCTGTCTTACATTTAATCAACTAAATCTCCTAGTAAAGCCATATGCAATGGTCAAAAAAGGCTAAAAGATTAAAAAAAAAAAAAAAGAAAAAGAAATAACAGTATGCAAAACCTGCCAAAAATGAAAGAACTGATCCATTCTTTATATTCCCCACAGAAAGAACAAATGGTGGCAACAAGCTTTATGTTAGATACTAGTAAAGACTTAGCAACGTTCAGAAAGGCCAGCAGTGGCATTGCAAATGCTTTTAAGGCAGGTTACTCGCCATCAGGAATGGTTTCGATATTGTTTATTTTAACAGGAAACAGAGATGCTCTTAAGGGTGGTTGGCAGTGCCGCTTGCACCCCATTTCCTATGATTTCACTCTCTCATTTGGAGATCATCCACAGCCTCACAGGAGACACTGGCCATGTCAGATCCACGTCTGGAGACCACTGACAGCAGGGAAATGATCCATCTCCAGTACTTTGCACCATCTCCTCTGTAGGGATGATGTACCATCAAGTAGCAGTTACCCACCTCAAATCCAAAAAAACCCAAGAAACAGACCTGTTAGTACAGCAGGAGAAAATTAAATTGAGACGAGAAGCCTGAGCACTATCAGCACAGGCAGCGACAGGGAGGAAAGAGATATAACAGACAAGTATGACTGCAATAGGAGCAGAAAAGGCAAACTAAATGAGGAATGAAGGGAGTGGGTGGAGAGTTAAAAAAGCCTATGACAAGGAGACTGTAGTGAGGACAGGGAGGGGGAGGAGGAAGAAGAGAAGCAAAGAATAAGCAGGTCTAAAAATCAGCTGAGAAAGAGCTGAAGTGGTAAAGTAGTAGTCTGCCAAAACAGGAGGGCACACAACTGGAGAGGAATGGAGACAGGGAGAGCATGGATACAGTACGGCTTGTATGGGACAAGCTACTGACCAGAGATCATGGGGAAAGAGAGAGAGGAAGAAGCAGCATCCATCCATCCTCCAATGATGGCGGGCAGAGGTGAGACAGGAGAGGTCACAGAGGGATGGAAGAGAGGTGAAAATGTGCATACTAGTGTACACCCCCAAAGCCTAAACCGAAGCTTAATATTGCAAAATGCCACCATTCCTCTGCTGTCAGCAAATACACAAAACCAACTGGCAAACACTGATCAAGCTGGCCTGCACAGAAAATGACAGCTAATTACATATTCAGTCAAAGTGGCAGAGGTCTTTGGGTTGCATCTGGGATGGCCAACTCTGCCACTGATAACTTGCAGAGGTCATCATGGTGCCACATATACTGAAGCTGATGGGGACGATTAGAGGGTTGTCTGTTTTTTCTTTTCTTTCTTGTGGAAAAAAAATAGCATACAAACATGTGATTAAAGAGTATCATAAATAGCCACAAAAATAAAGAGAACAAATGAAGATTTCTTTCCCAGCTTAAAATACGGAAATGCCCTGGAATTGAAATGCCTCCCCATCACCATCTTGATCACTCTCAATTCAGTTTAAGAATAATATTGCTTAATGAACAGTTTTGCAAAGAAAAAAAAATCAGGTATTAAGCAAAGTACACTGTTGAACAGCATTTGTCCCACTTTCTTTTATGCAGGCAAAACACACTCTATTTTTTCCAAAAGCTTCCAGTTGAGCATTAATTGCTCTAGCTTCTATGAACCCTACAAAACCAGCCTACACATCTCCTGCCCTCACTGGTCATAGCACAGCCTCCAACAGCCCAGCAAAAAACCATCCTGTACAGCACAGGATCATAAGTGACTCTATAAGAGCACACCAAAATACTTCCGGTAGGAAAATTAACATTTCTCTACTCCAATTCCAGGGAACATGTCTGACAGAAAGAATACTGACTACATCCTTTTGAACAGTATTTGAGAGAAGACTGATGTAAATTAACCACCTCCTCCCTGGTACTCAGACCTCCAAAGAATGCCTGTTAGTCTGTGACTCTGCAGCTGGGAGGTAAGTACGTTAAGGAACTCATTGCAAAGGGGCAGCCAACTGCACATACACCATTTGCTGGAAATTGATCTAAAACAGGAACGTGGAGCATTTTACCTGAAGCAGTTAGTAAGACCAGAATCCGTGTCTAAAAAACATCACACACAGAGACACCCACTGCAGACCCCTTTTGCACTGGTGTTAGAATTCTATAGTAGAAGGCTGATCAATACTAATTAAATGCAATGGAACCATCATGAATTCATAACCTGGAGGGAAAGATGTTGCTGGTTTTAAGGGCCTCCCTCCTTTGCAACCTTGAACTTTTGTAATTTTTGGTAGCTCACTACAACCTCTTCACTGATCCAGATACTTCATAAATTAATAGTTCTTAAAATACAATTAAAACTGTATGTTAAATTTACACAGCCTTGGCAATCAAATATCACAGCAAACTTAGGCATCCTCATTTCTCAATTCCCGGGGATAACCACCTTGTCACCTGCAGAAGAAATGCACTAGGGAGCAGCGAGGTTATTTCTAGGACAGGGACTCAAGGAAATGGCAGTGCTGTATCAAGTTGCTTTTCTCCATCCTGCCTAGGCAACGTAGAGTACAGCTTCTGCCACCTGAAGGCAGCTCTGCAAGCACCTGCAGTGGTTCACTTTTACTCCAGTGCATCTGAAAGTACTCAGCACAGGGGGCAAAGAGAAAAAGACTTAAAAACACTCACCAGGTTCTGACAGGCCCCACTGATTTTTAGGCCCTTAATAGTAAGCCCTTCTCAACCAGCAGTTAAATCTCTAAGTATAACAACAGTTACAGACACAACCTATAGCCGCGCCTTGAGCAACTATGTCCTAATATCAGGGAAAGTGAGATGCAGCTTAATTTTTGCATTCCCAGGGGATAGTCTCCTGGGAAAGTGACTGGACAGGATTTCTCTCACACAAACCTCTGATGCTGACATGGTATCTGCAGCACTAAAGAGAAGTCCTATGACATACAGTAGAAGGGAATGAAAAACGAGGGGATAGGTATAGGCACTGAGTCAGATACCATGTAAACAAGCACCATTTCTTGAACAGCAAAGAAAGGGGAAGAGTAGAAGTCCACGGACAGAGAAGAGAGCAATCCCCTTCAGATAGCTCATGCAAGTTTGCTCCTTGCTTTGGTGTTACTCTTGCAAACAGAAAGGACAACTGGCCTGAAAGGAAAGGGACATGCAACCCTCAAAGCAGGGAAAAGGGACAGTGAAATAATGGTAGCTCCTAAGAAAAGTCCAACAGGAAAAAAGGGGGCCTTCTACCACACACAGATAAAGCTTTTCTTTCTTAATTCTTTCTTTTAAGGGAGCAGGGGAATCCTGCACCATCCAGCTTGCCTGAAGGGGAACAGAACCTAAAGCAGCCATAAGGGAACTGGAGGGGGGAGACTGTTCTGGGACTCAGTCTCCCTTGCAGACAGTTCAAACAAAGGAGGACAGTCTCCTGTAATGGGATGCATTGTACATTTTTAGCTTGCACAAGGTGGCTGTCGTGACAGGGTTCCCCACCTCCTGTCTCCCCCCTCCAACTACACACCCCTGCATGATCCCAACATGGAACACAAAGATCTGTTTTATCATTTACCATTACTGTAACGGGACGTAGAGAAAGACGGGGAAAGGGAATGAGGCAGAAGAAGGAAAAGGAGACAGAGCGGCCTTTAATGAGTCAGCCGCTGCTCTGATTTAAATAAGATCTCCATTTAAGGAGCACTGCAATTGTTAGGTTTTCTTAATTTAAAAAAACAAATCACTGACTGAGCAAGCAACTTTTGGCTGCACAAGTTGCTTCACAGCTACACACAGGGTCTGGGGGAGAAAGGGTTATAGAAGGGGGAAGGGAAAGGGAAGAAAACCTCTGGAAAAAATGAGACTGCTTGCTGGTTCATTTTAACAAGGACATAAATTAGTCTCAAAGCCACAAACGCCATCACCTCCCTGAGCCCTGGGCAGAGTGTAGCAAGTCAAACACGTGCCAAGATAAACGGCCCTGGCTGGAACCTCAAAGGGGTGCTGGGGGGGACAAGAGGGGGCATGCTGGCAGGCAGGGCAGCAAAGATGCTTCAAATAGTGCCACAAAATGGAGACTGGTGATCCTACAGCTGCACAAAAGCAGACCTTCTGATGTTCCTGCTTACACCCACATCAAAAGCTGGGAACTCAAGACAGAAAAAGAAGGAAAACGGGGTGCTGAGGTCAGAAAATAGCAGTTCTCCAAGGTCTGGCTTTAATTACCACAAGCAGCCCTTCCTCCTCCTCCTATCTTGGAAGAAGGCCCGCCAGCGGGCAGCAGCCCAGGTGAAAGGTTCCATTGCCGAGAGCAGGGAGGGGAGCAGACAATGGCGGGGGGATTCATTACAAAGGCACACACATACACACACACACTCGGCACTGCCGGCTGCCACATGGGCTGGGGGGACCCCTTAAGGAGGCGGCAGCTCCCTCCCCACTCTCTGAGATGCTCGACACCTTCCCCCTCTCCCAGCCCTGATGGGAAACAGATTTGGAGGAAAACGCCAGCAAGGCACTGGGCTGTCCAAGAAAGGGAGGGCTTTGTGCTCCACACAAGCCAGCAACCTCACCATGCACCACACAGAGAAAAAGCCTTTTAGCATATAATTCCCATCCACAGAAGACTCTCTCTTTTATCTGCAATTAGTACATAATGTACTGGGCCTCGTTTAACACTCATTTTCACTGATTTAGGATTAAGGGGGCTAAGGCTAAGGTACTTTCTGTTAATGAATCTGAGCTCTTACTCTCATTAGCAATTTTTGTTTCCTCTTTTTCAAGCACATTTCCACCTTCCAGCATCTCCCATTTCTTTCCATCGCTGTTTCTAGTCTTGTCACTCCACACACTCATATTTATTCTGTTCTATCAGCTTATCATGCCTATACAGAAGCTCATTCCCCAGATCTCCGAGGAAGACGGGCAAGCTTGCTCCCTACAATACAAGAGAACTCAGACCAGGTAAGCAATGTTTTCTGGAGACTGAACTAAACAGAGCAAGACTGTAGCAATGCTGAATTCATTCAGTGGCAATTACCAGCTTACCATACCAACAATATTTATTTTTCATAAATGAGACAGAGCCCCAATGAAGTAAGTTCACAGGTTTAAGTAATGGCACTCCACTGCTTCAAACACCACTGCAGAATAAGAATAACGTGGCTGGGGATATTGTCTTGAATGTGCCACGCTCCTTCAGCCCCACACTTGGCCAAACCTGCAGCAAAGTACTGCTAAGGACCAGCCTAGCAGCCAAATGCTCCCCCTGAGAGAAGGCAGCACTGTGCTAGAGCTGAACTCACCTGTGCTGGCTTCCTCAACTCTGCGTACAAGGGCTATCCATCGTTCCCCTGGATCCCCAACTGACACACAGTCCGAGCTCTCCTCTCCTACTGTTTTTTTAATACGCATCTTCTCCAGCATCTCAGCATGTAAATACACAATGCAAATCCTGAAAACCTATACTAAAGAGTACATACTCTTAAGACAATTGTAATTCAAGGTCAAACAATACTAATAATGCAGTCTTCATACGTCCTTCCTCATGTCAACAAATGAAGAGTTTCTGTGGAATACAGATTTCCCTGGAGCCTATTAGGATATCCCAAACCTTTAAATGAGTTTATAACCTCTTGTTTCAGCCAGTGCTCCAGAAGAACCCCATCCTTCCCAGCTCTGCACATCCCCAAGCCAACGGGCTTGTGCTCCAGGGTGCTCAGTCCCAGACACGCACAAACTACACACACTCGGTCCTGGTGACCCAGGCACCTTTCTGCACCGCACAGACACGGGCTCCGAGCGTGACGGCTGTGGCTGAGAGCACATTGCAACACGAGGCTGTGCAGAACAACTCTCCAAAATGTGCACACATCAACCTGCAGCTTAGGGGCACACACCTCCATCTGACCAGGCACACTCCGAGCACACAGCAAAACACAAATGGACCCTGACTGCAGAGACACAGCTTTCCAACATCACTTACTAAACTAAATATAGGTACAGAAAGCCCACGAGATTTCTGCAGAGCTCTTCTGTCTCAAAACAGAAAGCCTTGGTCCAGATAAAAAGGAATCTGTACTGGAAGGGACTAAATAGCAGAATCAGAAGGTGGGGCTTGGGAGCCTGGGAAGATACCTTTAGAGTGGACAGAGACCTATTTTTCAGCCACTGACAATCAATGCAAGATGAGAGAGGGAAAGGGTCAAAGTGGTGTCACTTCTCACAGCAGATTCATTCTGAGTTAGGCACCAGGGAAAGAGCTGCCTCTTGCAGTGGGACACGCAGGATCTCGGCAGCAGCTAGTGAAGGGGGGTTTGGCCACAGCTAAGGAAAGCCAAAAAGGCAGTATGCATCTACTCTATAGACCTGCAAAGCTCTACAGAAAAAAAGCACTTGTGAAACCCAGATTTGAAGAAAAGTTCCTTCTGAGAATCCTTCCCTCCACCCCCTTTGGGAATATCCCCCAAAGGTTTCCAGCTCCGCAAGACACTGCGGGGACATTATATAATGCCTAACTCCAAGGGATTCCAGCTCCACGATGCCTCTCTCCTACTCCTCCCTCCCTCCCTCTGCCCGCTCCCTCCGGTGGCGACTTGCATATGCCATGCCGGAAAAAAAAAAAAAAAAAA